>JAQFVV010000002.1:11543147-11866482 GCA_028023455.1 Epiperipatus broadwayi
TTTTTAGAAAATTGTAACCTGGCTGTATATTCAAGCTTAAAACGCAATATGAGCATGCTGTGTGTACATTATTATATTTTGTATAAATTTTTTCGTCGATTTTGTCATATTTAAGTAGAATTAGCTAAATTATACTGAACTGCAATGTTAAAGTATTCAAATTCATCAATTTTTAGAAATTTGTAACCTGGCTGTATATTCAAGCTTAAAACGCTATATGAGCATGCTGGTGTACATTATTATATTTTGTATGAATTTTTTCGCTGATTTTGTCATATTTAGGTAGAATTAGCTAAATTATACTGAACTGCAATGTTAAAGTATTCAAATTCATCAATTTTTAGAAATTTGTAACCTGGCTGTATATTCAAGCTTAAAAAGCTATATGAGCATGCTGGTGTACAATATTATATTTTGTATAAATTTTTTCGCTGATTTTGTCATATTTAGGTAGAATTAGCTAAATTATACTGAACTGCAATGTTAAAGTATTCAAATTCATCAATTTTTAGAAATTTGTAACCTGGCTGTATATTCAAGCTTAAAACGCTATATGAGCATGCTGGTGTACATTATTATATTTTGTATGAATTTTTTCGCTGATTTTGTCATATTTAGGTAGAATTAGCTAAATTATACTGAACTGCAATGTTAAAGTATTCAAATTCATCAATTTTTAGAAATTTGTAACCTGGCTGTATATTCAAGCTTAAAAAGCTATATGAGCATGCTGGTGTACAATATTATATTTTGTATAAATTTTTTCGCTGATTTTGTCATATTTAGGTAGAATTAGCTAAATTATACTGAACTGCAATGTTAAAGTATTCAAATTCATCAATTTTTAGAAATTTGTAACCTGGCTGTATATTCAAGCTTAAAACGCTATATGAGCATGCTGGTGTACATTATTATATTTTGTATGAATTTTTTCGCTGATTTTGTCATATTTAGGTAGAATTAGCTAAATTATACTGAACTGCAATGTTAAAGTATTCAAATTCATCAATTTTTAGAAATTTGTAACCTGGCTGTATATTCAAGCTTAAAACGCTATATGAGCATGCTGGTGTACATTATTATATTTTGTATGAATTTTTTTGCTGATTTTGTCATATTTAGGTAGAATTAGCTAAATTATACTGAACTGCAATGTTAAAGTATTCAAATTCATCAATTTTTAGAAATTTGTAACCTGGCTGTATATTCAAGCTTAAAACGCTATATGAGCATGCTGGTGTACATTATTATATTTTGTATGAATTTTTTCGCTGATTTTGTCATATTTAGGTAGAATTAGCTAAATTATACTGAACTGCAATGTTAAAGTATTCAAATTCATCAATTTTTAGAAATTTGTAACCTGGCTGTATATTCAAGCTTAAAACGCTATATGAGCATGCTGGTGTACATTATTATATTTTGTATGAATTTTTTCGCTGATTTTGTCATATTTAGGTAGAATTAGCTAAATTATACTGAACTGCAATGTTAAAGTATTCAAATTCATCAATTTTTAGAAATTTGTAACCTGGCTGTATATTCAAGCTTAAAACGCTATATGAGCATGCTGGTGTACAATATTATATTTTGTATGAATTTTTTCGCTGATTTTGTCATATTTAGGTAGAATTAGCTAAATTATACTGAACTGCAATGTTAAAGTATTCAAATTCATCAATTTTTAGAAATTTGTAACCTGGCTGTATATTCAAGCTTAAAAAGCTATATGAGCATGCTGGTGTACAATATTATATTTTGTATGAATTTTTTCGCTGATTTTGTCATATTTAGGTAGAATTAGCTAAATTATACTGAACTGCAATGTTAAAGTATTCAAATTCATCAATTTTTAGAAATTTGTAACCTGGCTGTATATTCAAGCTTAAAACGCTATATGAGCATGCTGGTGTACATTATTATATTTTGTATGAATTTTTTCGCTGATTTTGTCATATTTAAGTAGAATTAGCTAAATTATACTGAACTGCAATGTTAAAGTATTCAAATTCATCAATTTTTAGAAATTTGTATCTCTGCTGTATATTCAAGCTTAAAACGTTATATGAGCATGCTGGTGTACATTATTATATTTTGTATGAATTTTTTCGCTGATTTTGTCATATTTAGGTAGAATTAGCTAAATTATACTGAACTGCAATGTTAAAGTATTCAAATTCATCAATTTTTAGAAATTTGTAACCTGACTGTATATTCAAGTTTAAAAAGCTATATGAGCATGCTGGTGTACAATATTATATTTTGTATAAATTTTTTCGCTGATTTTGTCATATTTAGGTAGAATTAGCTAAATTATACTGAACTGCAATGTTAAAGTATTCAAATTCATCAATTTTTAGAAATTTGTAACCTGGCTGTATATTCAAGCTTAAAACGCTATATGAGCATGCTGGTGTACATTATTATATTTTGTATGAATTTTTTCGCTGATTTTGTCATATTTAGGTAGAATTAGTTAAATTATACTTTAGTATTTAAATTTTTCAATTTTTAGAAATTTGTAACCAGGCTGTATATTCAAGCTTAAAAAGCTATATGAGCATGCTGGTGTACAATATTATATTTTGTATAAAGTTTTTCGCAGATTTTGTCATATTTAGGTAGAATTAGCTAAATTATACTGAACTGCAATGTTAAAGTATTCAAATTCATGAATTTTTAAAAATTTGTAACCTGGCTGTATATTCAAGCTTAAAACGCTATATGAGCATGCTGGTGTACATTATTATATTTTATTCCATTTTGAAATTATGAGTCTTTTCATGAACACATTGAATCCATTTTTAAACAAATACAAATTATATGTCTTTCTATTTTCTTATTGTTAAAAATGGATCTGTTATTTGAAGTCCTCTTTTCAAGCAGGTTTTTAAAAAATCAAAATTCATTTATCAATGAACAAAGTTTAAATAAGATGATGTATTTTTTTATTGAGAAGAAAAATATTTATATTTTCCTATATAAAAACATTAACTATCATTGTAATTAACCCATATTTGATAACAAATATTTTAATTTTTTTAAATTTAAAACTAGGACTTCAACGTTTTTAAAAAATTTTTTATTAAAATTGTTGCACAGATATTTTAAATTGTCCTCCTTTGTTTTAGTTATCACTTTTATAATAATAATTTTTACAATATTAGTAAGTTCAATCTTGATGATATAAATATCCTTTTATTCTCATTAGAAAATATGACATTAGATTGTTATATACCATTTCATTTTTTTCATACTCTATAATTACTGTTTTTGTCTGTGTAGGGTTTTTAAATAGCACTTACACTATTGTGGAATTGTATATTAAATAAATAAATGAATTATATTGTTGGAAATTCATTCATCTCTTAAAAAATAAATAAATGAGATGTTAAAATAGAAATAATTTGTTTTGTCTCTCCACTTAATGTAAAAAAAAATTTTTTTTAAGTCAATATTTTATTTCTATATTATAAACAGTCATAAAATAAATAGGTTTATATATATATATATATATATATATATGCATATATATATATGCAATAGCATTGTAAAATAAATATATATATATATATATATGCAATAGTCAATGTTTAGCTTGTAAAAAATATGCATAATGATAAAAAATTGAACTAATGTCATGCAGTGGATGTCATGGAATGGATGTCATGGAATGGATATGGTGCAATTGATGTTATGGAATAGATGTCATGAAATGGATGTCATAAAATGGATATCATGGAATGGATGTCATGAAATGGATGTCATGCAATGGATGTCATGGAATGGATGTCATGGAATGGACATCATGGAATGGATGTCATGGAATGGATGTCATGGAATTGATGTCATGCAGTGGATGTCATGTAATGAATGTCATGAAATGGATGTCATATAATGAATATCATGGAATGAATGTCATGCAATGGATGTCATGTAATGGATGTTGTGCAATGGATGTCATTGAATGGATGTCATGGAATGGATGTCATGGAATGGATATCATGCAATAGATGTCATGGAATGGATGCCTTGGAATGGATGTCATAGAATGGATATCATGGAATGGATGTCATGGAATGGATGTTATGTAATGAATGTCATGGAATGGATGTCATGTAATGGATGTCATGGAATAGATGTCATGCAATGAATGTCATGGATTGGATATCATGTAATGGATGACATGGAATGAATGTCATGGGATGGATGTCATGCAATGGATGTCATGAAATGGATGTCATGAAATGCATGTCAAGGAAATGATATCATGCAATGGATGTCATGTAATGAATGTCATGCAATGGATGTCATGGAATGGATATCATGGAATGGATGTCATGGAATGGATGTCATGGAATAAATGTCATAAAATGAATGTCATGTAATGTATGTCAAAGAATGGATGTCATGAAATGGAGGTCATGGAATGGATGTCATGGAATGGATGTTATGCAATGGATGTCATTTAATGGATGTCATGCTATGGATGTCATATAATGAATGTCATGGAATTTATGTCATGCAATGGATGTCATGGAATGGATGTTATGTAATGAATATCATGGAATGGATGTCATGCAATGGATGTCATGCAATGGAAGTCATGTAATGGATGTCAGGGAATGGATGCCATGCAATGGATGTCATGGAATGGAATTCATGGAATGGATGTCTTTCGAATGGATGTGGTGCAATTGATGTTATGGGATGAATGTCATGAAATTGATGTCATACAATGGATGTCATGGAATGGATGTCATGGAATGGATGTCATGCAATGGATGTCATGCCATGGATGACATGGAATAGATGTCATGCAATGGATGTCATGCAATGGATATCATGAAATGGATATCATGTAATGGACATCATGGGATGGATGTCATGCAAAGGATGTCATGGAATGGATGTCATGGAATAAATGTCATGGAATTGATGTCATGCAATGCAAGTCATGTAATGATTGTCATAAAATGAATGTCATGCAAAGGATGTCAAGGAATGCATGTCATGGAATGGATGTCAAGGACTGGATGTCAAGGAATGCATGTCATGGAATGGATGTCAAGGACTGGATATCATGGAATGGATGTCATGGAATTGATGTCATGCAATGGATGTCATGTAATGGATGTTGTGCAATGGATGTCATAAAATGGCTGTCATGGAATGGATGTCATGAAATGGATGTCTTGAAATGGATGTCATGGAAAGGATATCATGGAATGGATGTCATGGAATGGATGTTATGTAATGAATGTCATGGAATGGATGTCATGCAATGGATGTTATGTAATGGATGTCATGCAATGGATGTCATGGAATGGATGTCATGGAAATGATGTCATGCAATGGATGTCATGGAATGAATGTCATGCAATGGATGTCATGTAATGGATGTTGTGCAATGGATGTCATAAAATGGCTGTCATGGAATGGATGTCATGCAATGGATGTCATGGAATGGATGTCTTGGAATGGATGTCATGGAATGGATATCATGGAATGGATGTCATGGAATGCATGTTATGTAATGAATGTCATGGAATGGATGTCATGCAATGGATGTCATGTAATGGATGTCATGCAATGGATGTCATGGAATGGATGTCATGGAATTGATGTCATGCTATGGATGTCATGTAATGAATGTCATGTAATGGATGTCATGGAATGGATGTCATGGAATGGATGTCATGGAATGGATGTCATGCAATGGATGTCATGCAATGGATGTCATGTAATGGATGTCATGGAATGGATGTCATGGAATGGATTTCATGCAATGGATGTCATGGAATGGATGTTATGTAATAGATATTATGGAATGGATGACATGCAATGGATGACATGTAATGGATGTCATGGAATGGATGTCATGCAATGGATGTCATGTAATGGATGTTGTGCAATGGATGTCATAAAATGGCTGTCATGGAATGGATGTCATGCAATGGATGTCATGAAATGGATGTCTTGAAATGGATGTCATGGAAAGGATATCATGGAATGGATGTCATGGAATGGATGTTATGTAATGAATGTCATGGAATGGATGTCATGGAATGGATGTTATGTAATGGATGTCATGCAATGGATGTCATGGAATGGATGTCATGGAATTGATGTCATGCAATGGATGTCATGGAATGAATGTTATGCAATGGATGTCATGTAATGGATGTTGTGCAATGGATGTCATAAAATGGCTGTCATGGAATGGATGTCATGCAATGGATGTCATGGAATGTATGTCATGGAATGGATGTCATGGAGTGGATTTCATGCAATGGTTGTCATTGAATGGATGTCATGCTATGGATGTCATGTAATGGATGTCATGGAATGGATGTCATGTAATGGATATGATGGAATGGATGTCATGCAATGGATGTCATGGAATGGATGTTATGTAATGAATATCATGCAATGGATGTCATGCAAAAATGTCATGCAATGGAAGTCATGTAATGGATGTCATGGAATGGATGTCATGCAATGGATGTCATAGAATGGAAGTCATGGAATGGATGGATGTCATGGAATGGATGTGGTGCAATTGATATTATGGAATGGATGTCATGAAATTGATGTCATGGAATAGATGTCATGGAATGGATGTCATGCAATAAATGACATGCAATGGATGTCATGCCATGGATGACATGGCATGGATGTCATGCAATGGATGTCATGAAATGGATATCACATAATGGATGTCATGGAATGGATGTCATGGAATAAATGTCATGCAATGGATGTCATGGAATGAATGTCATAGAATTGATGTCATGCAATGGATGTCATGTAATGATTGTCATAAAATGATTGTCATGCAATGGATGTCATGGAATGGATATCATGGAATGGATGTCATGCAATGGATGTCATTGAATGGATTTCATGCTATGGATGTCATCATATGGATGCCATGTAATGGTTGTCATGGAATGGATGTCATGGAATGGATGTCAAGGACTGGATATCATGGAATGGATGTCATGGAATTGATGTCATGCAATGGATGTCATGTGATGGATGTTGTGCAATGGATGTCATAAAATGGCTGTCATGGAATGGATGTCTTTCTATGGATGTCATGAAATGGATTTCCTATTACTTACCAATTATAAATACACCAAAATCATTCATCAAAAAAATCAACCAATACTGTTCAAGACTATTTTGGAGAGGGAAAACTGTTGCCATAAGCATTGCACAAATGCAAAGACCCAAAAAAGAAAATGGCCTGTCTCTTCATTCTATTCCTGCCATCTTATATCAGAAAAGCCATACTCTCATCTTCAACTTAATACCGAAATATGGCTACAGCCAAATAATTCAAAAAATTGAACCAACAGATAGACCTCCTTCAAGCAAAATATCTTGGCTCAATCAAATCATTACAACCATCAGAAATAACAGTCATAAAATTGATATTCACCTCCAGAACAAAATAAAACTTTGGGAGGCATATCATCTCACTAAACCTAGCCTCATCACTATCATCACTAAACTGGGCATTTCTAACCATAAATTGTTTAATCTGTTTAATCACTGGTCTCTGGAGCCAAAATTCCTTGACCTACTGATTAAAACAAATCTTGATGTGATGCCAGTTAATTGGTTTCTAAGATGGAAACGTTCTATTTCCAAAGTTGACCCAACATGTCCAAACTGCCAAAAGGAAGAAGAGATTTTCGATCACATAATCAAGACATGTATGGGTCTAGGCAATATTAAATCAGTAATTTTTCAAAATTGCAACATGGATTACTACCAAATATTAAATCTAAAAAACTGCATACAACAAAGAGACATACCCAAAATAAGAATTTCAATACTTATCATATATACTATCTGGCTGGTGAGATGCAAAACGCAATTCACTCTACCACCGCCAGATGAATGCAGACTGTTTATAAGGACAATAAGCAAACTTAAAAAAAGAGATAGAAACCTATCATCAAAATTTATGTTTGACGAAACTTGGAAACTTTTCCATATTCCAGAGTAACGAAAGACTTTTGCATCCAGATGATATTTGCTGTTAAATAATATTGAACTTTATATTTTGCATAAATGTAAACTTTTTAATCATACTTAACATTGTAACCATATCATATTGTATTTTCACAATGTAATTGTATCAATATTTTGCAATAAATTATTTTTGAGAAATTAGCTAAATTATACTCTACTGCAATGTTAAAGTATTCAAATTCATCAATTTTTAGAAATTTGTAACCTGGCTGTATATTCAAGCTTAAAACGCTATATGAGCATGCTGGTGTACATTATTATATTTTGTATGAATTTTTTCGCTGATTTTGTCATATTTAGGTAGAATTAGCTAAATTATACTGAACTGCAATGTTAAAGTATTCAAATTCATCAATTTTTAGAAATTTGTAACCTGGCTGTATATTCAAGCTTAAAACGCTATATGAGCATGCTGGTGTACATTATTATATTTTGTATGAATTTTTTCGCTGATTTTGTCATATTTAGGTAGAATTAGCTAAATTATACTGAACTGCAATGTTAAAGTATTCAAATTCATCAATTTTTAGAAATTTGTAACCTGGCTGTATATTCAAGCTTAAAACGCTATATGAGCATGCTGGTGTACATTATTATATTTTGTATGAATTTTTTCGCTGATTTTGTCATATTTAGGTAGAATTAGCTAAATTATACTGAACTGCAATGTTAAAGTATTCAAATTCATCAATTTTTAGAAATTTGTAACCTGGCTGTATATTCAAGCTTAAAACGCTATATGAGCATGCTGGTGTACATTATTATATTTTGTATGAATTTTTTCGCTGATTTTGTCATATTTAGGTAGAATTAGCTAAATTATACTGAACTGCAATGTTAAAGTATTCAAATTCATCAATTTTTAGAAATTTGTAACCTGGCTGTATATTCAAGCTTAAAACGCTATATGAGCATGCTGGTGTACAATATTATATTTTGTATGAATTTTTTCGCTGATTTTGTCATATTTAGGTAGAATTAGCTAAATTATACTGAACTGCAATGTTAAAGTATTCAAATTCATCAATTTTTAGAAATTTGTAACCTGGCTGTATATTCAAGCTTAAAACGCTATATGAGCATGCTGGTGTACATTATTATATTTTGTATGAATTTTTTCGCTGATTTTGTCATATTTAGGTAGAATTAGCTAAATTATACTGAACTGCAATGTTAAAGTATTCAAATTCATCAATTTTTAGAAATTTGTAACCTGGCTGTATATTCAAGCTTAAAACGCTATATGAGCATGCTGGTGTACATTATTATATTTTGTATGAATTTTTTCACTGATTTTGTCATATTTAGGTAGAATTAGCTAAATTATACTGAACTGCAATGTTAAAGTATTCAAATTCATCAATTTTTAGAAATTTGTAACCTGGCTGTATATTCAAGCTTAAAACGCTATATGAGCATGCTGGTGTACATTATTATATTTTGTATGAATTTTTTCGCTGATTTTGTCATATTTAGGTAGAATTAGCTAAATTATACTGAACTGCAATGTTAAAGTATTCAAATTCATCAATTTTTAGAAATTTGTATCTCTGCTGTATATTCAAGCTTAAAACGTTATATGAGCATGCTGGTGTACATTATTATATTTTGTATGAATTTTTTCGCTGATTTTGTCATATTTAGGTAGAATTAGCTAAATTATACTGAACTGCAATGTTAAAGTATTCAAATTCATCAATTTTTAGAAATTTGTAACCTAGCTGTATATTCAAGCTTAAAACGCTATATGAGCATGCTGGTGTACATTATTATATTTTGTATGAATTTTTTCGCTGATTTTGTCATATTTAGGTAGAATTAGCTAAATTATACTGAACTGCAATGTTAAAGTATTCAAATTCATCAATTTTTAAAAATTTGTAACCTAGCTGTATATTCAAGCTTAAAACGCTATATGAGCATGCTGGTGTATGAATGAATTTTTTCGCTGATTTTGTCATATTTAGGTAGAATTAGCTAAATTATACTGAACTGCAATGTTAAAGTATTCAAATTCATCAATTTTTAGAAATTTGTAACCTGGCTGTATATTCAAGCTTAAAACGCTATATGAGCATGCTGGTGTACAATATTATATTTTGTATAAATTTTTTCGCTGATTTTGTCATATTTAGGTAGAATTAGCTAAATTATACTGAACTGCAATGTTAAAGTATTCAAATTCATCAATTTTTAGAAATTTGTAACCTGGCTGTATATTCAAGCTTAAAACGCTATATGAGCATGCTGGTGTACATTATTATATTTTGTATGAATTTTTTCGCTGATTTTGTCATATTTAGGTAGAATTAGCTAAATTATACTGAACTGCAATGTTAAAGTATTCAAATTCATCAATTTTTAGAAATTTGTAACCTGACTGTATATTCAAGCTTAAAAAGCTATATGAGCATGCTGGTGTACAATATTATATTTTGTATGAATTTTTTCGCTGATTTTGTCATATTTAGGTAGAATTAGCTAAATTATACTGAACTGCAATGTTAAAGTATTCAAATTCATCAATTTTTAGAAATTTGTAACCTGGCTGTATATTCAAGCTTAAAACGCTATATGAGCATGCTGGTGTACATTATTATATTTTGTATGAATTTTTTCGCTGATTTTGTCATATTTAGGTAGAATTAGCTAAATTATACTGAACTGCAATGTTAAAGTATTCAAATTCATCAATTTTTAGAAATTTGTAACCTGGCTGTATATTCAAGCTTAAAAAGCTATATGAGCATGCTGGTGTACAATATTATATTTTGTATAAATTTTTTCGCTGATTTTGTCATATTTAGGTAGAATTAGCTAAATTATACTGAACTGCAATGTTAAAGTATTCAAATTCATCAATTTTTAGAAATTTGTAACCTGGCTGTATATTCAAGCTTAAAACGCTATATGAGCATGCTGGTGTACATTATTATATTTTGTATGAATTTTTTCACTGATTTTGTCATATTTAGGTAGAATTAGCTAAATTATACTGAACTGCAATGTTAAAGTATTCAAATTCATCAATTTTTAGAAATTTGTAACCTGGCTGTATATTCAAGCTTAAAACGCTATATGAGCATGCTGGTGTACATTATTATATTTTGTATGAATTTTTTCGCTGATTTTGTCATATTTAGGTAGAATTAGCTAAATTATACTGAACTGCAATATTAAAGTATTCAAATTCATCAATTTTTAGAAATTTGTATCTCTGCTGTATATTCAAGCTTAAAACGTTATATGAGCATGCTGGTGTACATTATTATATTTTGTATGAATTTTTTCGCTGATTTTGTCATATTTAGGTAGAATTAGCTAAATTATACTGAACTGCAATGTTAAAGTATTCAAATTCATCAATTTTTAGAAATTTGTAACCTGGCTGTATATTCAAGCTTAAAAAGCTATATGAGCATGCTGGTGTACAATATTATATTTTGTATAAATTTTTTCGCTGATTTTGTCATATTTAGGTAGAATTAGCTAAATTATACTGAACTGCAATGTTAAAGTATTCAAATTCATCAATTTTTAGAAATTTGTAACCTGGCTGTATATTCAAGCTAAAACGCTATATGAGCATAAATGATGTACAATATTATATTTTGTATGAATTTTTCGCTGATTTTGTCATATTTAGGTAGAATTAGCTAAATTATACTGAACTGCAATGTTAAAGTATTCAAATTCATCAATTTTTAGAAATTTGTAACCTGGCTGTATATTCAAGCTTAAAACGCTATATGAGCATGCTGGTGTACATTATTATATTTTGTATGAATTTTTTCGCTGATTTTGTCATATTTAGGTAGAATTAGCTAAATTATACTGAACTGCAATATTAAAGTATTCAAATTCATCAATTTTTAGAAATTTGTATCTCTGCTGTATATTCAAGCTTAAAACGTTATATGAGCATGCTGGTGTACATTATTATATTTTGTATGAATTTTTTCGCTGATTTTGTCATATTTAGGTAGAATTAGCTAAATTATACTGAACTGCAATGTTAAAGTATTCAAATTCATCAATTTTTAGAAATTTGTAACCTGGCTGTATATTCAAGCTTAAAAAGCTATATGAGCATGCTGATGAATTTTTTCGCTGATTTTGTCATATTTAGGTAGAATTAGCTAAATTATACTGAACTGCAATGTTAAAGTATTCAAATTCATCAAGTTTTAGAAATTTGTAACCTATATGAGCATGCTGGTGTACATTATTATATTTTGTATGAATTTTTTCACTGATTTTGTCATATTTAGGTAGAATTAGCTAAATTATACTGAACTGCAATGTTAAAGTATTCAAATTCATCAATTTTTAGAAATTTGTAACCTGGCTGTATATTCAAGCTTAAAACGCTATATGAGCATGCTGGTGTACATTATTATATTTTGTATGAATTTTTTCGCTGATTTTGTCATATTTAAGTAGAATTAGCTAAATTATACTGAACTGCAATATTAAAGTATTCAAATTCATCAATTTTTAGAAATTTGTATCTCTGCTGTATATTCAAGCTTAAAACGTTATATGAGCATGCTGGTGTACATTATTATATTTTGTATGAATTTTTTCGCTGATTTTGTCATATTTAGGTAGAATTAGCTAAATTATACTGAACTGCAATGTTAAAGTATTCAAATTCATCAATTTTTAGAAATTTGTAACCTGGCTGTATATTCAAGCTTACAAAGCTATATGAGCATGCTGGTGTACAATATTATATTTTGTATGAATTTTTTCGCTGATTTTGTCATATTTAGGTAGAATTAGCTAAATTATACTGAACTGCAATGTTAAAGTATTCAAATTCATCAATTTTTAGAAATTTGTAACCTGGCTGTATATTCAAGCTTAAAAAGCTATATGAGCATGCTGGTGTACAATATTATATTTTGTATAAATTTTTTCGCTGATTTTGTCATATTTAGGTAGAATTAGCTAAATTATACTGAACTGCAATGTTAAAGTATTCAAATTCATCAATTTTTAAAAATTTGTAACCTGGCTGTATATTCAAGCTTAAAACGCTATATGAGCATGCTGGTGTACATTATTATATTTTGTTCCATTTTGAAATTATGAGTCTTTTCATGAACACATTGAATCCATTTTTAAACAAATACAAATTATATGTCTTTCATTTTTCTTATTGTTAAAAATAAATCTGTTATTTGAAGTCTTCTTTTCAAGCAGGTTTTTAAAAAATCAAAATTCATTTATCAATGAACAAAGTTTAAATAAGATGATGTATTTTTTTATTGAGAAGAAAAATATTTATATTTTCCTATATAAAAACATTAACTATCATTGTAATTAACCCATATTTGATAACAAATATTTTAATTTTTTTAAATTTAAAACTAGGACTTCAACGTTTTTAAAATTTTTTTTATTAAAATTGTTGCACAGATATTTTAAATTGTCCTCCTTTGTTTTAGTTATCACTTTTATAATAATAATTTTTACAATATTAGTAAGTTCAATCTTGATGATATAAATATCCTTTTATTCTCATTAGAAAATATGACATTAGATTGTTATATACCATTTCATTTTTTTCATACTCTATAATTACTGTTTTTGTCTGTGTAGGGTTTTTAAATAGCACTTACACTATTGTGGAATTGTATATTAAATAAATAAATGAATTATATTGTTGGAAATTCATTCATCTCTTAAAAAATAAATAAATGAGATGTTAAAATAGAAATAATTTGTTTTGTCTCTCCACTTAATGTAAAAAAAAATTTTTTTTAAGTTAATATTTTATTTCTATATTATAAACAGTCATAAAATAAATAGGTTTATATATATATATATATATATATATATATTATAAACAGTATAAAATAAATAGTCATAAAATAAATATATATATATATATATATATATATATATATATGCAATAGTCAATGTTTAGCTTGTAAAAAATATGCATAATGATAAAAAATTGAACTAATGTCATGCAGTGGATGTCATGGAATGGATGTCATGGAATGGATATGGTGCAATTGATGTTATGGAATAGATGTCATGAAATGGATGTCATAAAATGGATATCATGGAATGGATGTCATGAAATGGATGTCATGCAATGGATGTCATGGAATGGATGTCATGGAATGGACATCATGGAATGGATGTCATGGAATGGATGTCATGGAATTGATGTCATGCAGTGGATGTCATGTAATGAATGTCATGAAATGGATGTCATATAATGAATATCATGGAATGAATGTCATGCAATGGATGTCATGTAATGGATGTTGTGCAATGGATGTCATTGAATGGATGTCATGGAATGGATGTCATGGAATGGATATCATGCAATAGATGTCATGGAATGGATGCCTTGGAATGGATGTCATAGAATGGATATCATGGAATGGATGTCATGGAATGGATGTTATGTAATGAATGTCATGGAATGGATGTCATGTCATGGATGTCATGGAATAGATGTCATGCAATGAATGTCATGGATTGGATATCATGTAATGGATGACATTGAATTAATGTCATGGGATGGATGTCATGCAATGGATGTCATGAAATGGATGTCATGAAATGCATGTCAAGGAAATGATATCATGCAATGGATGTCATGTAATGAATGTCATGCAATGGATGTCATGGAATGGATATCATGGAATGGATGTCATGGAATGGATGTCATGGAATAAATGTCATAAAATGGATGTCATGTAATGTATGAAAAAGAATGGATGTCATGGAATGGAGGTCATGTAATGGATGTCATGGAATGGATGTCATGGAATGGATGTTATGCAATGGATGTCATTTAATGGATGTCATGCTATGGATGTCATACAATGAATGTCATGGAATTTATGTCATGCAATGGATGTCATGGAATGGATGTTATGTAATGAATATCATGGAATGGATGTCATGCAATGGATGTCATGCAATGGAAGTCATGTAATGGATGTCAGGGAATGGATGCCATGCAATGGATGTGACGGAATGGAATTCATGGAATGGATGTGGTGCAATTGATGTTATGGGATGAATGTCATGAAATTGATGTCATACAATGGATGTCATGGAATGGATGTCATGGAATGGATGTCATGCAATGGATGTCATGCCATGGATGACATGGAATAGATGTCATGCAATGGATGTCATGCAATGGATATCATGAAATGGATATCATGTAATGGATGTCATGGGATGGATGTCATGCAAAGGATGTCATCGGATGTCATGCAAAGGATGTCATGGAATGGATGTCATGGAATAAATGTCATGGAATTGATGTCATGCAATGCAAGTCATGTAATGATTGTCATAAAATGAATGTCATGCAAAGGATGTCAAGGAATGCATGTCATGGAATGGATGTCAAGGACTGGATATCATGGAATGAATGTCATGCAAAGGATGTCAAGGAATGCATGTCATGGAATGGATGTCAAGGACTGGATATCATGGAATGGATGTCATGGAATTGATGTCATGCAATGGATGTCATGTAATGGATGTTGTGCAATGGATGTCATAAAATGGCTGTCATGCAATGGATGTCATGAAATGTATGTCTTGAAATGGATGTCATGGAAAGGATATCATGGAATGGATGTCATGGAATGGATGTTATGTAATGAATGTCATGGAATGGATGTCATGCAATGGATGTTATGTAATGGATGTCATGCAATGGATGTCATGGAATGGATGTTATGGAATTGATGTCATGCAATGGATGTCATGGAATGAATGTCATGCAATGGATGTCATGTAATGGATGTTGTGCAATGGATGTCATAAAATGGCTGTCATGGAATGGATGTCATGCAATGGATGTCATGGAATGGATGTCTTGGAATGGATGTCATGGAATGGATATCATGGAATGGATGTCATGGAATGCATGTTATGTAATGAATGTCATGGAATGGATGTCATGCAATGGATGT
The DNA here is from genome assembly GCA_028023455.1 of Epiperipatus broadwayi. Lineage (NCBI taxonomy): Eukaryota > Metazoa > Onychophora > Udeonychophora > Euonychophora > Peripatidae > Epiperipatus > Epiperipatus broadwayi. Next base: position 11,559,155 of record JAQFVV010000002.1, read on the forward strand.
CATGTAATGGATGTCATGGAATGGATGTCATGGAATGGATGTCATGGAATGGATGTCATGCAATGGATGTCATGCAATGGATGTCATGTAATGGATGTCATGGAATGGATGTCATGGAATGGATTTCATGCAATGGATGTCATGGAATGGATGTTATGTAATAGATATTATGGAATGGATGACATGCAATGGATGACATGTAATGGATGTCATGGAATGGATGTCATGCAATGGATGTCATGTAATGGATGTTGTGCAATGGATGTCATAAAATGGCTGTCATGGAATGGATGTCATGCAATGGATGTCATGAAATGGATGTCTTGAAATGGATGTCATGGAAAGGATATCATGGAATGGATGTCATGGAATGGATGTTATGTAATGAATGTCATGGAATGGATGTCATGGAATGGATGTTATGTAATGGATGTCATGCAATGGATGTCATGGAATGGATGTCATGGAATTGATGTCATGCAATGGATGTCATGGAATGAATGTTATGCAATGGATGTCATGTAATGGATGTTGTGCAATGGATGTCATAAAATGGCTGTCATGGAATGGATGTCATGCAATGGATGTCATGGAATGTATGTCATGGAATGGATGTCATGGAGTGGATTTCATGCAATGGTTGTCATTGAATTGATGTCATGCTATGGATGTCATGTAATGGATGTCATGGAATGGATGTCATGTAATGGATATGATGGAATGGATGTCATGCAATGGATGTCATGGAATGGATGTTATGTAATGAATATCATGCAATGGATGTCATGCAAGGATGTCATGCAATGGAAGTCATGTAATGGATGTCATGGAATGGATGTCATGCAATGGATGTCATAGAATGGAAGTCATGGAATGGATGGATGTCATGGAATGGATGTGGTGCAATTGATATTATGGAATGGATGTCATGAAATTGATGTCATGGAATAGATGTCATGGAATGGATGTCATGCAATAAATGACATGCAATGGATGTCATGCCATGGATGACATGGCATGGATGTCATGCAATGGATGTCATGAAATGGATATCACGTAATGGATGTCATGGAATGGATGTCATGGGATAAATGTCATGCAATGGATGTCATGGAATGAATGTCATAGAATTGATGTCATGCAATGGATGTCATGTAATGATTGTCATAAAATGATTGTCATGCAATGGATGTCATGGAATGGATATCATGGAATGGATGTCATGCAATGGATGTCATTGAATGGATTTCATGCTATGGATGTCATCATATGGATGCCATGTAATGGTTGTCATGGAATGGATATCATCGAATGGATGTCAAGGACTGGATATCATGGAATAGATGTCATGGAATTGATGTCATGCAATGGATGTCATGTGATGGATGTTGTGCAATGGATGTCATAAAACGGCTGTCATGGAATGGATGTCTTTCTATGGATGTCATGAAATGGATTTCCTATTACTTACCAATTATAAATACACCAAAATCATTCATCAAAAAAATCAACCATTACTGTTCAAGACTATTTTGGAGAGGGAAAACTGTTGCCATAAGCATTGCACAAATGCAAAGACCCAAAAAAGAAAATGGCCTGTCTCTTCATTCTATTCCTGCCATCTTATATCAGAAAAGCCATACTCTCATCTTCAACTTAATACAGAAATATGGCTACAGCCAAATAATTCAAAAAATTGAACCAACAGATAGACCTCCTCCAAGCAAAATATCTTGGCTCAATCAAATCATTACAACCATCAGAAATAACAGTCATAAAATTGATATTCACCTCCAGAACAAAATAAAACTTTGGGAGGCATATCATCTCACTAAACCTAGCCTCATCACTATCATCACTAAACTGGGCATTTCTAACCATAAATTGGTTAATCTGTTTAATCACTGGTCTCTGGAGCCAAAATTCCTTGACCTACTGATTAAAACAAATCTTGATGTGATGCCAGTTAATTGGTTTCTAAGATAGAAACGTTCTATTTCCAAAGTTGACCCAACATGTCCAAACTGCCAAAAGAAAGAAGAGACTTTCGATCACATAATCAAGACATGTATGGGTCTAGGCAATATTAAATCAGTAATTTTTCAAAATTGCAACATATATTACTACCAAATATTAAATCTAAAAAACTGCATACAACAAAGAGACATACCCAAGATAAGAATTTCAATACTTATCATATATACTATCTGGCTGGTGAGATGCAAAAAGCAATTCACTCTACCACCGCCAGATGAATGCAGACTGTTTATAAAGACAATAAGCAAACTTAAAGAAAAAGATAGAAACCTATCATCAAAATTTATGTTTGATGAAACTTGGAAACTTTTCCATATTCCAGAGTAATGAAAGACTTTTGCATCCAGATGATATTTGCTGTTAAATAATATTGAACTTTATATTTTGCATAAATGTAAACTTTTTAATCATACTTAACATTGTAACCATATCATATTGTATTTTCACAATGTAATTGTATCAATATTTTGCAATAAATTATTTTTGAGAAATTAGCTAAATTATACTCTACTGCAATGTTAAAGTATTCAAATTCATCAATTTTTAGAAATTTGTAACCTGGCTGTATATTCAAGCTTAAAAAGCTATATGAGCATGCTGGTGTACAATATTATATTTTGTATGAATTTTTTCGCTGATTTTGTCATATTTAGGTAGAATTAGCTAAATTATACTGAACTGCAATGTTAAAGTATTCAAATTCATCAATTTTTAGAAATTTGTAACCTGCCTGTATATTCAAGCTTAAAACGCTATATGAGCATGCTGGTGTACATTATTATATTTTGTATAAATTGTTTGGCTGATTTTGTCATATTTAGGTAGAATTAGCTAAATTATACTGAACTGCAATGTTAAAGTATTCAAATTCATCAATTTTTAGAAATTTGTAACCTGGCTGTATATTCAAGCTTAAAACGCTATATGAGCATGCTGGTGTACATTATTATATTTTGTATGAATTTTTTCGCTGATTTTGTCATATTTAGGTAGAATTAGCTAAATTATACTGAACTGCAATGTTAAAGTATTCAAATTCATCAATTTTTAGAAATTTGTAACCTGGCTGTATATTCAAGCTTAAAACGCTATATGAGCATGCTGGTGTACATTATTATATTTTGTATGAATTTTTTCGCTGATTTTGTCATATTTAGGTAGAATTAGCTAAATTATACTGAACTGCAATGTTAAAGTATTCAAATTCATCAATTTTTAGAAATTTGTAACCTGGCTGTATATTCAAGCTTAAAACGCTATATGAGCATGCTGGTGTACATTATTATATTTTGTATGAATTTTTTCGCTGATTTTGTCATATTTAGGTAGAATTAGCTAAATTATACTGAACTGCAATGTTAAAGTATTCAAATTCATCAATTTTTAGAAATTTGTAATCTGGCTGTATATTCAAGCTTAAAACGCTATATGAGCATGCTGGTGTACATTATTATATTTTGTATGAATTTTTTCGCTGATTTTGTCATATTTAGGTAGAATTAGCTAAATTATACTGAACTGCAATGTTAAAGTATTCAAATTCATCAATTTTTAGAAATTTGTAACCTGGCTGTATATTCAAGCTTAAAACGCTATATGAGCATGCTGGTGTACAATAGTATAATTTGTATAAATTTTTTCGCTGATTTTGTCATATTTAGGTAGAATTAGCTAAATTATACTGAACTGCAATGTTAAAGTATTCAAATTCATCAATTTTTAGAAATTTGTAACCTGCCTGTATATTCAAGCTTAAAACGCTATATGAGCATGCTGGTGTACAATATTATATTTTGTATAAATTTTTTCGCTGATTTTGTCATATTTAGGTAGAATTAGCTAAATTATACTGAACTGCAATGTTAAAGTATTCAAATTCATCAATTTTTAGAAATTTGTATCCTGCTGTATATTCAAGCTTAAAACGCTATATGAGCATGCTGGTGTACATTATTATATTTTGTATGAATTTTTTCGCTGATTTTGTCATATTTAGGTAGAATTAGCTAAATTATACTGAACTGCAATGTTAAAGTATTCAAATTCATCAATTTTTAGAAATTTGTAACCTGGCTGTATATTCAAGCTTAAAAAGCTATATGAGCATGAAAGTGTACAATATTATATTTTGTATAAATTTTTTCGCTGATTTTGTCATATTTAGGTAGAATTAGCTAAATTATACTGAACTGCAATGTTAAAGTATTCAAATTCATCAATTTTTAGAAATTTGTAACCTGGCTGTATATTGAAGCTTAAAAAGCTATATGAGCATGCTTGTGTACAATATTATATTTTGTATGAATTTTTTCGTTGATTTTGTCATATTTAGGTAGAATTAGCTAAATTATACTGAACTGCAATGTTAAAGTATTCAAATTCATCAATTTTTAGAAATTTGTAATCTGGCTGTATATTCAAGCTTAAAACGCTATATGAGCATGCTGGTGTACATTATTATATTTTGTATGAATTTTTTCGCTGATTTTGTCATATTTAGGTAGAATTAGCTAAATTATACTGAACTGCAATGTTAAAGTATTCAAATTCATCAATTTTTAGAAATTTGTAACCTGGCTGTATATTCAAGCTTAAAACGCTATATGAGCATGCTGGTGTACAATATTATATTTTGTATGAATTTTTTCGCTGATTTTGTCATATTTAGGTAGAATTAGCTAAATTATACTGAACTGCAATGTTAAAGTATTCAAATTCATCAATTTTTAGAAATTTGTAACCTGGCTGTATATTCAAGCTTAAAACGCTATATGAGCATGCTGGTGTACAATATTATATTTTGTATGAATTTTTTCGTTGATTTTGTCATATTTAAGTAGAATTAGCTAAATTATACTGAACTGCAATGTTAAAGTATTCAAATTCATCAATTTTTAGAAAATTGTATCTCTGCTGTATATTCAAGCTTAAAACGTTATATGAGCATGCTGGTGTACATTATTATATTTTGTATGAATTTTTTCGCTGATTTTGTCATATTTAGGTAGAATTAGCTAAATTATACTGAACTGCAATGTTAAAGTATTCAAATTCATCAATTTTTAGAAATTTGTATCTTGGCTGTATATTCAAGCTTAAAACGTTATATGAGCATGCTGGTGTACATTATTATATTTTGTATGAATTTTTTCGCTGATTTTGTCATATTTAGGTAGAATTAGCTAAATTATACTGAACTGCAATGTTAAAGTATTCAAATTCATCAATTTTTAGAAATTTGTAACCTGGCTGTATATTCAAGCTTAAAACGCTTTATGAGCATGCTGGTGTACATTATTATATTTTGTATCAATTTTTTCGCTGATTTTGTCATATTTAGGTAGAATTAGCTAAATTATACTGAACTGCAATGTTAAAGTATTCCAATTTTTCAATTTTTACGAATTTGTAACCTGGCTGTATTTTCAAGCTTAAAACAGATCGCCACCTATGTTTGATTAAGTTGGCAGCCACCTTCCTCAGCTCTGCGAAGAATTTTAATTCAAAAGCCCTTAGAATGCCAGCCATCCAACAAATCTCATCTTTATTGGTTAAGGTAATGGTTTTATTAATATAGTTCTGATGGATGTGGAAAATTTAGCCCACAATCGGAAATATGGGATACGTTTTGAACCTCTTGATAGCACAATTAACAGTGGTAAAATCGCAATAAAAAATAAAAAAAGATCTCCCAGAATAAATGATAAATCTAAAAGAATTAGCTTCGTTAATTCGAAGCCAAAAAAGAGTCAAGCATTATATAAACTGAAACCCGATATGAAAATGCTGGTGTAGAATATTATATTTTAAAAGAATTTTTCGCAAATTTTGTTATATTTAGGTAGATTTGGCGAAATTATACTGAAGTGCAATGTTAAAATATTCAAATTCATCAATTTTTAGAAATTTGTAACATGGCTGTATTTCCAAGCTTAAAACATTATATGAAACTGCTGGTGTACAATACTATATGTTGAATGAATATTTTCGCTTATTTTCCAAGCTTAAAATGCTATATGAATATGCTGGTGTATGATACTATATTTTGAATGAATATTTTCACCGATTTTGTCATAATAAAATAGAATTAGCAAAATTATACTGAACTGCAAGTTTAAGGTATTCAAATTCATCAATTTTTAGGAAATTGTAACCTGGCTGTTATTTCAAACTTAAAACATGAAACGGATATGCATCCATGACATCCATTACATGAAATCCATTCCATGACATCCATTGCATGACATCCAATCCATGACATCAATTACATGATGTCCATTGCATGAAATTCATTACATGACATCAATTACATGACATCCATTCCATGACATTCATTACATAACATCCATTGCATGTCATTTACTTTATGACATGCATTCCATGATGTCCATTCCATAACATCCATTCCATGATATTTATTGCATGACATCCATACCATAACATTCATTCGATGACATCCAATCCATGACATCCATTCCATGACATCCATCCAATGACACCCATTCCATGATATCCATTCCATGACATCCATTGCATGACTACCATTCCATGACATGCATTACATGACATCTATTCCATGACATCAATTACATGACATCAATTACATGACATTCATTACATGAGATCCATTGCATGAAATTCATTTCATGACATTAATTACATCACATCTATACCATGACATTCATTACATAACATCCATTGCATGACATCCATTCTATGACATTTATTCCAAGATGTCCATTCCATAACATCCATTCCATGATATCCATTGCATGACATCCATTCCATGACATCCATTCCATTCCATGACATCCATTCCATGACATCTATTGCATTACATCCATTCCATAACATCAATTACATCACATCGATTGCATGACATTCATTCCATGACATTCATTGCATGACATCCATGGCATAACTTCGATTCCTTGACATCAATTTTATGACATCCAACCTGGCTGTATTTCCAAGCTTAAAACGCTATATGAAAATGGTGGTGTACAATACTATATTTTGAATGAGTTTTTTCCCTGATTTTGTCATATTTAGGTAAAATTAGCTAAATTATACTGAACTCCAATGTTAAAGTATTCAAATTAATCAATTTTTAGGAATTTGTAACCTGGCTGTATTTCCAAGCTTAAAACGCTATATGAACATGCTGGTGTACAAAACTATATTTTCAATGAATATTTTTGCTGATTTTGTCATCTTTAGGTAGAATTAGCTAAATTATACTGAACTGCAATGTTAATGTATTCAAATTCATAAATTTTTAGGAAATTGTAACCTGGCTGTCTTCTCAAGCTTAAAACGCGAAATGGACATGCTGGTGTAGAGTATTATATTTTGGATCAGTTTTTTCACTGAATTTGTCATATTTAAATAGAATTAGCTAAATTATACTGAACTGCAATGTTAAAGTATTCAAATTCATCAATTTTTAGGAAATTGTAACCTGGCTGTCTTTTCAAGCTTAAAACGCGAAATGGACATGCTGGTGTAGAATATTATATTTTGAATGAGTTTTTTCACTGATTTTGTCATATTTAGGTAGAAATAGCTAAATTATACTGAACTGCAATGTTAAAATATTCAAATTCATCAATTTTTAGGAATTTGTAACCTGGCTCTATTTTGAATCTTAAAACATGATATATAAATGCTGGTGTAGAATATTATATTTTGAATGAATGTTTTCACTGATTTTGTCATAATTAGATAGGATTAGCTAAATTATACTGAACTGCAGTTTTAAAGTATTCAAATTCATCAATTTTTAGGAATTTGTAACCTCGCTGTATTTCCAAGTTAAAAACACTATTTGAACATGCTGCTGTACAATACTATATTTAGAATGAATTTTTTCGCTGATTTTGTCATATTTAGGTATAATTAGCTAAATTATAATGAACTGCAATGTTAAAGTATTCAAATTCATCAATTTTTAGGAATTTGTAACCTGGCTGTATTTCCAAGCTTAAAGCGCTATATGAACTTGCTGGTGTACAATACTACATTTTGAATGAATATTTTCGCTGATTTTGTCATATTTAGGTAGAATTAGCTAAATTATACTTAACTGCAATGTTAAAGTATTCAAATTCATCAATTTATAGGAATTTGTAACCTGGCTCTATTTCCAAGCTTAAAACGCTATATGAAAATGCTGGTGTACAATACTTTATTTAGGATAAATTTTTTCACTGATTTTGTCATATTTAGGTAGAATTAGCTAAATTATACTGAACTGCAATGTTAACGTATTCAAATTCATCAATTTTTAGGAATTTGTAACCTGGCTGTATTTCCAAGCTTAAAACGCTATACGAACATGCTGGTGTACAATACTATATTTTGAATGAATTTTTTTACTGATTTTGTCATATTTAGGTAGAATTAGCTAAATTATACTGAACTGCAATGTTAAAGTATTCAAATTCATCAATTTTTAGGAATTTGTAACCTGGCTGTATTTCCAAGCTTAAAACTCCATACGAACATGCTGGTGTACAAAACTATATTTTGAATAAATATTTCTGCTGATTTTGGCATATTTAGGTAGAATTAGGTAAATTTTACTGAACTGCAATGTTAAAGTATTCAAATTAATCAATTTTTAGGAATTTGTAACCTGGCTGTATTTCCAAGCTTAAAACGCTATATGAAAATGCTTGTGTACAAAACTATATTTAGAATAAATATTTTCAGTGATTTTATCATATTTAGGTAAAATTAGCTAAATTGTAATGAATGTCATGAAATGAATGTCATGCAATGGATGTCATGGAATGGATGTCATGGAATGGACATCATGGAATGGATGTCATAGAATGGATATCATAAAATTAATGTCATGTAATGAATGTCATGGAATGAATGTCATGCAATGGATTTCAGGAAAATGATGTTATGGCATGGATGTCGTGGAATAAATGTCATGAAATGGATGTCATGTAATGGATGTCATAGAATGGATGTCATGTAATGGATGTCATGGATTGAAGGTCATGCAATGGATGTCATGTAATTGATGTCATGGAATGGATGTCATGCAATTAATGTCATGTATGCATGTCATGGAATGGATGTCATGTGATTGATGTCATAGAATGGATGTCATGAAATGAATGTCATGGAATAGATGTCATGAAATTGATGTCAAGGAATGGATGCTATGTTATGGATGTCATGTAATGAATGTCATAAAATGGATGTCATGTAATGAATTTAATGGAATGAATGTCATGCAATGGATGTCATGTAATTGATGTCATGCAATGGATGTCATGGAATGGATGTCATGTAATGGATGTCATGGAATGGATTTCATGGAATGGATGTCATGCAATGGATATAATGGAATGGATGTCATGGATTTGATGTCAATGCATGGATGTTATGCCATGGATGTCATGTAATGAAGGTCATGGAATGAATGTGATTCAATGGATGTTATGTAATTGATGTCATGGAATAGATGTCATGCAATGCAGGACATGTAATGGATGTCATGGAATGGTAGTCATGCAATGGATGTCATGGAATGGATGTCATGGAATGGAATGGATGTCATGGAACAGATGTCATGCAATGGATATCATGGAATGGATGTTATGGAATGGACATTTTGGAATAATTGTCATAGAATGGATGTCATGCAATGGATGTTATGTAATGAATGTCATGGAATAGATGTCATGTAATTAATGTCATGTAATGAATTTCATGCAATGTATGTCATGTAATGAATGTCATGGAATGAATGTCATTCAATGGATGTCATGTAATTGATGTCATAGAATATATGTCATGTAATGGATGTCATGGAATGGTAGTCATGCAATGGATGTCATAAAATGAATATCATGGAATGGGTGTCATGGAATGGATGTCATGGAATGGATGTCATGGATTGGATGTCATGGAATGAATGTCATGGTATGGATGTCATGCAATGGATATCATGGAATGGATGTTATGGAATATTCATCATGGAATGGATGTCATAAAGTAAATGACATGCAATGGATGTTATGTAATGAATGTCATGGAATGGATGTCATGTAATTGATGTCATGGAGTGGATGTCATGGAATGAATGTCATGGTATGGATGTCATGCAATGGATATCATGGAATGGATGTTATGGAATGGACATCATGGAATGGATGTCATAAAGTAAATGACATGCAATGGATGTTATGTAATGAATGTCATGGAATGGATGTCATGTAATTGATGTCATGTAATGAATTTCATGCAATGGACATCATGTAATTGATGTCATGGATTGGATGTCATGCAATGGATGTCATGGAATGGATTTCATGTAATGGATGTCATGGATGCATATCCATTTGATGTTTTAAGTTTTAAAAGACAGCCAGGTTTCAATTTCCTAAATATTGATGAATTTGAATACCTTAACATTGCAGTTCAGTATAATTTAGCTAATTCTACCTAAATATGACAAAATCAGTGAGAAAGTTCATTCAAAATATAGTATTGTACACCAGCATTTTCATATAGCTTTTTAAGCTTGGAAATACAGCCAGGTTACAAATTCCTAAAAATTGATGAATTTGAATACTTTAACATTGCAGTTCAGTATAATTTAGCTAATTCTTCCTCAATATGACAAAATCGGCAAAAAAATTCATTCAAAATATAATATTCTACACCAGCATGTCCATTTTGCATTTTAAGCTTGAAAATACAGCCAGGTTGCAAATTCCTAAAAATTGATGAATTTGAATACTTTAACATTGCAGTTCAGTATAATTTAGCTAATTCTACCTAAATATGACAAAATCAGTGAAAAAATTCATTCAAAATATAGTATTCTACATGAGCATGTTCATATCTTGTTTTAAGCTTGAAAATACAGCCAGGTTACAAATTCCTAAAAATTGATAAATTTGAATACTTTAACATTGCAGTTCAGTATAATTTAGCTAATTCTACCTAAATATGACAAAATCAGTGAAAATATTTCATTCAAAATATAGTATTGTACACCAGCATTTTCATATAGCGTTTTAAGCTTGGAAATACAGCCAGGTTACAAATTCCTAAAAATTGATGAATTTGAATACTTTAACATTGCAGTTCAGTATAATTTAGCTAATTCTACCTAAATATGACAAAATCAGCGAAAATATTCTTTCAAACTATAGTATTGTACACCAGCATGTTCATATAGCATTATAAGCTTGGAAATACAGCCAGGTTACAAATTGCTAAAAATTGATGAATTTGAATACTTTAACATTGCAGTTCAGTATAATTTAGCTAATTCCACCTAAATATGACAAAATCAGTGAAAAAATTCATTCAAAATATAGTATTGTACACCAGCATGTTCATATAGCGTTTTAAGCTTGGAAATACAGCCAGGTTACAAATTCCTAAAAATTGATGAATTTGAATACTTTAACATTGCAGTTCAGTATAATTTAGCTAATTCTACCTAAATATGACAAAATCAGTGAAAAAATTCATTCAAAATATAGTATTGTACACCAGCATGTTCATATAGCGTTTTAAGCTTGGAAATACAGCCAGGTTACAAATTCCTAAAAATTGATGAATTTGAATACTTTAACATTGCAGTTCAGTATAATTTAGCTAATTCTACCTAAATATGACAAAATCAGTGAAAAAATTCATTCAAAATATAGTACTGTACACCAGCATGTTCATAGCGGGTTTTTAACTTGGAAATACAGCCAGGTTACAAATTCCTAAAAATTGATGAATTTGAATACTTTAACATTGCAGTTCAGTATAATTTAGCTAATTCTACCTAAATATGACAAAATCAGTGAAAATATTCATTCAAAATATAGTATTGTACACCAGCATGTTCATATAGCGTTTTAAGCTTGGAAATACAGCCAGGTTACAAATTCCTATAAATTGATGAATTTGAATACTTTAAAACTGCAGTTCAGTATAATTTAGCTAATCCTACCTAAATATGACAAAATCAGTGAAAAAATTCATTCAAAATATAATATTGTACACCAGCATGTTCATATCGCGTTTTAAGCTTGAAAATACAGCCAGGTTACAAATTCCTAAAAATTGATGAATTTGAATACTTTAACATTGCAGTTCAGTATAATTTAGCTAATTCTACCTAAATATGACAAAATCAGTGAAAAAATTCATTCAAAATATAATATTCTACACCAGCATGTCCATTTCGCGTTTTAAGCTTGAAAAGACAGCCAGGTTACAAATTCCTAAAAATTGATGAATTTGAATACTTTAACATTGCAGTTCAGTATAATTTAGCTAATTCTACCTAAATATGACAAAATCAGTGAAAATATTCATTCAAAATATAGTATTGTACACCAGCATGTTCATATAGCGTTTTAAGCTTGGAAATACAGCCAGGTTACAAATTCCTAAAAATTGATGAATTTGAATACTTTAACATTGCAGTTCAGTATAATTTAGCTAATTCTACCTAAATATGACAAAATCAGCAAAAAAACTCATTCAAATTATAGTATTGTACACCACCATTTTCATATACCATTTTAAGCTTGGAAATACAGCCAGGTTGGATGTCATAAAATTGATGTCAAGGAATCACTGTTATGCCATGGATGTCATGCAAATGAATGTCATGGAATGGATGTCATGTAATTGATGTCATGTAATGAATGTCATGCAATCGATGTGATGTAATTGATGTTATGGAATGGATGTCATGCAATGGATGTCATGGAATGAATGTCATGTAGTGAATGTCATGGAATAAAAGTCATTCAATAGATGTCATGTAATTGATGTCATGGAATAGATGTCATGCAATGGGTGTCATGTAATGGATGTCATGGACTGGTAGTCATGCAATGGATGTCATGGAATGGATGTCATGGAATGGACCTCAGCAAAATGATGTCATAGAATGAATGTCATGGAATTGATGTCATGTAATGGATGTCATGTAATGAATGTCATGGAATGAATGTCATGTAATAAATTTTATGGAATAAATGTCATGCAATGGATGTCATGGAATGGATGTCATGGAATGGAAATCATGGAATGCATGTCATAGAATGGATATCATAGAATTGATGTCATGCAATGGATGTCATGCAATGAATGTCATGGAATGGATGTCATGTAATGAATGTCATGGAATGAATGTCATGCAATGGATTTCATGAAAATGATGTTATGGAATGGATGTCATGGAATGGATGTCATGAAATGGATGTCATAGAATGGATGTCATAGAATGGATGTCATGTAATTGATGTTTGAGGTCTTCCGATCTGTCATGTAATTGATGTCATGGAATGGATGTCATGGGATTGATGTCATAGAATGGATGTCATGAAATGAATGTCATGGAATAGATGTCATGAAATTGATGTCAAGGAATGGATGCTATGTTATGGATGTCATGTAATGAATGTCATAAAATGGATGTCATGTAATGAATTTAATGGAATGAATGTCATGCAATGGAAGTCATGTAATTGATGTCATGGAATGGATGTCATGCAATGGCTGTCATAGAATGGGAGTCATGAAATGGATATCATGAAATGGATGTCATGGAATGAATGTCATGCAATGGATGTCATGTAATTGATGGCATGCAATGGATGTCTTGGAATGTATGTCATGTAATGGATGTCATGGAATGGATTTCATGGAATGGATGTCATGGAATGGATATAATGGATTTGATGTCAAGGCATGGATGTTATGCCATGGATGTCATGTAATGAATGTCATGGAGTGAATGTGATTCAATGGCTGTTATGGAATTGATGTCATGGAATAGATGTCATGCAATGAATGTCATGTAATGGATCTCATGGAATGGTAGTCATGCAATGGATATTATGGAATGGATGTTATGGAATGGACATCTTGGAATTAATGTCATAGAATGGATGTCATGCAATGGATGTTATGTAATGAATGTCATGGAATAGATGTCATGTAATTAATGTCATGTAATGAATGTCATGCAATGGATGTCATGTAATGAATGCCATGGAATGAATGTCATTCAATGGATGTCATGTAATTGATGTCATGGAATAGATGTCATGTAATGGATGTCATGGAATGGTAGTCATGCAATGGATGTCATGGAATGGATATCATGGAATGGGTGTCATGGAATGGATGTCATGGATTGGATGTCATGGAATGAATGTCATGGTATGGATGTCATGCAATGGATATCATGGAATGGATGTTATGGAATGGACATCATGGAATGGATGTCATAAAGTAAATGACATGCAATGGATGTTATGTAATGAATGTCATGGAATGGATGTCATGTAATGAATTTCATGCAATGGATGTCATGTAATTGATGTCATGGATTGGATGTCATGCAGTGGATGTCATGGAATGCATTTTATGTAATGGATGTCATGGATGCATATCCATTTCACGTTTTAAGTTTGAAAAGACAGCCAGGTTACAATTTCCTAAAAATTGATGAATTTGAATACCTTAACATTGCAGTTCAGTATAACTTAGCTAATTCTACCAAAATATGACAAAATCAGTGAAAAAGTTCATTCAAAATATAGCAGTGTACACCAGCATTTTCATATAGCTTTTTAAGCTTGAAAATACAGCCAGGTTACAAATTCCTAAAAATTTAAAAATTTGAATACTTTAACAATGCAGTTCAGTATAATTTAGTGAATTCTATTTCAATATAACAAAATCAGCAAAAAAATTCATTCAAAATATAATATTCTACACCAGCATTTTCATATCGCATTTTAAGCTTGAAAATACAGCTAGGTTACAAATTCCTAAACATTGATGAATTTGAATACTTTAATATTGCAGTTCAGTATAGTTTAGGTAATTCTATCTAATATGACAAAATCAGTGAAAAAACTCATTCAAAATATAGTATTCTACATGAGCATGTTCATATCGCGTTTTAAGCTTGGAAATACAGCCAGGTTACAAATTCCTAAAAATTGACGAATTTGAATACTTTAACATTGCAGTTCAGTATAATTTAGCTAATTCTACCTAAATATGACAAAATCAGTGAAAAAATTCATTCAAAATATAGTATTGTACACCAGCATGTTCATATCGCGTTTTAAGCTTGGAAATACAGCCAGGTTACAAATTCCTAAAAATTGATGAATTTGAATACTTTAACATTGCAGTTCAGTATAATTTAGCTAATTCTACCTAAATATGACAAAATCAGTGAAAAAACTCATTCAAAATATAATATTCTACACCAGCATGTCCATTTTGTGTTTTAAGCTTGGAAATACAGCCAGGTTACAAATTCCTAAAAATTGATGAATTTGAATAATTTAACATTACAGTTCAGTATAATTTAGCTAATTCTACCTAAATATGACAAAATCAGTGAAAAAACTCATTCAAAATATAATATTCTACACCAGCATGTCCATTTTGTGTTTTAAGCTTGAAAATACAGCCAGGTTACAAATTCCTAAAAATTGATGAATTTGAATACTTTAACATTGCAGTTCAGTATAATTTAGCTAATTCTACCTAAATATGACAAAATCAGTGAAAAAATTCATTCAAAATATAGTATTGTACACCAGCATGTTCATATAGCGTTTTAAGCTTGGAAATACAGCCAGGTTACAAATTCCTAAAAATTGATGAATTTGAATACTTTAACATTGCAGTTCAGTATAATTTAGCTAATTCTACCTAAATATGACAAAATCAGTGAAAAAATTCATTCAAAATATAATATTGTACACCAGCATGTTCATATCGCGTTTTAAGCTTGGAAATACAGCCAGGTTACAAATTCCTAAAAATTGATGAATTTGAATACTTTAACATTGCAGTTCAGTATAATTTAGCTAATTCTACCTAAATATGACAAAATCAGTGAAAAAATTCATTCAAAATATAGTATTGTACACCAGCATGTTCATATAGCGTTTTAAGCTTGGAAATACAGCCAGGTTACAAATTCCTCAAAATTGATGAATTTGAATACTTTAACATTGCAGTTCAGTATAATTTAGCTAATTCTACCTAAATATGACAAAATCAGCAAAAAAATTCATTCAAAATATAATATTCTACACAAGCATGTCCATTTCGCGTTTTAAGCTTGAAAAGACAGCCAGGTTACAAATACCTAAAAATTGATGAATTTGAATACTTTAACATTACAGTTCAGTATAATTTAGCTAATTCTACCTAAATATGACAAAATCAGCGAAAAAATTCATTCAAAATATAGTATTGTACACCAGCATGTTCATATAGCGTTTTAAGCTTGGAAATACAGCCAGGTTACAAATTCCTAAAAATTGATGAATTTGAATACTTTAACATTGCAGTTCAGTATAATTTAGCTAATTCTACCTAAATATGACAAAATCAGTGAAAAAATTCATTCTAAATAAAGTATTGTACACCAGCATTTTCATATAGCATTTTAAGCTTGGAAATAGAGCCAGGTTACAAATTCCTATAAATTGATGAATTTGAATACTTTAACATTGCAGTTCAGTATAATTTAGCTAATTCTACCTAAATATGACAAAATCGGTGAAAATATTCATTCAAAATATAGTATTGTACACCAGCATGTTCATATAGTGTTTTAAGCTTGGAAATACAGCCAGGTTACAAATTCCTAAAAATTGATGAATTTGAATACTTTAACATTGCAGTTCAGTATAATTTAGCTAATTCTACCTAAATATGACAAAATCAGTGAAAAAATTCATTCAAAATATAGTATTGTACACCAGCATGTTCAAAGCGCGTTTTAAGCTTGGAAATAGAGCCAGGTTACAAATTCCTAAAAATTGATGAATTTGAATACTTTAACATTGCAGTTCAGTATAATTTAGTTAATTCTACCTAAATATGACAAAATCAGCGAAAAAATTCATTCAAAATATAATATTGTACACCAGCATCTTCATTTAGCGTTTTAAGCTTGGAAATACAGCCAGGTTACAAATTCCTAAAAATTGATGAATTTGAATACTTTAACACTGCAGTTCAGTATAATTTAGCTAATTCTACCTAAATATGACAAAATCAGTGAAAAAATTCATTCAAAATATAGTATTGTACACCAGCATGTTCATAGCGCGTTTTAAGCTTGGAAATACAGCCAGGTTACAAATTCCTAAAAATTGATGAATTTGACTACTTTAACATTGCAGTTCAGTATAATTTAGCTAATCCTACCTAATTATGACAAAATCAATGAAAAAATTCATTCAAAATATAATATTCTACACCAGCATGTCCATTTCGCGTTTTAAGCTTGAAAAGACAGCCAGGTTACAATTTCCTAAAAATTGATGAATTTGAATACTTTAACATTACAGTTCACTATAATTTAGCTAATTCAACCTAAATTTGACAAAATCAGTGAAAATATTCATTGAAAATATAGTTTTGTACACCAGCATGTTCATATAGCGTTTGAAGCTTGGAAAAAAAGCCAGGTTACAAAGTCCTAAAAATTGATTAATTTGAATACTTTAACATTGGAGTTCAGTATAATTTAGCTAATTTTACTTAAGTATGACAAAATCAGTGAAAAAACTCATTCAAAATATAGTATTGTACACCACCATTTTCATATAGCATTTTAAGCTTGGAAATACAGCCAGGTTGGATGTCATGAAATTGATGTCAAGGAATCGACGTTATGCCATGGACGTCATGCAATAAATGTCATGGAATGGATGTCATGCAATTGATGTCATGTAATGAATGTCATGCAATGGATATGATGTAATTGATGTTATGGAATGGATGTCATGCAATGGATGTCATGGAATGGATGTTGTGTAATGGATGTCATGGAATGGCTGTCATGGAATGGATGTCATGAAATGGATGTCATGCAGTGGATGTCATGGAATGGATGTCATGGAATGGATGTCATGTAATTGTTGTCAAGTAATGAATGACATGCAATGGATGTGTTATAATTGATGTTATGGAATGGATGTCATGCAATGGATGTCATGTCATTGATGTCATGGAATGGATGTCACACAATGGCTGTCATGGAATGGAAGTCATGAAATGGATATTATGAAATGGATGTCATGGAATGAATGTCATGCAATGGATGTCATGTAATGATGGCATGTGCATGGAATGGATGTCATGAAATAAATGTCATGGAATGGATGTCATGGAATGGATGTCATGGAATGGATAGTTATGTCAACATGGATGTCATGGAATGGATGTCATGTAATGATTGTCATGCAATAGATGTCATGTAATTCATGTCATGGTATGGATGTCATGCAATGGATGTCATGGAATGGATGTCATGTAATGGATTTCATGCAATGTATGTCAGTAGTGAATGTCATGGAATGGCTGTCTTGTAATGAATGTCATGTAATGAATGTCATGCAATGGATGTCATGTAATTGATGTCATGAAATGGATGTCATGAAATGGATATCATGGAATGGATGTCATGTTATGGATGTCCATGAATGAATGTCATGGAATGAATGTCATGCAATGTAAGTCATGTAATTGATGTCATGGAATGGATGTCATGTAATGATTGTCATGCAATAGATGTCATGTAATTCATGTCATGGTATGGATGTCATGCAATGGATGTCATGGAATGGATGTCATGTAATGGATTTCATGCAATGTATGTCAGTAGTGAATGTCATGGAATGGCTGTCTTGTAATGAATGTCATGTAATGAATGTCATGCAATGGATGTCATGTAATTGATGTCATGAAATGGATGTCATGAAATGGATATCATGGAATGGATGTCATGTTATGGATGTCCATGAATGAATGTCATGGAATGAATGTCATGCAATGTAAGTCATGTAATTGATGTCATGGAATGGATGTCATGTAATGATTGTCATGCAATAGATGTCATGTAATTCATGTCATGGTATGGATGTCATGCAATGGATGTCATGGAATGGATGTCATGTAATGGATTTCATGCAATATATGTCAGTAGTGAATGTCATGGAATGGATGTCTTGTAATGAATGTCATGTAATGTATGTTATGCAATGGATGTCATGTAATTGATGTCATGAAATGGATGTCATGGAATGGATGTCCTGTTATGGATGTTTGTGAATGAATGTCATGGAATGAATGTCATGCAATGTAAGTGATGTAATTGATGTCATGGAAAGGATGTCATGCAATGGCTGTCATCGAATGGATGTCATGGAATGGATGTCATGGAATGAATGTCATGCAATGTAAGTGATGTAATTGATGTCATGGAAAGGATGTCATGCAATGGCTGTCATCGAATGGATGTCATGGAATGGATGTCATGTAATGAATGTCATAAAATAAATGTCATGCAATGGATGTCATGTAATTAATGTCATGGAATGGATGTCATGCAATGAATGTCATGGAATGGATGTCATGTAATGGATGGCATGGAATGAATGTCATGCAATGTAAGTCATGTAATGTATGTCACGGAATGGAGGTCATGGAATGGATGTCATATAATGGCTGCCATAGAATGGATGTCATGGAGTGGATATCATGAAATGAATGTCATGCAATGCATGCCATGTAATTGATGTCTTCAAGTGGATGTCATACAATGGATGTCATGGAATCAAATCTCATGTGATAAAGGTCATGGAATGGATGTTATAAAATGGATGTCATGGAATGGATGTCATGAAATTGATGTCAAGGGATGGATGTTATGCCATGGATGTCATGGAATGGATGTGATGTAGTGAATGTCATGGAATAAAAGTCATTCAATGTATGTCAGGTCATGTAATGGAAGTCATGGAATGGTAGTCATGCAATGGATGTCATGGAATGACCCTCATGGAATGGATGTCATAGAATGGATGTCATGGAATTGATGTCATGTAATAGATGTCATGTACTGAATGTCATGAAATGAATGTCATGCAATGGATGTCATGGAATGGATGTCATGGAATGGACATCATGGAATGGATGTCATAGAATGGATGTCATAGAATTGATGTCATGCAATGGATGTCATGCAATGAATGTCATGGAATGGATGTCATGTAATGAATGTCATGCAATGGATTTCCTGAAAATGATGTCATGCAATGGATGTCGTGGAATGGATGTCATGAAATGGATGTCATGTAATGGATGTCATAGATTGGATGTCATGTAATGAATGTCATGGGTTGACGGTCATGCAATGGATGTCATGTAATTGATGTCATGGAATGGATGTCATGCAGTGAATGTCATGTATGCATGTAATGGAATGGATGTCATGGAATTGATGTCATAGAATGGATGTCATGAAATAAATGTCATGGAGTAGATGTCATGAAATTGATGTCAAGGAATGGATGCTATGTTATGGATGTCATGTAATGAATGTGATGGAATGGATGTCATGTAATGAATTTAATGGAATGAATGTCATGCAATGGAAGTCATGTAATTGATGTCACGAAATGGATGTCTTGTAATGTCTGTCATAGAATGGGAGTCATGAAATGGATGTCATGTAATTGATGTCATGCAATGGATGTCATGGAATGGATGTCATGTAATGGATGTCATGGAATGGATTTCATGGAATGGATATAATGGAATGGATGTCATGGATTTGATTTCAAGGCATGGATGTTATGCCATGGATGTCATATAATGAATGTCATGGAATGAATGTGATTCAATGGATGTTATGTATTTGATGTCATGGAATAGATTTCATGCAATGCAGGTCATGTAATGGATGTCATGGAATGGTAGTCATGCAATGGATGTCATGGAATGGAATGGATGTCATGGAATGGATGTCATGCAATGGATATTATGGAATGGATGTTATGGAATGGACATCTTGGAATAAATGTCATAGAATGGATGTCATGCAATGGATGTTATGTAATGAATGTCATGGAATAGATGTCATGTAATTAATGTCATGTAATGAATTTCATGCAATGGATGTCATGTAATTAATGTCATGGAATGGATGTCATGCAATGGATGTCATGGAATGGATATCATGCAATGGATGTCATGGAATTGATGTCATGAAATGGATGTCACGCTATGGATATCATGTAATGGATGTCATGGAATGGATGTCAAGGAATGGATGTCATGTAATAGATGTCATGAAATGGATGTCATGGTAATGGATATCATGGAATGGATATCATGGAATGGATGTCATGCAATGGACATCATGAAATGGATGTCATGGAATTGGAGTCATTCAATGGATGTCATGTTTTGAATGTTATGGATTGGATGTCATGTAGTGAATATCATGGAATGAATGTCATGCAATGGATGTCATGAAATTGCTGTCATCAAATGGATGTCATGCAATGGTTGTCATGGTTTGGATTTTGTGTAATAGATGTCATGGAATAGATGTCATGGAATGAATGCAATGGATTTCATGAAATTGATGTCATAAAATGGATGTGTTGTAATTGATGTCATGGTAAGGATGCCAAGCAATGGATGTCATGAAATGGATGTCATGTGATGGTTGTCATGGAATGGATGTCATGGACTGGATGTCATGGAATGTATATCATAAAAAGGATATCATGGAATGGATGTCAAGGCATGGATGTTATTCAATGGATGTCATGTAATGAATGTCATGGAATGAATGTCATTCTATGGATGTCATGTAATTGATGTCATGGAATAGATGTCATGCAATGGACATCATGTAATGGATGTCATGGAATGGTAGTCATGCAATGGATGTCATCGAATGGATGTCATGGATTGGGAGTCAAGGAATGGATATCATGAAATGGATGTCATGGAATGAATGTCAAGGCATTGATGTTATGCCATGGATGTCATGTAATGCATGTCATTGAATGGATGTCATGTAATGAATGTCATTCAATGAATGTCATGTAATTGATGTCATGGAATAGATGTCATGTAATGGATGTCATGGAATGGTAGTCATGCAATGGATGTCATGGAATGGTTAGTCATGCAATGGATGTCATGGAATGGATGTCATGCAATGGACATCAGGGAATGGATGTCATAAAATTGATGTCATGGAATTGGAGTCATTTAATGGATGTCATGTAATGAATGTTATGGATTGGATGTCATGTAGTGAATGTCATGGAATGAATGTCATGCAATGGATGTCATGAAATTGCTGTCATAAAATGGATGTCATGCAATGGTTGTCATGGTTTGTATTTTGGGTAATGGATGTCATGGAATGGTTTTTATGAAATTGATATCATGAAATGGGTGTCATGCAATGGATGTCATGGAAAGGATGCCAAGCAATGGATGTCATAAAATGGATGTCATGTGATGGTTGTCATGGAATGGATGTCATCGAATGGATGTCATGAAATGTATATCATAAAAAGGATATCATGGAATGGATGTCACGGAATGAATGTCAAGGCATGGATGTTATTCCATGGATGTCATGTAATGAATGTCATTGAATGGATGTCATGTAATGAATGTCATGGAATGAATGTCATTCAATGGATGTCATGGAATGGTAGTCATGCAATGGATGTCATGGAATGGATATCATGGAATGGGTGTCATGGAATGGATGTCATGGATTGGATGTCATGGAATGAATGTCATGGAATGGATGTCATGCAATGGATATCATGGAATGGATGTTATTGAATGGACATCATGGAATGGGTGTCATGGAGTAAATGACATGCAATGGATGTTATGTAATGAATGTAATGGAATGGATGTCGTGTAATTGATATCATGTAATGAATTTCATGCAATGGATGTCATGTAATTGATGTCATGCAATGGATGTCATGGAATGGATTTCATGTAATGGATGTCATGGATTTAATAAAGGCAGCAGTAAAAAATTAAAATTGGCTTTGGGAATTATTATATATTAAAAATATTTCCAATTAATTATTCTATTACATAGTTATGATAAAATAAAAATCCTCGAATATTAAAATAAATACTTCTATCTTATAAACATTACTTAAGATTAAAAGACATTATTTAATATATCTCCATGAAGGAATGTTCAACTTACAAAAACTATTGTCTATATTTGCTACTTAAAAAGAACCCAAGAAGTAATGGAATGAATATTTTCATCAGGTAAAAGTGGTTGAATAGTGACATATTTTGAAATATATAATTAAGTTTAATAATGACTGTATTAAACTTAGACTAAAACCTAAAATTGCATATGTATTTCATGCTAAAGTCTTTCCAATGGTACTCCGAAAGAAAAACAATGAAAGAGAATCCATTATTCATAAGACTTGCTGCCTGGTGTAAGCACTCTAATCAATTTTTCATTTACCAAAAATAAATTGGATCAATAATAGGATTATTATCAAGTATTTACATGAAAAAAAATGTTTAACACCTAAAAAAAATTCCAAATTTTAATGATCTAGGATAATGAATGCAGCAAGATGTATTAATCGCTAAACACTAAGAATGCCATGATCCACATATTATGACATTAGAATTATGCAATACATGTATTTGTGTATTATTTACTATTTTATTTAGATTGTTATTAACAACAACTAGTAATCTTTATTTCAAAGTGTTAAAAACAGATAGAAACCAGACCTTACCTTGCATGAGAGTAATGTTGTGTAAATAACACCACAGAAATATTATTCATTATTGGATAATCTCTATAGTCTAATGAATGATTAATAAAAAATTATTAATTAGTATGGTATTAGAAATTATTCCATTTTTATATATGTGTTTGCTATTGAAGCATATTATGAATAATACAATAAGTCGTTAAGGTTAATCTATGTAAACCATTTCACAAAAAATATAAGCTTCTGCCTAATAGATTTGATAGTCTTTAATACATATTCTGTTTAGGCATTGGAGATATTACTTCTATTTCATATAACAGAAATTATAATAATTGAAATTTCTGTATTTATAATTAAGAGTTGACATATTGAAATACTTTTATCAATCAGATAATTTGAAAACAAACAAATAAATAACAAAACAAAACTAAAGCTTGTGATTTGGGGAAAAAATTCTATTGTTCAATGGCAACAATTATAAATACTAGTCTTTAAGAAGCAACAAAGATCAATGCTGTAGACTGTGCTGTCCATGTTTCTCATTTTAAAACTATAATTTCTCATTACAACCAAAAGTTGTGATAATTTTTAATAATTAGCAATGTTAATGAATTTAAAATCAAGAGAGTAAATGCTCCTTATGGTCTAAATAATATTGAATCCTCGCCTTTTAATAATATTGAGAGTTTGAATTTCATATTAACAAATGTTTAAAAGTAAAATGTAAAGGTGAAGTAGTAATATAAACATTGTTATATAAATATGTTCATATCAACATTAAATGGTGTTGACTGATTTAGATTAATGGTAAAATAAACTTTAGATCTTAAAGGGCCATAGATTATAGCTGAATTCTGTCTCCTATCCTTGAACTTCATGTCAATTTTCATACAAATGCTTGAAGCTATAAATCATTTCACTATTTTGTAATATAACTTTTTGTGGAAAATGTACTAAATTTGTCCAATTCAAATGTGATAAATAATGTTGCATTATTTAAACGTGACAAAAACATTTATATTTGTGAATTTAGATACAACAGTAGTATGGATTCAGGAATTTTTATAGAAAAATATACTTAAAAAAATATCATTAAGATTTTTTTATATATAATTTTGTTAATGTTAATTGTTTCTAATAAGAGAATCTGCCAATTATGAAAACTGAGGTAAATTAGAAATATTTTACTGTTTATCTGAATTGTAAATTTTCTTATATTTTTTTACAATTAATGTTCTTGAATTTATTTATCTTCAAATTTAAAAGTTGTCATTTTATTTTATTTAATTTTTTTTGATAAAAATATATAAACCAGACTTTTCACAATAATTAATTGTATCTGAAGATAGAGCAGAGATGACCAATCTCCATCTAGTTATGAAATGATTAAACCAATGTTAGCTTTATTTACATCAAAAAACATAAAGAATAGAAAGTCCACTCTATTTTTTAGTTTGCTAAACATAATGTGGTAGATTTGTTTAATTATTTCATAGTTAAATGGAGTTTGGTAATTTCTGCTCTATTTTCATCATATATCACAATCATCATTGTCAACCATTATCAATATACTGCAGGATAAATGTCTCTCCAAGTTCAATCCATCTTTTCTGATCTCTAGCTTTTCTTCTCCATATCACCCCTGCACCTTTCCCTATTTCTTCCATTCATCTCAGACGTAGTCTTTATTTTCATATATATATTGTGCCCTTTTCTATAGGTCAGTAATAGTTCATAACAGTCAATTACTAAAAATTTTAAATTTTAGAATATGTTCTTTTAATACATTAATTATAGTTTGTCGATTATATTTTTAAAGTACAATTTGAAGCTAAAGAAAATACGTAGTATATAAAATTATAACGAATCATTAAAAAATAGTTATGTAAAGCTTTAAATATTGTTGCATATGGTTGTAAAAGCTGGCCATATTAAATAACTCAGCTATAAATATTAAAAGTATATTTAAAAAATTCGATTTTAATAGTTTAAAACTTATAGTTAATAAATGCTATGTTTAAATTTATAATCATATTTAATAGTCAAAATTAATATCGTACATTTTAAATATAAACTTTATGATGGTAAAAATTGTATTTAATTCTATATTTTTAAAATTATTCTTCCAAATTTTTTATAATTATTTTATATAATATAATAAGTGTATCAGTTTTATAAATCTGAGCAGAGAAATAGATTAAAAATTGTCTGTCAAAGTTATTAATCATGTGACTTTTAATGTATACTTTCACACACACGCTTGTTAGAATTTAATAACAAAGTTTGTGTATTATAGAGTTGGATATAATGATTATTATCATAGAAGTGAATATTAAAATATTACGTAGTTATTTCCAACTGCTTAAATGATGTAATAGAGACGAATACATTCATAATATAAAAATTAAATATTTTATTTAAATAAAAATAGATAAATTGAATATTAAGAAATAGAATAAGTTATTAAATGTTATTTTAAAAGTTATTTTAAAAGATTAAATAATTTAAATAAAGTTATAATTGAATTAAAAATGGTATTTTAAATAATATTTTTTAAGTTCATTACATCATAATTTCTAATTTTGAAATTCAATTCTACTTGAAATTGAAAGTATGTAAATTTGTTCTCAAGCTAAAGTAAGAATTAACCAATAGGAATAGGTATTCTTACAGACTATAAATATCATCGTAACTAAGTTATCGGGTGAGATTAATGTATTGAAACCAAAGAAAGGTATATTAGCAGCTCTCAAAGAGATAGTATTTTTTTTTTAAATTTTTTATTTTAGTCAATTTTTTTTTTAGTACTTTCTTATCGTTTTATTTGCAAAAAAACTAATTGATAATTTTTAAAAGTATTTTTGCAAAAGAGGGTGTTAAAATATAATAATTTAGAAACTTCGTGGAAATGATTTTCTAATTTTTTAAAGTTATCTGAAGTTTAACCTAGACTGCGCAATAAAAAATGGATATACTGTGAAATAAAATGGATAGAAATTGTAATACTGTAAAAATGTTTGGACTATTTATTGATACAGCTTTATTAATATTTCACCGAAGAACTGTTCTGGTACATAAAAAACCACAGCTCGGACATTATACGGAGTCTAAAAAAAAAATGTATTGAAACGTATTATTTATAAGCTTATCGAAGATTTATTTTTTAAATAGTAATAAGACTTATATTTTATGAATTATTTTATATAATATTATATCAAAAGGAGTAAAATGTTGTATCCTTTCTGAAGGTAACATTTTAAAAAAATATTTTCAAGAATTAAAGAAAGAACCCAGGAGAATATGTTACAGAAGCGTTTTTGATATTTAAATATCCAGTCTTAGAATTGTTTTAAAAATGTATTTAGAAAAGATTTGTTTAAAAGTACTTGAAGTTTTTTTTTTTTTAAAGTGATATATAAAAATACCAAACGAAAGTTTAAATGTATTAAGAAGGAAACTTATATAAAAAAGTGAACATATAGTTGAATAAAAGATGGATCCATAAAAATACAAATAGTACTTAAAAGTTTATCGAATATTTTTAAAGTTAAATTAGATGGATTGATGCATCGTATACGCAGAGAATATTGGTAGAGAAGATTAAAAAACTTCACAGGATTAATTAATATTATGATTTAATAATTATCATCCTAAATACTAAAACCAAGGATTATTTTCTATAAATTTTACTAAATGGATTAATAATTATTTTTTATTTTAAACTTTAACGCACTTGGAGGAAAACAATTTTAAAAACTCTAGAGAAAATAATAAACATTTTGGACTTATCAGGAACTATCGTCAAGAAAATATGTAATTATAGTTTTGATTCCTTTTATTTTGTTAACCTAGTTTAAATCTAAATTTTTATATAAGATTAGGAAAAACATAAAAATATTAATTTATTAATATTAAAATTTTATAATATAACAATCTAATAATTTAGCTAAAAATATTTTAATATAAAGTGTATGGGTGTGAATTTTTTTTATATCTGCAATGCTCAAGTGGATAAAGGAAGCCTACTGAACATGATGACTAGATAAAGGTTATTGGTAATAATAATAACTATTGATAATTTATAATGTATATATTTTTTGGTTTTCTTTAGATCATCCATAAATTGGAAGAATGAAGTGTAAAAGTTTTTTACTTATATGTACCGCATTTCATACAACATTTTAAAAAACATTATGAGATAGGATTGATTTGAAAATATGCATATGATGATTTTTTTAATTTTTATTAGTGATATAATCCAACATAACAAATAATTATGTGATTCTTTTAAAATTTTCATGTTATTGGATATTCAAATATTGTCTAAGTAGATTGTATATGATTAAACATATAGAATAATGAAGTAAGCAAACTTTTCTTATGGAACAGTGAAATTGTTTTAAACTATCAATGAATTTTATTTATTGTTTTGTAAATGCAGATAGTTATTTATCGATGTAAGATGTGGAAAATCTTGAGAAATAATGTTGAGATAGTGGCTTGGAAGTACTTAGTGAACAGGAAACCAAGATGATGTTTTAAGAAATAGGATGTTATAAGGAATGGAAATAATATTTAGTCTTTATGTGAATATCAGCATAGTTAACAAAGCCCTATGATTGATACACATTTTATTTGGACAGTGTTTATATTTCTTTAAATATTTGATGTTCTAATAAAGCTGAAGAAATAGCTTTAACATCATCCCTGTACTAGAGGATATTAGGCAGGTAAATGTCATACCTCTTCGCACTGTGCCATGATTTTGAGATATGTTAAGAGTAATACTCTAGCTTTCTTCCTTAATCCTATGCATCTGTTTTCGCTATCTTTATTTCATGTAACTGCATCGTTCAGTAAGATATGTTTAAGAGAAATGATAAATAATTTAGAACTTAGGTTATGCTATCGTTTTGTATAAGATTGGTTTATTTGCTTAGAAGGAATAGGACGTTATAACTTAAAATTGAAGATCCAAAGTATCCTAAGGAAAGAAAAGAATCATAGAATATATTTTGAATTTTATTTTGGAAATGAAATATAAATTTTTTTAAAATAAAGTATCTAAACAAAGATATTTTCTTTAAAGTGATAATAATTTTAAATGCTTTAGTATTATTTTTTAAGAGAAAATAAGTATTGCATATTTTTAAAATACAATAGTACAAAGTAAATTATGTAAACAATATGCATAGTATATTTTTTGTTTATTGATTAACAGAAATATATTGATGATTACACTTATATCATACTAAAGTAAGGCTTAAAGAAGAATATATTATGATTAGTAAACATTGTGTGATAAATACTAAAATCTAGTACTGAATTTTGGATAATATTTTGTGTAACATCTTTGACTTTGCAAGATGAAATTTTTTTAATATTTTGAGAAGTCCATACTCATTATAAAATTTTGTTTTCTATAGAATGTTTTCTAAGTATGAATTTTTTAAAATAAGATAGTTTAATAATATTAAGGATAAAATGCTGTTGCTAATAAAGTAGATAAATATATTTGTAATAAGTTAACCATAATGAGAAACCAAATAGTAACATTTTTTTAAAATTTTGTCCTAAATCTAAATAAAGATATAATTGAAATATAAATTATTTTTTTTTATAACCCGGTAGATCAAACTGTAAAGTAAAAAAGTTAAGGATATCCACTGTAAATAGTGTAAATAAATTGTTTATTTATTTGTTGTTAGTAATAAACTTTGTTAAATTTTGTTATTTCAAAAATTTTGTGTCCGAGTTATTTATTTCTCCACATCGCTGCATGAAATCACGATATATGCATAATAATTGAAACAAATATATAATTTTGCACAAAAGATAAATAGAGAATTATTTTAAGAATTTTAAATATTTTATTGGTATTCATTATAATTAAATAATCATAATCTTACATTATTTTATTGGTCATAAATCAGTTATCACAATATTATATTAAATTATATGCTATCAGTTGCCACACATATTTTGTTTGTCAGATTATTAAAATGCTACCACATATTTATTATATCATTACATGAAGATATAAGATCATATTATATTATTTCATTATTTTATTATGGTAATAAAATTATAGTAAAAAGAAAAGATATACAAAATTAGTTAAACAATGAAGAATATTATTACTGTTATTTATTATTATTAGTTTCAGTGTAGTAGATTATGACATAAAATCCCTTCTCATATTTTACTACCGTATTTTTTATTAACTCAGAATAAACTTTATGAACCTGAGATTATTTTATTGAGCTAGATTATTACAAATAGAAGATTAAGACTTAATTATTAGTTTAATCTTAGTGAGTAGAAGTTATTAAAGTCATAAGAATACTATGAGTTTGTTATTTGAAATAGTAATAAAGGGGGGATAGTGTTCTTATGCCATTGAGGTAGTATCCTGTGGGATATTGGCTCAATGTAATCTATCTTGTCACCTGTATTTTCACTTCAAGTCTCATGAAAAATATTAAATATTTATTTAATTTATTTTTATAAACTGAACCTTATTCGTATTTTAAATTTGAGCTAGTGAAATATTTTAATTTTAATGCTGAATATTTTAGTTATTAATTATTAACTGAGATAGAACCCGTTTTATTTTATATCATATACTATTCTGAAGTGAGGATGCACGAGAATACAGGTTAGAATATATTGTACCCTTCATGGTGGGTTTTAGGCCTTCTTTTATGCACTATAAAGTGCAAGTTAATCAAAACATGAAAAATAATCTTCCATTCATATATGAGTTTAGATATCTCAAGAACATAGCTATATTTTCTGATTAACTGGCCTACTATTTATTGTGATTTTCACAGCAGGTGGGATCAGATTTATAATTATTTAAAAGAGACACCAGGGCATAAACCCACTGATATTCATTATATTGCATACCATAAATTAAAAAGCATATAACTAAAAATATCAAGAATTATGTTTTCTTGTCAATTAATGTTATAGAATTTTCTCCAGCATTCATAGATTAAAATGAACATGTTGGCATACGTAATTATACATTTCTTAAAACAATCTTTTGTATAATAAAATCTAAATAACCTAAAATTAATGACGTACAAGGAAAAGTTGATATTAAAGGTAAATATTTTATTACAAATTAAAATATTTAAACAATAAATTGTAAATTACTAATAAATTGGAAAGCACATACACATGCTAATCCAAATAATAATGCTAATCCAATGATTAAAAGTTCTTGCTACAATTTTCTTCTAAGAATCCATGGAAAAAATATAAATGTGTCTTTATCAGTATTTAAAGTACATAGCTAATCTTTATAGTTAAATTTACTTTGCAAACATTTAATTTGACATAATTTAGGGTATGAATAATCTTAGTGATAAGTTTTGTGGATTTATGTAGATTGTAATATACATGTATTCCTTGATATGAATGAGCTCATGGTCATGATTTTAATCACTGTCAACATCCTTTATATTCCTGGCTCTTTCTTTAAGGCTAAACATGAAAGCTTTTTTGGGTTGACCTCTTCATGGTGAAAGGTGTCCGCAGACACTCCAGTCCATTCCTGCATGCTGAATTAGTTCAGCATATGAGTAGTCTATCCTTGATAGAGATAATTTCTCTATTCAGGAGAACAACCAAAGAACAAGACCAGACCCTGCTTGAAGTTATTTTCTTCATTTTATAGTCTCAACAAGTTTTCAGATTTATACGCATATGTCCTTATTTTTTGTTTTATCATAAACAAATTTTGTAATCTTGTACAATTATTATTTTTTAGTTACAAAGTCTCTTTTTTATAGAAAATTTCTGCCATCTTTAATTAGCATAGTCTTTCTTTTATTTATCTGGATAAACAATCTGTATGCACTTACATTCTTTCCAATTTTAACTTTAATTAAATTAAATAGATAAATACAAAACAAAAAAAAACTTTCATTGTACATTTCCAAGAATAAATCATACTAACCAAAAAAAAAAAGAAAACCAAATTGCATCTTTTGAATGATTTTTAATTTTTACTTCTTTTTTTTTTTTACCTTTTTAAATATTAAAAATGCCAAACATTCATGAACTATATGTATTTTAATATGGTTCATTACCACCAGTCCCAACAAACAAAAATAAAAAATATATGAAAGACATATGAATGAGTTTCATGTTATGGAACAAAATATGTATAAAGTCAATAGTAAAATCAATACCTTTCTTTGCATTCAATATGTTCAATTCTTACACATTTATCTATTTATACACTTCTTGCGATTTGATTATCCAATTTTAATCTCTTTAAACCTTTGCAATTATATGTCATATAGATAGTTATATTTAAACTAAAAAGTACTGGAGCACTGAAAGCTATAATTTATTGCAGTTCTTTTAAGAAATAATTTGTTTTTCAAGTACTTCTTAAATTATATTGTTCTTTATACATTAGAAATCTTCATGTATGTATGTGAATTACTTTTTAGTGAGATTTTTTCTTTATCAATAAAAATTACTTCATTAATGTTTCTTTCTTTTGGAGTTTCTTTTCTGGCCATCACTAAGTCATATTATATTTTTATATTCATGATGTTATGTTTTTTATTGCTCTGAATTTTCGTTTTTTTAATACAGTTATTAGTATTGTCAATCTATTGGGTTTTTGTTTTTATATTCCTATTCTCAGATTCATAAACATTTGCCTTTTGGAAGACATTTATTCCCCTCTTTTCTTCCAAAGAGTAAGCTTGTGGTTTAAGACCTGTAGAGGTCCCTACTATCGCATTTTATATGCATTTGCTTGAGGCTACAGCCTTAATGAATATTACTTACGTAATCAATGTGCGTTTAAATAAATTTATAATTACAACTTTAAATCACATTATTTTATTTTTCATTTTTATTAACTATATCCTTAATATTTTGGGGAGTTAAAATTCAAAGGAATCATGTAATTGTATTTTTGTTAAAATAATGATATAGTAATACTGTTAACA
The DNA here is from genome assembly GCA_028023455.1 of Epiperipatus broadwayi. NCBI lineage: Eukaryota > Metazoa > Onychophora > Udeonychophora > Euonychophora > Peripatidae > Epiperipatus > Epiperipatus broadwayi. The sequence goes on from JAQFVV010000002.1 coordinate 11,591,784, forward strand.
TTTTTATGAAGAAATCGCTTTCTAACCTTGATTATTATTCAAATTTCCAACTCCATTAGAATCTAAATAAAAATATATACATACTATATATTTAAAACAACTTCTAAACACAGATTTAAAAAAAGAATTATAATGACAATTCACTTATTTTTTGATAAAAAATACTGATTTACTTTTATTTCTGATAATTAATTATCAATAGAATATTTTAATTTACAAATGAATATAAACTCTCACCTACAATATACATTATATATAAATGCTCAGTATTATTTTATATTTACATTAATTTAATACAAGAAATTTTAATTTAAATAATAAAAAAAAACATTATTTTTGTTACAACTTTTTTTTAATAAAAAATCTGTTTGTCAAAAGAAATAATAAACATTTAGCTAATTTTATAAATAACCTTATTTGTTTGTTAATTAATTAGAAATTTATATTCCCATCCAAGGTTTTATCAAATAAAAATGGATTTTGAATAATACTTATAAAGTAGGTTCATCAGATTCAATAGATGGAGCTGTGGTTTCAGAAGAAAGTTTACAGTTTTGACCTGTATGTGTTTCATTTTTCAAATCTTCTTTTACAAGCATATCTGCATTAGAATGTATTTTAGAGTCTGTTTTTGATGTTTTTGAATTCAAAGATTTATTAACTGATCCTTTTGAGTTGGATATTTTTCCTTCTCGAGGCAAATTTTTACAGTTTGTTTCTTTTCTGTTTTTAGACTCAAAACAGTCTCCAACTTTACCATTTAGTGATGAATCATTTGGTTTAAAAGTTGGGCTTAAAGGATTTTGACCATTAGTTGTTCTCATACCAGGAAGGCTATGTTTCTTACTTACCTTTTTTTTGGATTCTCTGTTTTTATCTCTTTCTAATGATTTTGAATGCAGTTTATACAGTGGACTGTTACATTTATTACTAGGTCCATTCACTTTATTATATGAACTCAGACTGTGAGAATGGTCATGCTTTTTTGAAAGACTAGAAGAGTTCTTTTTAGCCCTCTGGTGATTTTCCTCTTTACATTTATCACCATTAGTATGTAATGAATCTAGCAAACCTATAAAATTATTTTCCTCTGTAAGATTTTCTAAATTATGATTTGGCAACACATGAGGAGGGGGGTATGATTTACTAATGTCACTACTGCAAAAACTGGTACAATACATTTCTTTATAGCCAAAATTATCACTTTCCTGATCTTCTAAATCTTTGACAGATTCTTGAAACATGCTCATAGGCCTTAGTTTGGGTGATCGCACTGTTAATTTATTAGGCGAAGTCACAAAAATAGAAGACTCTTTAAAAGATTCTTTTCGTGGGGTGTCTGAACCATGTGGAGAGCTACTACCAGTTTTTGTTGAACCATTACTTGGAGAACTATCACCTTTACGTGGTGAAGAATCATTACTTGTAACTAAAGGAGAATGATTTGTTTTTCTAGAAGAATTTCCTGACTTTGGTGATTTACTGGATCTTCTCTCTCGACTACTATGCCGATGAGAATCAGACGACTTCTGATGAGGTTTTTTTTCTTTGGAATCATTAACAAAAACTTTTGAAGTGCTGGATTCAGAATCTTTTAAGTGGTCAATAGGCATTTTAATATGACTGTTTAAATTTGAGTGATTCCAATCTAATGGAGGAAACTGTGCAGAAAATGTTGCAAATTCTTTATCTGTAGGAGGAATTGGTGGACGTTTTCCACGACGAAACAGTTTACTGAATAGGGATTCCTTTTCATCTAAAAAAATAAATAATATTATTATTAGTAAATATATAGAATAATCATGATTGGCAATTTATAAATATAAAATTTAAGTAAAAATAAATTAATTAGTATTATTTATAATTTTTTTTCTAAAAAACCCTTTATTACAATTGCATAAATGTATATTTATAAATTTTAGAATATGAAAATGTTTCTTAATTTTATAGGGGGAGGGGTATTTTCTTTCTTGCATTTCTTCTTAAACATCAGATGGCTTTCATAAATTTCTATATTCCTCAATTTAATCCAAAAATTGCCAATTGATTTATGTGAAACTCTTTAACAAAAACAAGATGCAAAATAAATTATATAAAAATCATTTTCATACTAAGGATAGTTATTCATCTGGGATCAAATATGGAATCCTTGGACTTGTTAAACTGATAATCATGCCACTAAACTGCAATCTAATGAATAGTAACAATTATTAATAACTATTCTATCAGAATACAAATTAGTAAATAATATTATAATTTGTTACATTTTTAAAAAATATATATAATGTTAATAAATATTTGAAAACCAGGCACTCTTCACAAACCTGGGAGCTTAATTGTAAGAATAGAGGATTTGAACTCAGATTTTCAAGCACCCTTCAACTATCCACACTATCTCATACAACTGATACACATGACCACACACATGAAGAAAATATTTATAATCACCAATATACGTATTTCATGCTAAAACAGCACTCATCAGTTGGTCCAGATTATCATCTCTCACACATATGTATATGGATGGCTGAAAAGTTGGAGGTTGCAGTGGAGTGAAGCCTGTCCATTAAAGTATGAAGATTTGCTATCTTAATATAAACTGAGCATTGATTATACATATGTGTGAGAGATGATAATCTGGACCAACTGATGAGTGCTGGTTTAGCATGAAATACGTATATTGGTGATTATAAATCTTTTCTACATGTGTGTGGTCATGTGTATCAGTTGTATGAGATAGTGTGGATAGTTGAAGGGTGCTTGAAAATCTGAGTTCAAATCCTCTATACTTATAATGTTAATAACTATAAAAAATAACAATTAAATCCTAACTTTCCTTTACAATTAATCAGATGTTTTATTTAAATATTTGCTAGAAAAGACATTATAGTCAAGGCATTGGTGGGCGAGAGGTCAGTGCAACTGCCTATAAGCAGTTGCCCAGGTTGCGGGTTCGCATCCCGGCCGACACATGAGAAAAGACATTATAAAACTACCTTATTTTTATAGATATAGAAATCAAAACAATAGGTACATTAAGTTATTCATTTTTTAGTAAAAAATTAAAAAACAAACAAACAAAAACAACACATCATTTTATTTATGATTTCCAACATTGTTCATTAGTTTATCTTATTTTAATTATACCTCTCCATAAAATAAAATGATTAAACCTTTTTTAGAACACTTACTAGAGTATGAGGTTAATAAACTATCACATACAGATGGAAAAGTTAATTGTTAAAATAAAATGGATTAATAATTAATTTATAAACACAAAGTAATTGCAAATCAATCAAAATATTATTAATTAAAAACTAAAGCTAAATGAATGATTTGTTATTTAGGAAATTATATATGATTTGAGCACCAGAAGTGACAAGTTGAGATTCGATTCAGAAATCTTTAACTTCGGAGTCCAGCACTGGTCTATCATCATGTAAACTGATGGACTCTGGAGCTCAAAGTCCATGAATTGCAACCCAACTCTATTCCTAATGGCATACAAACAAGTTACAAACTATCAATTCTTTATTTGTTTATTTATTTAATCATCAATTAAATAAGGATAACTTTTGATGTATTTGTCAAACTTCAATGAATAGTTAGTTTACTTTTAATCATAAGCTTTCAAAAAAAATCATTTTGTTACTTTTGATTGTTTTTAGAAGCATAATTTGTAGATAGGATTTAGAAAATTCCATCTTATAAAAATATAATATTGAATCTTTAACTTTAGATGTTCCAGAAAATATTATCATAGTAAGCATAAGATATAAATTAAACCCAAACAGTTCACAGAAACAAGTTTCAAAACTTTTTTAAAAATTAATCTGCTGTGCCAATGACAACATCTCCAACCACAAATCAGAAGATTGGATTCTTGTATATATATAAAGGCAGATTTTTTTTATTTATTTCAAAGTCTAAAAGCTAAAAATACATAACTACTAAATATAATGTTCTTTATAACTAATAATCATACATATAATTATACCAGGACATTTTAAATCTAATCTTTAATTTTTAATCTCTCACTGAGGACACCAGTAGCAGAAACTGGTCTGAGATTGGGGATATTCTAAAAAACTTGTTAAGAGCTTATTTTGTGAGCTCTATATATAACATTTGTAAACACAAGCTTATTAAATAAAATCATGTGACATCTGACTTGATTTTTTTGTAATTTTATTTTTTGCTATGATGGCTTTGACAATTTTATATTGTTAAAGCTATTAATATATGGGGTATCTGAACTTAGTTCAGTCCCATATGACTATTTAAGTTAGATAGCTGGATTGGAAGACACTGATGTATGAAAATTTCAGATTTTCTACTTAATAGTTATACATTAGATAAAGTGTTGGGCTTGTCCTGGTATTTTTAATCTAATGATTGAATATGCTAGCACCTTGCTGAGGATGCTAGTAGCAGAAACCGGTCTAAGGTTGGGAATATTCTACAAAGCTTGCTAAGAGCTTATTTTGCGAGCTCTATATATAACATTTGTAAACACAAGCTTATTAAATTAGGTCATGTGACATCTGACTTGATTTTTAAAAAAATATAATTATATTCTGGAGATGTAGAAATTATCAGTTTCACTTATAAATCTTACTACTTATATATATTAAAATTTAAGTTTTTTTCACAGGTTACATAAATAAATTAAATATTATTTGAGTCCATCCTCATATAATGTATTGAAGCAATGGATCTGAAGTCCAATCCATGCTTCACATCTTCCTATAAACTTAATTAGTATTGTAGACCTGAATTAAGTTTATAGTTCAATATCAGCAGGGTTTTGCATTAGAGTTAAAAATAATTATGCTTATCAAATGTGTTTTACATTTAAATATTTTGTTTTACATAAATTTCATTCTATTAATAAAAATTGCTTAACCTATTAGTCAAACATATATATACATCTAGCGTATATATATATGAGTTAATGCAAAATTCTGCTGAAATAAAATGCTTATTCTACTATAAAAAAATAATAATATATTGTTGTTAAAATTTTGTTAAAATATTTAGTATGATTTGATTTTGAGATAAGCCTGCCAACATTTTCTAAAAGAATGTATAGTTTTAATTAGTGAGCCATTCAAGTGTAATTAAAGATGGCCTTCTCTTTCTTTCTTTTTAATTAAGAGAATTCAAACTTTGAAGTAAGAAAGTTAGAGTAAAAAAGTTAAAGTTATTTTTAGGGGGGGAGGCTTATCAAGATCTCAGATCATACAAACAATAGAAGGTAGCTGACAGAGAGGGTATAAATAGAAGGGAGAACAAAAGATTGATTATTCAGATTTTTCTTTTTGAAGAATTCACATATTCAGATTTTTCCTTTTGAAGGATTCAGTTGATTCTGATTTTCCTTGTGAAGGTGATTCTTTCAGATTTTGCTATTGCAAGGTGCATTCAGATTTCTCTTAGGAGAACTCTGTCAGATTTTGTTCGTGATTTTATTCCCAAAAGTCTACAACTGTTGTCTACAAATCATGAAGAAGTTTGAACCTGCTCAAACTAAAAATCATATAAGTTTGATAGATTCTAATATGCTCGGCTAGGCAAATAAATAGCTTTGCCTATCGCCGAGGTTCCGGAATACCATTCAAAATGCCTTAATATCCACTCAATAGTCATCTGAACTCTGTGCCATGTCTGGAGAACTTTTCGTAAAACCATACTACATATTTTCATTGTCCGGACAATTACATCTCGACGGTCGGATCAAGCCACGAACGCCGTAGGGAACATGACCAAGGAAAAAGGACGGTAATCGTATCTCCTCTCTTGAACTATTTCTTATGCTACCTTTTGTTCATTTTTTTCTAATTGCTTCAGTGAATTTATATGTATTTGCTATGTAACCATTTTTATTAGACTAACCTTAATTATATATATATTATGTGATCATCTATCTATATTTAACCTTTTTCCCTTCGCTATTCTTCCTTACTAACCTGTGTAAATATTTAGTATTCCATTGCGGTTAAGTTTAATAGTTAATTTTTGTTCATTTAAAATCTCTTTCCAATTTTATTTATGTTTGTTAATTAAATACGAGTCAGTTTCTTTTGTGTGCCAACTTGATCTCTTTGATAACGCCTCTTTTGTCCGCCATTAGCTTATCACGTATATCTGATTTAGCTATATACGTTTTAAATAATTTTAAACTGTTTTTAGCGCAAAGCAATTAGAAATGCTTTGCGAAAGATCCTTTTTTTATTGTACTTTATCGAGAAGATCGAGTTGACAATTTTATTAAAATTGGGAAAAGATTTAGACCGCAAACCTATTAATCCGTTTTTATTGTCTAATTAGTTTGTTTCATTAATTTAGAGGAATAGCGGAGGCCATTATATCATTAGTCATATTATTAAAGTCATTAATTAAACATGATTTAACTATAAAAAGCTTGAGTTTCCTAATCTTATTATAATGCTTTATTTTACTTTTCGAATGATCCAGGCACGCAAAACACATATTTCTTAGTACTTTTGCACATTTAACTATTTAGCTCCTTAGGATTTCCCATCCATGTCTCTTCCGCTGTTGCTAAGCTTTGTGGCCGGTTGAAAAATAATTTATGTGTGGCTCAGATAGTGTTGTTAGGTTCATAATAGCTTCGAGACTAGACGAATAGGGCAGAGGTCATAGTATTCTTGATTTAATATCTCGCGTATGGTTGGCCTTGAGGTACTTTCGCCTAGTATTCGAACTGGGTTAAATCAACATACATCATCTGACTGTCACAGTAGATTTTTTTTTTCCGTAATTCTAGCGCCCAATATTTCCTCGCAATATATAAGTATAAGTTTCAATAATAGCAAATTTAATTTTATCTTATAAGAAAAGTAAATGCGTATGTTCGTTAATAAATATATATTAAAGATATATTTTTGTATAACATATATGTCAGCCACCCTTTAGTTAAGATTTTTTTTCTCCATTTCGGATTATGCTATTGATTCATTTATTGAGTAACCGTTAGGTGAAGACCCTTTGAGTAACCGTTAGGTGAAGCCCTTGTTTTTTAGTAACCATGTTTGGTGAAGACCCTTAGAGTAACCGTTTAGATGAAGACCCCTTACATTGTAGAGTTCTCGATTGCTTAGTAGCCTGAAATAATAGGTCTATGTCTGCAATTGTTGTTTCCGTGTCATAGTTGTGACCAGCGTTACTTGCCTGAAATAATAGGAGTATGCGGTTTGCAATATGACATTTTTCTAATAAAGTCAGGTACATAATAATAAAAGAAATATTTGTATAGGTATATCTGTTTGTATATTTATATGTAGTCATATATATGCTTATTTAATGATGTACATATTCATATATATGGATGCATATGGTATACACTTCGTTATAGTTTGGTAAAACCCATTTTTATATAAATGTTTTTTAAACAGTTTTTGATTTCAATGCGTGATTCTGTAAAATTGCGTGATAATTGTTAATCTATTTCGGGTTGTGACCAAAATGGTAGTTGGTTTCGATCCCAGGTTCATAATTCGGAGTGGCAGTTATCATGGGATTTTACTTTTATTTTTAATTTTTTGTGTATATATTTTGTTTTGTTAATCGTACTTTGGCTGTTTGAATTTTTTTTGTATCATGACCAAAATGGTAACTGGTTTCGAATCCAGGTCAGACAAATTACCGTACTTAGTTGTTATACGTCTTAGATTTAAATAATATTGTGTCATTTAAAATAGCATTTACTTATTCATGCAGAGATTATTTTTTTCGTTCAGCAGAATCAAATTAAATTTTTTTTAAAGTGAACTGAAACGCAAAGTAAAATTTTAATTGCATTGAAACTTTATAAACCCTTATAAATGTGTGCTTGGATCATTATCCATTAATATGTATATTTGATATGGCCATTGTCTTGTCGACTGGCGCCCTTCTCAAATAAATTTGTCGGCAAGTGCAATCTCTCATATCAGATGTCAAATAAACCAAACTATAGTAGATGATCAAAATAACAATGTATGCATAGTGAGCCAAAATAATTTTTAAACATGACTTATGTATATTTTGCTCACATATTTCTTTATATATATATACTTGTATTAATGTAAATGCATTTTTTAGTTGTTTCAGGTGTCAGAGAAAGCCAGGTCAAGCTGTAAGTTTATTATTTTTAATGATATAGTAACAAAGTAGCAGTGATATTTAAGTGAAATATATAAAAATAAATAAATAAAGTGAGGAGAATATATGTAGTATAAATATTAAAGACAGACACGGCAGGATTTGATATTTTTTTCATGAACAAACAGACACATAGGCATAGGTTTAAGATGGGACCTCGTGAGGTAGGCAAAGTTAATTTCTGAAAACATAAAGAATTTAGAATACTGACTTATTTTTTTAAGAACTAAAATTTTTCTTCACATACAGGATATAGCTCCTAGATACACGTAATACAATATACTTATATAGATTGTTATTAAAATACGTTTTAGAAATAAATTGTGATTTTTGTGTAGCAAAATAGCCAATAAAAAAAATGGAGGAACAGAAGAGAGGCGAAGATTATGACAGTGAGGAGGTAGTACTCAATATCCCCAAGAGGCCAACAGGTACTCATAATGAAGAGTATAACTTTGGAGCTCTCATCAAAGAAATGAGACAAGAATACAAAATGATGATGACCATGTCCCAAGAATGTATGCATATGACATCGCAAAGACTGGACCGTTTGGAGGAAAACATGGCTCTCCACCAACATACTATTGTAACAAAAGTATTTCCAGATGAGAATACTCACTTTAAATGGCAACCCCAACAGAAGCAAGATGATACTCATATTAAATCATTAATTAATAATGAATTGGGTATGGATATTCACCACTTGGACTTGCAATGTGAAGAGGAACATGGACAAATTAATGAGGATAGTGAAAAAACAAACAATCAACAGCCGTCGAACCCTATCCAGGTGCAACAAGGCAACCAAATACTTATACCATTTATAATTAACCCTGTAACATCTCCTGTGGCAAAGTTTATCCACATACAATGTTTTAGAGGGGAACCAGGTGGAAACCCTAGACACCACCTAGATAGTTTAAAGATGTTTTTCAAATTCCAGAATATGACTGAAGAAGAAAAAGTGGCGATCTCCAGTCATCATTTGAAAGAATCTGCTAGAGACTGGTGGAACACTCTGTCTGATCAACCAGTAACATTTAGGGAATATGAGCAAGCAGTGATGTCAATGTATTGGAGTGCAGAGCGGCAGGAAGGTCTGATGTATTCCATAATGCATGAAAGATACCCAGCTAACCATCAAGAGACTTATGCTCAGTTTTTTGTTAGACAGGTAAATAGAATAAAAACGCTAAGTGCATTCAATTATCCAGAAATGCAGATAGTAAGGATGATTAGGCACAACATGCCCCTATGGAGAAGGAAAATATTAATAAGCAGTCAAGTGCAAGATATTGAAGGTACAACTCGTATAATAACGGCTATCGAATATGAATATCTTGATGAAGACAGAAATGAAAAGGAGGTAAAATTTCAAAATAAATCTATTGCCAAACAAAAGAGTACAAACCTGTCAAGAGTAAAAAATAGAGAAGCTGGGCCATCCCATACAGAAATTGTACAACAAAAGGATAACGAAGACATAGGCACAAATTCAAACCCAGTCATTCAAGTAACCATAAACGACAATGAAATACAAGCATTAGTTGACTCTGGCAGTCAAGTATCTATCATATCAAAAAAACTAGCCACGGAATATGAAAGCAACCCAAAATACTTAAAGTTTCCCATGCGCCCTATCCAGTTAACTCTGGCAAATGGAAGAAAAATGAATAGTGAACGATACCAAATGTGGTTGGAGATGAAAATTAGCGGTAAATGTTTTAATCATGCCTTCTTAGTAATGGAGGGTTTGTTGTATGACTTAGTATTAGGTTCAGATTTCCTTCAGCAGTATCAAGGGATCATACATTACCCAATGAGGAAATGTATGTTAGAAGGCATACAAGTCCCATTTACAATAGTGGCTCAAGAGAATCACCCCATTGGCAGTTGTGTTATACAAGCGATCGATGAGGAAATGATAAAACAAAAAGTGGGCATATCAATGATTAGGAATAACGAGCATAGTCAGCAGTTGCAACAAATTTTACAAAGATATGCAGCGGTATTTTCTGGCGTACCAGGAAAAATTAGAGGGTACACTCACCGAATTAGGCTTAGAGAGGAATCGTACCACCAAACAAAAACATATCCTATCCCGTTCCAATACAAAGAGGAAGTGGATAAACAAATAAAGCAGATGCTGGAATGGGATATTATTGAACGGGCCCCTTCACCCTACAATAACCCATTGATTGTAATCAAGAAGAAAAACGGAAATGTGCGTTTGTGTTTAGATGCGCGTCGCCTAAATAATGTGACCATTCCGGAACGTGATGTGCCACCACCAATGCATGAAACGTTTGTGCAGCTCGCAGGGAAGACTGTATTCTCGACCATGGATATGACAGCAAGTTATTGGCAAATGCCGTTGGACCAACGCGATAGAAAGTATACGGCATTTCGTTACAATGGCCAGACTCACGTGTTCAAGAGGGTTCCATTCGGTTTAATTAATAGTGGAGCAGGCCTCATGAGATGTTTGAAGAATGTTTTATCTCCTCAAATACAGGAACACATGGTGTGTTACGTGGACGATATCGTGATCGCCTCAAAGGACATCGATGAGCATTTGCGTCATTTGGAAAGCTTCTTTCGTGAATGCATACTTGAAAATATAACCATCAACATGGAAAAGAGTTTTTTTGCAGTGGAAGAAATTGAATTTTTGGGCCATGTTGTAAATAGTCAAGGTGTCAAACCCCATCCTGCAAAAATAGAAGCTATAAAGAATTTTCCAACTCCCACCAACCAGAAGCAGGTTCGAGCATTTCTGGGATTGTGTAATTTCTATCACCGCTTCTATCCTAGATTTGCTTATGACACCACACAGCTAATTGAATTAATAAAGAAGAGTAGTAAAAAATGGGAATGGAAAGAGAGGCATGAGCAAGAAATGTCTAAAGTAAAAGATAAGTTCTTGGAAACAGTAATGTTATACCATCCGGATTTTTCTCGCCCCTTTTACCTTCAAACAGATAGCAGTAGGCAAGGCTTGGGTGCTGTGTTGTTTCAAATTGGTGATAAAAATGAGCATCAAGTGTTATACTTTATTAGTCGGACGTTGAGAGGGGGCAGAAAAGCATTATACAACAACTGAGCAGGAGACATTAGCAATAGTGTGGGCTTGCCAGAAACTGAAACAGTTTTTGTTGGGATCAGAAGTGGTAATCATAACTGACCACAAATGTTTGGAATTTTTGAACAAGAGCTTTTTAAACAATGACAGATTGATAAGGTGGAGCCTGATTCTTCAACAGTTTCGGTATAGTGTCATTTATTGCCCTGGATCACAGAATATTGTGGCTGATATTTTAAGCCGCCACCCTATGCCCATGGCTGCTCAGAATCCAGATTTAGGAAACCAGGCAATGAAGATAATGACAACCACAGCAGAAAAAACAGTGGAATCTCACCTCCAGAATTTAGCGTATTGGCAGTCCCAGGATGCTCAATATAAGAAAATAATTAACATTATTACATCTAAGATGGCAGCCAGTAGGCACTATAATCAATACAGAATCACAGATGGGATCCTTCAGATTAATACCAAAAGCCCTCACAATCCATGGAAAGTCATAATACCTCACAAATTGAGACACCAAATTATTACCCACATCCATCAGTCGGTGGGACATTATGGTCCTCGGAAAGTAGAAGAAGCAATAAAACGTCAATTTTATTGGCCAGGGATGTACTCACAGATCCTACGTGTGTTGAAAACCTGTGAGATTTGTGCTCGGAGCAAGGCACCAAATCGATCGTATGCAGGAGAGCCACAACCGATCCTCGCATCTAAACCAAATGAGCTGCTAGCTGTAGATCATTATGGCCCATTACCGATGTTTCGACGATTCCAATATCTATTTGTCACGTATGATGTGTTTTCAAAGTACGTGAAAGCATACCCAGTAAGGACAGCAAACGCTAGAGGAGCAATAAAGGCACTTCGGGAAAAACAGTTGCCAGAAGTTGGAAAACCCCAGATAGTGATATCTGATCATGGCACAGCATTTACATCCAAAGAATGGAAGACATGGATGGCTAAACAAGGAATTCATCATAGGCTAACTTCCATTAGAAATCCACAGGCTAACCCTTGTGAAAGAGTCATGCGAGAAATAGGGCGACTCTTTAGGACATATATACCAACCAACCATCGGGACTGGGTAAATAAAACCGAAAAGGTGGTACAATATATTAACAACACAATGAATGAGTCGACAGGATTTACTCCAACTCGCCTGCATTATGGGAAAGAATGTCCTCAGTTATTTAAAACCAAAATGCCGATGGAAGAGGAGAAGATAGATAAACTACAAGATCAAAAGATAGCATATGAACGATTAAAACGGGCTGCGCTGCACCGGAAAAATAAAAAACGAAACCAGCAATATCAATTCAGGCAAGGGGAGCAAGTATGGCTGAGAGACCCTAGGCCAAGTAATACATTGCGGAAAGAATTCAAAAAGTTTTTCCCAATATATCAAGGGCCATACACATTGAAAAAGGAATGCGGGAGAAATGCGTTCCTTTTGGAAGATAATAACGGCATAAAAGGAGTATACAATGCCAGAAACTTAAAACCTTGCATACCACCGGACCCCGGAAAATATGCAAGTTAAAAATAGATACATACCATGTTAGACTAAAAACAACACGGACTTGATTTAAAATATAGGAGAGTGAATTATGGATAAACTGTTAGTTATTTAGTAAAAGAAAGAAAAACTGTTAGTCAGTAACAAGTTAAATATTACAGCAAATAAAGAGTAGGCTTGAACTCACCTGGCACAAAATTCTTACCTCTGACCTGAAGCAACAGCATTTTTTTTTTAACATTTTTTTTTTGTTCACTAACTATTGGGAAATGAAGCAATGGATCTGAAGTCCAATCCATGCTTCACATCTTCCTATAAACTTGATTAATATTGTAGACCTAAATTAAGTTTATAGTCCAATATCAGCAGGGTTTTGCATTAGAGTTAAAAATAATTATGCTTATTAAATGTGTATTACATTTAAATATTTTGTTTTAAATAAATTTCATTCTATTAATAAAAATTGCTTAACCTATTAGTCAAACATATATATACATCTAGCGTATATATATGAGTTAATGCAAAATTCTGCTGAAATAAAATGCTTATTCTACTATAAAAAAATAATAATATATTGTTGTTAAAATTTTGTTAAAATATTTAGTATGATTTGATTTTGAGATAAGCCTGCCAACATTTTCTAAAAGAATGTATAGTTTTAATTAGTGAGCCATTCAAGTGTAATTAAAGATGGCCTTCTCTTTCTTTCTTTTTAATTAAGAGAATTCAAACTTTGAAGTAAGAAAGTTAGAGTAAAAAAGTTAAAGTTATTTTTAGAAAGTGTTGCTTTGAAACAAAGGAGCATGGGGAGGCTTATCAAGATCTCAGATCATACAAACAATAGAAGGTAGCTGACAGAGAGGGTATAAATAGAAGGGAGAACAAAAGATTGATTATTCAGATTTTTCTTTTTGAAGAATTCACATATTCAGATTTTTCCTTTTGAAGGATTCAGTTGATTCTGATTTTCCTTGTGAAGGTGATTCTTTCAGATTTTGCTATTGCAAGGTGCATTCAGATTTCTCTTAGGAGAACTCTGTCAGATTTTGTTCGTGATTTTATTCCCAAAAGTCTACAACTGTTGTCTACAAATCATGAAGAAGTTTGAACCTGCTCAAGCTAAAAATCATATAAGTTTGATAGATTCTAATATGCTCGGCTAGGCAAATAAATAGCTTTGCCTATCGCCGAGGTTCCGGAATACCATTCAAAATGCCTTAATATCCACTCAATAGTCATCTGAACTCTGTGCCGTGTCTGGAGAACTTTTCGTGAAACCATACTACATATTTTCATTGTCCGGACAATTACATCTCGACGGTCGGATCAAGCCACGAACGCCGTAGGGAACATGACCAAGGAAAAAGGACGGTAATCGTATCTCCTCTATTGAACTATTTCTTATGCTACCTTTTGTTCATTTTTTTCTAATTGCTTCAGTGAATTTATATGTATTTGCTATGTAACCATTTTTATTAGACTAACCTTAAATATATATATTGTGTGATCATCTATCTATATTTAACCTTTTTCCCTTCGCTATTCTTCCTTACTAACCTGTGTAAATATTTAGTATTCCATTGCGGTTAAGTTTAATAGTTAATTTTTGTTCATTTAAAATCTCTTTCCAATTTTATTTATGTTTGTTAATTAAATACGAGTCAGTTTCTTTTGTGTGCCAACTTGATCTCTTTGATAACGCCTCTTTTGTCCGCCATTAGCTTATCACGTATATCTGATTTAGCTATATACGTTTTAAATAATTTTAAACTGTTTTTAGCGCAAAGCAATTAGAAATGCTTTGCGAAAGATCCTTTTTTTATTGTACTTTATCGAGAAGATCGAGTTGACAATTTTATTAAAATTGGGAAAAGATTTAGACCGCAAACCTATTAATCCGTTTTTATTGTCTAATTAGTTTGTTTCATTAATTTAGAGGAATAGCGGAGGCCATTATATCATTAGTCATATTATTAAAGTCATTAATTAAACATGATTTAACTATAAAAAGCTTGAGTTTCTTAATTATATTAAATGCTTTATTTTTACTTTTCAATGATCCAGGCACGCATAACGCAAAACACATATTTCTTAGTACTTTTGCACATTTAACTATTTAGCTCCTTAGGATTTCCCGTCCATGTCTCTACCGCTGTTGCTAAGCTTTGTGGCCGGTTGAAAAATAATTTATGTGTGGCTCAGATAGTGTTGTTCGGTTCATAATAGCTTCGAGACTAGACGAATAGGGCAGAGGTCATAGTATTCTTGATTTAATATCTCGCGTATGGTTGGCCTTGAGGTACTTTCGCCTAGTATTCAAACTGGGTTAAATCAACATACATCATCTGACTGTCACAGTATTGTAGTAAAAATATATACCGAAGTATTGGCTGGCTGACATCAACCTCCAATTGAGTAATGGATATTATAAAATTACTTTTCTACTGGTCGAACTTGAATCTTATTGTATATTAATGTTTACAGTTCCTCTATAAACATTTTTATAATATCCATTGCCATTTGATGACAAATGCGGCTAACCATAATGTCAATACATATTTTTACTACAATAAATTATATACAGATGAACCTGGAAATATTTCATATATATATATATTGTGCCCTTATACTTGGTGCAGATAGTTTAAGTAGGATTAGAAATATAGCTATTTTTTAAAAAAAATTAAATTTATATTATTTTCTAATATGTAATTGTGATTTTATAGGTAATATGAATTCAAACTTAATACATAAAAGCATATAAAGATATATCAAAGTTTAAAATTATTTTAATGTAATTTAAGTAATAAAATAATATAATATATTGTTTAAAAGGTAAGATTAATTTATATTTATTATATTCAATAGATACTATAACAATATAATAGTTTAATTTTAGTAATAAATAATTTAATATTAGTCTGGAAGGTTCTGAATGTTTCCCATGATTAAAGGTGATTGTGTTGGTGTATGAGCTTTCAAGGGTTAGGAAAAGAAAACTTTGATTTCTAGCTTGTTAATAAATTAGATACATTTTAAAAGTTGCAAAAATTAAGACTAAAGATAATGTTTTTAAAAGTAAGAATTAAAAATTATCATGTTGTTTAAATATAATATTTTGTTTTAAAATTAATATTTCAGAGTTATTAAAATATTTAAATTGTTTTAATAAAGATATTTGATATTTTAATAGGGATATTTAATATTTATAAGGGTTAAATAATTTAATATATTTTAAAGACTTATAGTTTTAAAACTTAATTTTAAAGATGAAATTAATTTAGTTTATGTAAATTAGCAAGTGTTGTAAAAGCAGAATTAACCAATGAAATCACTAGATTAAATCAGTATAAAGGGAGAGGTTCAATCAAGTCTAGACAGTGTAGTGCAGTATTTGAATTTATTAGTACAGTTTAGTTTGAATTTCATAATTAATTTTTTTTTCTAATTGTAACTAGTAATTTTTTATAATTATTATTATTTTCTACTTGAAGCTTAATTTAAAACTATAATGATTTTTATGAAAGATGATAATAGTCATTTAAGTGTTGGGACAATGTGCATCAAATGCCAATGAAAATTTAACCATAGGACCAGAAGAGACTTTGTGTTTCATAAGGACTTTGAATTTTATATAACTAATATACTCAGAGTGAATGAACATTTATTTTTATTTACTTTGTCTTGTTACAATAATAATTTTTCAAGAAAATTTAAGTTAACAAATAGGAAAAGAATATTTTTAAAAAATCATTCCCATAATGTATATTAAGTTCAAGAAAAGGAAAATTAATATTTTGCATTTAAGTTAAAAGCTAAATTAGAGATATTTTTCATGATGTACAAGAGTTTACTGCTTTGTTACATGGATGTGAATAAAATATCTTACATTTAATTTATCTTTAACACAATTTAAATAAGAGTTTACAACTGAGAATGATGTGCTTGAAGGAAATGACTGTTTTATGCTTTTGAAAAACATTTATGATAAAATCAATAAACAAACTTTATTTTGAAATGATTTTTTTATTTGAAATAAAGTAACTATAATGCATCTGTTTTAAAGATTTATATTATATCATTTAATTAATGCTCGGATGGTAAAGCTGTCATTTTACTTTAAAAAATAACCAGTTGAAATATATGCATTTTTTTAAGAATAAAAGTCTTGAATATTTTTAAAAAAGAAATATCTACCTTTAGTTAATAAAATATGGATGTCTGCTGAAAGAATTTAATAAATGGATAAATATTAAACTATGTAATATTGTACTAATGATCTGCCAATGAAATGTGGGGGTGTAAACATTATATGTGAACTATAATTATCATGACAGCTTTTGATATATATAACAGTTGGAATTAATATGAAATACATATGTAAAGATATCTTATTTCACATGAAAATGGATTCTTAATTATTCTATTGAAATATTGCATGTCTGGATAGATGTTCAAAAAAGGACTAAAATAAATATGTATCTGCCCAGGATGACCATTATTGATACACTTATTGAATGGTACTGGGAGAGAATAACTTTTGTTCAGAACTATTTACTTATAACTAGGTAATGGGAGAAGAATTTTGAAATGTGTTGAACTTGCAAGAAGAAAGAAAGACTTTTCGTAACTTTGAATTTTCTCATTATTTTAGTTTAATGCTAATATTTTAAAAGTGTTTTAAACTAACCTGTTTATTATAATATGTTTCTTTTAAAAATTTAATTTTAAAATATATTAGTTTTTTTTTTTTACATTAAATAAAGAAAAATGCATTTTTCAGAAATTAATTTTGCGGCAGGTAAGATTCCAATAATTGTTGGGATTTTGCGGCAGGTAAGATTCCAATAATTATTGGGATCATGGGTAATCTTATTTATTATTTGTAGTGCATTATTATTTTTAAATGATATATTTTATAATTAATATTTTATTATTATTATGCATCATTATTGCTTGAATATTTAAAATCTGAATGAACTATTTACATATTTATTATCATATGTATTTTAAAAGAAAATAAATGCAAGTGAATGCCTTAAAATATGTAAGAGTATTTTAAGATATGTTTTATCACAAATGCTTGAATATGCACATATTTTATAACATTGTTGAGTTGTTAATGTATTATCATTATGAATGGTATCTGTTAAGATGCAGAGAAATATAGAAGTATTGATATCTAAATTATATAATGTAACAACAAATGAATAAATGTATAATATTAATGTATGTCTTATCAAGATCATGTGTTTGAAAAAACTTTTTAAAACCATCTTGAAATAAATTTTAGATCTTTTTTTTGTTTAGTAAAGTGATTTGCAAATTATGGTGCATTATGACTTGTATATTTTATGGTGTTAATAGAGTTATTCAGTAAGTGAAAGATATAGGATGGTGGTTAGGAGAGTAAATGTTATATGAAATTCTAAGTGTTTAGGGATATGTCTGAAAGAATGTTATGTATGAACTATATTGTTACAGTTTGAATTTATTAAATATACAGGTAACAAAGGACTATATAGTATTTTTCCATGGATAGTTATGGTACCTTATAGTCAATAAGAGCTGAAATAAAGCCACAATATGAATTTTAGGTGCCTGATAAATACAGACCTTTTATTTAGCACTGTATCCATAATGATGATGTTTTTTACTTATTGGAGTTATTATTGTTATTATTCCATATCCTATACTATAATCATTGTCTATCACCACTAGAATCACATTGTAGAAGATAGTTTTTAAAAGATGATAAAGTAATAGCTAAACTGTTGGAAGCTGGCAGTTTATGTGAAGGCAAGATGAGATATAAAAATTTCTATCACAAATGATATTGAAATGTTTAATCCTTATCATAATATAAAAATAGGAGAGGAATGATTAATATTCCCACAAATTTTATAAACATTGGACACCATCAGAATCAAATAAATGCATATTTGAATTGGAATGAAAGAGAGAATAATGAAGAATTTGAATGCTATCATGAATGTAAAATGTAAAAAATAAACGAAAAATAAAATATCAAGCAATATAATTTATTAATAGTTTTTTTTAAAAAAAATTGCAATAACAAATATAAATACATTTAAAATAGAGAAAACCCATAAAGTTATATTTTAAGTATTTTTTTCATAAGTAGTTAATTTTCAAAGGGTAGTATTAATATATTTTTCTTTATTTAAATTTTCTGATATAGAATACTTGAACATGGTAAAATATTATGATAATGCTTTGCTGAATTGCAAAGGAAGTATTTAATAATTTTAAAATATTTTACTTTGTGTTGAGTTTAGATAGGTGTATTTTAAATCTAATTTTATACTTAAGAATTATATAATAATATATATAAATGTAGCATTATGTTTAGAAATTGGGATATTTATTGTTATTATTTTCTTACCAAAAACAATAGAATGTTATTGTTTTATGAAAACAAAATAGTATCTTATCATTATTACTGTAACATTTATTTCATTTTAGTTAGCGGAATGAAGGCTATCTTATTTTTTATTTACTTGTAATATTAATTGTATAAATATTTTAATTTTAAATAATGTTAATTTTTATATTACTGTTTGTAACTATTTTTTTTAATTTTTATGATCTTATTGTATAATAACTATAATGTTATTAAACTATAATAAAATTGTTAATGGTTTTTAAATTACTTCATTGTTAAGAGTTTTAATTTGTCTAAGTGTCATTCATTGATTCTTCAATTCCACATGCATGATCCATAGAAAATAATGGTTTTTAAACATTACTTGTTTGCACATAATTCATAAAGATTACTTAGAATATTATTATTACTATTACATGATTGAGTAATAAAGTATATAATTATTATTATTATAGAAGATATAATCATTGGTGATTACTTTAAAATGATCCAACACCAACTTGAGATACTTAATATTGTCACTATATTAAAATATATTATATTTTATGTATGCTACATGAATAAATAAAAGATTATTCAATGTTTTCTCAGAATCTTATGATTTTATTTATGTTTTTATTGTTAAACATTAATTTTAAAATAGATTTAATGTTAAGAGTCATTAAGGTATTCTAGTTGCTTGTTGTTGTTATTATTTTTATAAGGGTAATTATGTAAAATCCCTCATCATATTTAACTACAGGGTCTTAATTAATTAATTTATTTTTTATTATTAGTCTTAGAAATAAAGTTGAGATTACTTTTAAAAGAATTGTAAAATTTGTATTAAAAGATGAGTAAGAATTATCAGCTGATGTTAAACTTTCAATTAGTATTTTTATGAAAGTAGTAGTAATTCATTTATTGTTATTTCTATAATAAATTTGTAAATTGTATGTTAGGATTATTATATATGTGTTTAAAGACATGAGAGTATTACATAGTAGTTTTGTTATGTGAATTTGGTGGGGTAATATTCTTATCCCATTGAGAATGTATCTTTAGGCATGTATTCTCCATGTTTAAGCCATTGTACCTTACTGAATGTCTCATGTAAAGAGTTTTATAATCGTATTTGTTATTTTAATCAAACCATATTTTATTTATAATAATGAGCTAGTCATAATTTAAATTTATTAGCACAATGAATGAGTTGAGTATTTAATTTGAATCATAATTATTTATTGTGAACATGTGTTGTTATTTTAATTTAATAAATTTCTTATAGTTAATTATTAGAAAATATTGACTTTATTAGATACTGTATGCTACTATAAACTCATCAACACTCCTTTAACACTTTAAGCAAATAATTTTATTTATTACTAGCAGTCTTCGTCAGATCTACAACATAAAAAATTAGACAAATATTATATCAATACAACCAAAATTCTTATTCTGTATGCTAGTAGTGTATTTTGAGCTAGTCCTAATATTTTAATTATCATAATAGTCATTATTTATTATAACTTGATTATAGATAGCATATAGTTATCATAGTTAGCTGAAGAGTCAATCTTAGTTTTCCTTCAGTGAGGGTACAATATATATATTAAAACATTAGAGCATCATGATATAGAACCAGGTTATTTCTATATTCTAAAGAATATTTACCAAAATGCAATTGCAATGATTAAATTGCATGTTAAGGTACTTAGCAATGAGAAGGATGTACAAGGTTATTTCATTGGAAGCTAAGGGGCGGGGGGAGTAAATGGAGATACTTAATTCATCTAGATTTTGCAAATGTGATTATTTTTTTGTAAATAATTCTTCAAAGCTTCAGAAAGATGAAAGTAAAAAAAGGATTGACTTTCTCAAAAAAAGAAAAGAAAGAATGATAATGGTGGATTAAAGGAAGTTAACAACTACAAATATCTTAGTCATATTATTAATATGGATGGAAACATAAGGGATAAAATTAATCATAGAATTAAACTATGATGGAATGGATAGAAAAAACTTTATATTAAAAATAAATATAACTATATGTGTTTTACCAGTTCTTTCTTATGAATCTGAGACTTGGAAACTCAACAGAAGAGCAATACAAAGATTTCAGAACACTCAAAAAAGTATGGAAAGATTATGTTAGAAGTAATAAGAATGGATTGAAAATAAAATACATAGATGAGAGAATAAAAATGTCTTACTGACATCACTGAAAGAATTAAGAGGCTGAAATAGATCAGGGCTAAATATATTTCTAGAAGATACAATAATAGATAGATAATTGAAATTGTAAAATCAATGCAAAAGATTATAAAAAATTTAGAAAAATACCACATGTGAGATAGATAGATGAAATAAGGAAGTTTGGTGGTGTGATGTAAAGAAGAGAGCTAGAGATCAAAGAAACTGGATTAAACTTGGAGAAATCTTCATCCTGCAGTGTATCAATAATGGTTGACAATTATATAATATATATTATATTTAACATTTTCATGGTTATATGATGTAAATAAAGTATTTTTTGGATTGACCCATATATTATTTTGTATTAATTCCCAACAATTCAATGACATAACATCCACCATTGTTAAGGTCAAGTTTTGAAATAAATACCATTAAATCGCAAGTAGTAATGAGATTGAGTGTGAAGTAAAGAATGAGATTGAATGTGAAGAAGTTGAGTATTCAGGATACATGGATTAACAAATGTTTATTTTCTTCAGTTTCACCATTAATTGATTTCAAGTCTATGTTAAAAGAAACAGATAAAAAGTAAGTAGTCTCCACAAGATTGGAATAGGTTATACTTCATCAGCTTTATTTGAAACATATGATCCTTTTAATATTTCAATAGAACTTGTGGTTCTCAAATCATATTTTTCCAAATTAGCAAGTATTTTAACATTATCAAAAAAAAAGATTTATAACCAATTTCTAAAAAATGTGAACTAAAAGCTGGTGTATTTAACTTCTGATTGAAGGCATTTTTATGTTCCTTAATTGTGACATATAATTCATCTATTGGATTGGCCAACATAATTTATTGAACACTGTAAACATGGAAGTTCATAAACATCCTGGCATTCCAAAACTACTCTGTCTTTAAATTTATAGTGGGGGAAATCTATTTTTTTGCTAGTGTAAATAACAAAAAATATTCTACTTTCTAATGGTTACAATAAAAAACATCATATATGAAGCTTTACATAGCATTAACACTAAAAAAGAGGATAAAATGGATAACTCAACTAGTTATAGAGTAGTTTTACCTATATTAAAAGAGTCACTGATAAGTAGATGTCTATCTAATTTTATCATAAAGACTACTTTTCCATTAGTAAGAAAATTGGTGATTTTTTCCATAAACTTAAAGGCAGAGTACTTTTGGAATACCAAGGTGTTTATGAAATTCCATATTTATAGTTTTCAAAACTATGTAGGTCAATTCAATGACAAATTAATGTCAGAATTAAGGAACATAAAATGCCTTCAACCAGAAGTTAAATACATCAATTAAAGTATCATAAACATAATTTTGAAAATTTAAGTACTTGATAATTTGGAAAAGTATGATTTGAGAACCATGAAGGAGTTTTATTGAAATATTAAAAAGACTGAGTGGTTTAAATAAAGCCAATAAAACATAATGTGTTCCAGCCTTGTGGAGACCACTTATTTTATCTCTTTTAATATAAACTTGAAATCAAATGAAGAAAATAAACATTTTGTTAATTCATGTATTCTGAATACTCAACTACTTCATCCTCAATCTCATTCTTTACTGCACAGTCAATATTTTTACTACTTGAGATCTAATGGTTTTTCTTTAAAAACTTGACCTTGACAATGGTATGTTATTTTGTTGAAACATTGGGAATTAAAACAAAATAATACACAGTTTAATCCAAAAAATACTTTATTTATATATATAGCACTCAGAGTGATTAATCTCCAAGAATTGATTGTATATATAACTGCAATGCCTTATAGACAGCATAAATTTCATTAACTTTTCTCAATAGAAAATGTCCATCAGTAGAACCATATGATTATATGAATGATTAATTAGCATAATAACTACAGGATAATTGAATTTTAATTCAGTTAAGATATTTATAGCAATTTCTATTTGAATCAACAGAAATTTATATTTACAAAAAAGAGACATTTCTACTTATTAAACTCCAGAAAAAAAAAGTCAAATATTAATTATTTTGCAGAATATTACAGTGCTGAAAAATATATTACACTGAGACTGATTAAATTCCAAGTTCTGGCAATAAATAATTGCAACACCTTCTAATAGCCATAAATTCCATCAACATTTTCCATAAAAAATGACCATTTAAATTGGCTTGAATAAAAGTCTGTTATAAAAATATCTTAGAATTCACCTTTCTAGTTGTTATTATTTTAATCAATCATCCATATAATAAATTTAATCAGTAGATAAAAATAGTCATTTTGTCAGCAAAAATTAATGGAATTTATGACCATTAGAATGTGTTGCAATTATATATAGCCATAGCTTGGAATTTAATCATTCCAAGTTTTATATATTTCTCATTCTATAATTATACATATATATCTGTAATCTGTGTTTACTTTATGAAATTCATAACCACCAAAAACACACATATACAAATATCACCAAATCTATAATATCCTTTGTTTTGCTGCAATATTTTTTATAAATACAACTTGTATACTTTACTTCAAACACTTTACAGCAATTTTTTATTATTATATACATATACACACAGTCTGTTGCTTCAACTATCCTACAGTCTTCCTCTGAGTAATATATCATTAAAAATAAAATAAATATATAAATAATATAATAAGCAAGATAATCAATAAAATTAAAAACATAAAGAAAAATAAGGAATACAAAATATAATAAAATAAATCTAAAATAAATTAAATGTGATAAAATGAAATTAAAATAGAATAGTTAAAGTCAAATTTTTTTAAAAAAATAAATGAACATTTTTTTTTAAATTATAGGAGTTTTTTTACAAAATAATAATAATAACAATAATTTAAGAGTTATTAAATTAAAAAATGTAGAGTGACACAAAAAATTTCATTTAGTAATCAATATCTTCTATTATATATATGAGTAAAATGTTTTAGATACATCATAATGTTATAAATACTATCTACTACTGAGGCAGTGATTAACCAAAGTGAAATACTGGTGTTTTCATGCCAGAAAAGTATTTTAAAAAATATTATTGTATATAACTCGGAGAATTATTGATTGATAATTCACATTATAATATTCACCATTATTAAACTGATAAACCATCAAACATCACATGATCACCATCCTTTGTTTATTAAACTGATAAGTTTATATTCAATACCTCAAGCTAGTGGGAAAATAAATTGAAAACTTTTATGATAAATTATAATTAGAATTAACTCAACTTGTATGTAAAGATATATTTCTAATGACAAATTTGGAAATGAAGAAAAAAATGCCATAGAAAATATGGTCTTGGAAAAAGAAAGTGTACAAAGAATAAGTTCCTAATAATGCCAACATCCTTTTTATTGGTATTATAAATTTTAAGAAATCAAAATCTTGATTATGGACATGGTCAACAACAGATAAAAATCTTAGATATCAAATAGATTGCATTCGAGACCCAGACAATAAAAAAAAGTTATGTTTTAAAAATAAAAGCTTGCATGGATAGCATTATTCTTAGGCAAACTTTAAGTGAAGTTGACAATATAAAAAATATAGGTAATATAAGACAAGACCTATTCAACAGCTCTTCAGAGAGGGATAATAGAGAAGATATTATTCACCAACTAGTCAACCTCCAGTGATAAAGATTTCCTTCCTTATATTAACATCTAACTTAAAGAAGCTAGGTACTGATTTATTAACTAATAAATAGATGATTAATTGAATTACTGTGGGAAGTTTACTAAAAAAAAAAAAAACCCTATGAATCTTTATAATATATCCAGTAAAGTTTGCCCAGAATCCTATATGGAGATTTCATGCCTATCTATTTCTTTAAAAAAAATAGGATCACTTATTAATTTGAACGTTTGGATGTAATTACATGATGGTGAGTGAAAAAGTATTTAAAGATAAATTTGAAAAGAAAAAATTAAAATAATTAAAAAAAATGAATATGAGAAATTTGTCGTAATTGTAAAAAAAAAAAAAAAGGTAAAAGAAAGTCTTCTAAAAATAAAATAGAAAAGATAAAAAACTAAGATTACAGCATTATTTACACATTTTGTGAAAACTACAGTCATCTTCAGAGAGATTTATGATAGAAAAGACTATAATCCGTACACTTCAGTAACAGCAAAATCTTCATAAAAGTAATAAAATATTAGATAAGTTCTGATATCATTAACAATCACAAAAACTGATAATATTCTGTCAGATAATTTTATATAACTTGAAAAAAAAAAGTATCACTTGATATGAAACATCACTCAATAATCTGTAGATTACAAAAAAATTACTTATATTCTTATATAAAAAGCAGAAAATTTGTGATTATGGATGTAAAAACTATCACATAAATTCTCTTTTATCATGTGTGCATAATATTATTCTAAAAATCATTCACTACACATTTAGAAATGTTTATATACCACTCAAATATTTATATTTTTCTATAAAATTTGACTCAAATAGATTTAGTTCAGTAGATTCTGTCATGACCAAATTCCAGAAACTGACCATCTGTGTCTATAAAGATATTAAAAGTTTTAGTTTGGATAGTGATAGTAATTTGATAATAATGCTAAATCATAATGAACAGTATAAATTTTAATGGTTATAAGATTAGTTGATTGAATCTCAAAATCTAGAAATAAAATCTATACAGTGGCATGTTACAGTAATGCCCAATACTGAAATACTTCTTGTAGATGATATACCCTAATTTTATACTCAAAATATAATTATTTCCCCAATAATTATGCAACTTTGGTTAAAAAGGAACTAATTTCCAAATATATAACTTGATTTCAAGAGGGATCTATACTTGCTGACAATGTAAAATTGAAATACCAGAAAGAAGGAAGCATGCACTTAACTTTTCTGAAGGTTTGTGATGATGGTGTTCTAGCTGTATTTTTATATTGGACTATTTCCACCATCTAATATGTGTGTTGAATGTCTTTAGAAAAGTTTAATTTTAGTTAAATATTCCAAATGCATTCAACTGTTAGTAATATCACAGCAAACAGGTTAGTTTATGAACCAACTGTTAGTAATATCACAGCAAACAGGTTAGTATATGCACTAACTGTTAGTAATATCACAGCAAACAGGTTAGTATACGCACAACATTTCGAGATGTATTTTTCTCCCCTCTTCTTCAGGTGTTGCTGGCCTGACAGTACTAGCATGGGATTCGAACCTGGGTTCTTTAGATTCTTGATTATTGAATTTTAAGGTAACGCTCTAACCAACTGAGCATCCTGCCAAAGGCAACAGTATGTAGTAATTTCATATACTTATCTATGAGGTTCCTCCTGATTTCTCCACTTTTTCCTCAGAGCAAAGTTGATTAGTGGTTTCCATACATTATATATAGTCACACTAGGTTGGCTTATGGGATTTTTTGCCATTGTCATGTGAGCAGCTTCTTTAAATTTTCTTCTTTGTACCTTTTCTTCTTTATCCAATATTTTTCCCAATCGAACGTATGTTCATTGCTCCATACATGGTCTGCTACCTTAGACACATCTGTTTTCTCTCTTCTAATCATCAGTTTATGTTCTTGCAAGCGCTTTTGAATGGGACGGCTGGTCTCACCAATATATGTTCTTCCACATTCACATGGTATTTCATAGATGCAGTTTTTTCTTTGCAGCATTTCAAGTTTAGGCTTTGTAGATGTTAGAATTCCTCATAGTGTGGTATGGCTCTGGAAAGCTGTTCTGATGTTATACTGATTGCAGATTTTCCTTAATTTGTCTGCTATTTTTGGAATGTATGGATACACTACAGTACAAATAATTGTCTTTTCTCTTGATGGTTCTTTTTGTTGTCTATTTAATGTTTCCTTAATAACAGATGATGCATAACCATTTTTCTTAAGAGTTTGTTCTATGTAGATCTTTTCTTTTTCCAAATCACCAGTTTCTGAACAAACTTCTTTTGCTCTGTTCCACAGTGATAGTATAACTCCATGTTTTGTGTTGCTGGTATGATTAGATGTATAGGCTAGGTACTTTCCCATATGTGTAGGTTTTCGGTAAACTGTAGTTTCGATTTTGCCATGAGGGAGTCTTGTCACAAGAACTACAGTTTACCGAAAACCTACACATATGGGAAAGTACCTAGCCTATACATCTAATCATACCAGAAACACAAAACATGGAGTTATACTATCACTGTGGAACAGAGCAAAAAAAGTTTGTTCAGAAACTGGCGATTTGGAAAAAGAAAAGATCTACATAGAACAAACTCTTAAGAAAAATGGTTATCCATCATCTGTTATTAAGGAAACATTAAATAGACAACAAAAAGAACCATCAAGAGAAAAGACAATTATTGGTACTGTAGTGTATCCATACATTCCAAAAATAGACAAATTAAGGAAAATCTGCAATCAGTATAACATCAGAACAGCTTTCCAGAGCCATACCACACTATGAGGAATTCTAACATCTACAAAGCCTAAACTTGAAATGCTGCAAAGAAAAAACTGCATCTATGAAATACCATGTGAATGTGGAAGAACATATATTGGTGAGACCAGCCGTCCCATTCAAAAGCGCTTGCAAGAACATAAACTGATGATTAGAAGAGAGAAAACAGATGTGTCTAAGGTAGCAGACCATGTATGGAGCAATGAACATACGTTTGATTGGGAAAATACAAAAATATTGGATAAAGAAGAAAAGGTACAAAGAAGAAAATTTAAAGAAGCTGCTCACATGACAATGGCAAAAAATCCCATAAGCCAACCTAGTGTGACTATACATAATGTATGGAAACCACTAATCAACTTTGCTCTGAGGAAAAAGTGGAGAAATCAGGAGGAACCTCATAGATAAGTATATGAAATTACTACATACTGTTGCTTTTGGCAGGATGGCTCAGTTGGTTAGAGCATTACCTTAAAATTCAATAATCAAGAATCTAAAGGACCCATGTTCGAATCCCATGCTAGTACTATCACTGGTCAGGCCAGCAACACCCGAAGAAGAGGGGAGAAAAATACCTCTAGAAACATTGTGCATATACTAATCTGTTTGCTGTGATATTACTAACAGTTGAATGCATTTGGAATATTTAACAAAAATTAAACTCTTCTAAAGACATTCAACACACATATTAGATGATGGAAATAGTCCAATATAAAAATACATGCACTTAACTGTTTATAAAAAAGACTTGTGAATGTGTTCATTACATTAAATTATGTAATGATTTTAGAAAACTGATTTACAACAGATAGGTTCATAATAAAAAAGAAGATAGACATGATTATTTTTTTGTAATTTAAATACTGACCATATACTAAGGGAAGCCAGATTGGATGAATAAAAAATGTGAATTCAAGACTGACAAAACATTAACAACCCTTTGATATTCATGCATTATATGTTACAATAAAGAATGTAGGACTAAAAAGACACTATTAGTAAATCTAAAGAATAAATTAAAAAACTAAATTATTTTAAAATATAAATAAGACAAATATTATGCAATAAGAATAATAACAAACTTTAAAATTGATATAGAAATCACTGATGGTTTTAATTTTTTTGGACCAAATAATTATCAGACAAAAGATCATTATGGAATGACATTAATTAAGCTGCAGTGAAGTATCTGTAAAGATTTTTATATAGAGAGATATTTTTAAAGAAATAAAAATCAGGATTGTTAAACCTAATATAATTATCTGTTCTAACAATGTAAAAGTTGTACTTCAAAAAAGCAGGCAGAAAAAATATTTGTGTTTGAACTGTGATATTGATAAAAAAATTCTGAAAAAATATCATGTAATGATAAGTGGATAAGCTTATATTTGATCAGATTAGGTTAGCCCCAAACTTTTATCTTAAATACAAGTGACTAGATTGAAATTATTTAAGTTTTATTATGAAATAAGCTAATTTATCTGAAAATAAGCTAATTTATCAGAAAATTTTATAATGCTATGAAAGATTAGAAGAGAAAGAGGAAAAGAACTGATGTAGAGACATAGAATTTCATTCTCACAAGAGTAATGTCATTGAATAACCATAAATTATTCTGAAAAAAAATCTTATTAATACAATCATCATAATTCCATGACAGCTGGACAACATCTAATAATTAAACCACTAAACATCACATGATCACCATTTCTTATACTTGCTCATAATTGTTATTAAAACAGGCAACACTCTCCATACAGTAGTGCCACCCAGTGCAAGTTAGAGTAATCAATGAATGCCAGAAGGCTTGTGCATAAAATCCCTATCTAGTGCCTATTCATCCAATATCCCCAGACTCATCAGTGAGGAGTCTTGGATCTGAGAGCACCGCACTTAGATCTTAGGACCCTAAAGATCTAGGTGCAGTGCTCTCAGATCCAAGGCTCCTCACTGATGAAGGCCACAAAACAGAAACTAGTCTGGGGATATTGGATGAGTAGGCACTAGATAGAGATTTTATGCACAAGCCTTCTGGCATCCATTGATCACTCTGGCTTGCACTGAGTGGCCTACTGTATGGAGAGTTTTGCCTGTTTTAATATCTAATAATTATAATACTAAAAATGTCATAAACAACAATAATAATGTATTAAAAAACTTCAATAGTTTGAAATCTCTAGTAATATTTTAATGTTTTAATACATTATGATTTTTAGACTTTCATGTGAAAAAGACTTTAAATGATAATATTTAATACTTTTTTAATACATTTTATTCTCCTCCTATTAAAATTATTTATTTATTTGTATAAATGATAAACCAAAGTGAAAAATTGATATCATTTATGTATTGCAGTATTTATAACTTTCCATGCAAAAGAAATTTAGTTTAAAAATCATGCTATTACTACAGAAGTTATTAAAAAATTAATTTTATTGGTCAAAATTCTACCAATTAATTTTAAAATAATGAACAAAATAAATACTTTTTAAAAAATAATAACTATAAATAATTAAATTTTAATACTTAATCATCTCACAAAAAGTCACATATTGAGCACTGACTCCATAGTCTCCGACCAAATATTTCTTCATGACTATACTTATAATTACTTCATTTTCTTTTGTTTCTTATCTCTCTTCTAAATATTATGTGACATGTCCTTCATATTTCCATTGCTTCTAAGTACACACTTAATATATTTCAAAAACTTTTTTATTTATTTATTTTTTAACGTTTCAATATTGTAAATCTACACTTTCATTTGGCTATAGATTTAAAATTCAAAAGTCTCCAATATTTTCACTGTTTCTTTTAATTAATCACATTTAAAAGAAATCTTGATTTTATTTTCAATTTCAGAAGTCCATGAAACAATCTGCTATCCTCACTAAAGA
Source organism: Epiperipatus broadwayi (assembly GCA_028023455.1). Lineage (NCBI taxonomy): Eukaryota > Metazoa > Onychophora > Udeonychophora > Euonychophora > Peripatidae > Epiperipatus > Epiperipatus broadwayi. The sequence continues at coordinate 11,622,488 of JAQFVV010000002.1, forward strand.
CTATTAGTCACTGTAATTCTCATTTTAAATATCTTAGCACTATAATTTTAATTATTCCTAAGTTTTAAATGTGATTTTTTTTTATACATATATATCCATTCTTTTATTTAAAAAATAAATTTTACTTAAATATAGAAATATTATTACAAAAGAAAACTACTATATTAGTTATAAAAATAAAATATCAACTGGCTATATTTTTCCAATAATTTTTAACTTGATATTATTGTATTTTCTCAATTAATATCATTTAAAGCAAATTAACTTTGGTTTCCTTAGAGAATTCTAAAATAAAATTCTTTTCTTCAATATTAAATTTTAGTTTTTCCATTCATGCAAGACAATTTCAAATATAAACTTGTAATTTATTAAATCCACTTGAAATTTTTAAATGGAATTTGCAGATAAACAATGACATACATCCCACCCACCCTCACACACAAATGATTCATTTTTATGTCACAAATAATAAGTACTAGTGATAAAAACCATAGCAGTAATATGTATCCCTTAAGATAAACTTTGGAACAAGTGATACTGCTCTCTTAACTACCACAATACAGAATTAGAAATTTCATTCAATTCACTGCAAGAATATTAGAAATGAACTAACAGATTAAAGTACAAAAATATTTGTAAACAAAATTAGCACATAACATTTTCATTCAACTTAAATATTTAAGTTATTACTTTATTAAAAGGTTGGTGTTACGACATTAAACATTTTTTTTTTACAAAAAGCACTGATATAAAATAATACTTGATTATCATTAAAATGATGATGATTGATTTAATGTACTGATTAGAATGATTATTTAAACAATTAAAAATAATCACTAATGGTGAATGAGTGTTATCACTTGGTCTTAATATTATTCTGTTGACTAATTATTTCAACTTGTCATTAAACAGAGAATTTAACATTCATATCCATTTACAACAACTTAATACAAATTTAGATGACAAAATGAATGTTAAAAAATGAATTAAAAAGATTCAAAATAAATGAAAATGCTTAATGTTATTAAAATAAATTTTAGGTTTTTAGTAATTCAGATATTAAGTCTCAATTGTTATTAGAGTAGTTGTGGAATATGTGCTCAATCGCCACCAGGTGATGCTGCAGTACCATCAACAAACAGCCCAAAACTTGCAAGTGAAAAATTTCTATCCAAAAGTGGCTGAAAATTGACAAATAAAAATGCCTGAGGCACAACTACCTTACCTTATTAGAATATTTTTAAAAAAGCAAGGCAAATGCAAAAATCTATTTCAGGCTATCTAAAAGTCATAATTGAATACTTTTGAATGCAAGGTTATTATTTTGAAGATTATATATTTTGAGATGATTGAATTTACCTACAAAATATGAGGTCTTATTTCCCATATAAACCCTCAATTTCAATCATCTTGATCAAAGTAATAATAGAATGCATATTAAGAACTAGTTACTACCATATAGCAGTCTTGACATGATGGATACTGAATCATTAAGAATGCATTTCAGTTTACCCTATGAAAATTAGTGGAAGGAATTCTGGCTGCAATAACTTGATGATGATTTTTTTTTAATAATGATAGATTCTTTGCAATAATATTGGAATAAATGTGAATGAGGATTTGCTAAAAATTGCACAATGGATGATTAAATATAGATTCCTTTTAAATATTAATAAATGTAAATAAATAGTATACTCTCTGAAAAATGTCCCAATAAAAAATATTTCAACTGAAATATCTTATCTGAATCAACCCACATATCAAAAAATTACCAGAACTACAATGGTATCTTAGAGTGGTTTGATTTTAAATGAACATCTATATTAGAAATAAAAATATTCTTTCCCTTCAAGTGAGATTTTTTGCATAAATCTGTTCTGTTAAATGTATACAAACATATATGATTAAGTTTTATTTTACAGAATAACATTATGGGGTGGTACTATTTGAGATCTTTGCAAACACTTCAAAACTTTACATTAAGAAATATTTTGTTTAAATCTTTGGATTTGAAAACATCTAAATAATATAAATATGCTGCAGTTTTAACCATAAACCAAATGTTTATTTGATATACTTTGGGTTATTATTTTAAAGATAAAAAAAACAATAAAAATGGTTTTTCAACAATAATGGAACGATTTTAGTCTATTATTTAACCAATATATTTTAAAACCATTATAAGTTTCAAAAATGTTATATTACATCAAAATTTTACAAATACATTTACGAGTAACATTAAAATTAATGACTTACCAAGAAGAAAATTTAACAAATTAATTATAGTTTGAATTATATTTAATGATAATGAAAAATTTTTATTTGTAATTATTTATTTTATATTGTATTAATATTTTATCTTTTAAATTTTCACATGTATATATTTGTTAGGCTTCATATCACAAGGAAATTATTTATTTTAATTGATTAATTTTTTTAAATTATTATTATTATTGTGATTGTTATTATTATTATCATTATTGTTATTTATCAAATAACTTTAATTGACTATGAAAATAACATTCCAGTCTTTTATTTGAACCATCTATGGCAATATAGAAATCCTGGTGATGCTTAGTTGAAATAATACAATTCAAGTTACATGTAATAAAAGTGCTACAGGTTGTTTACAAAGATCATTATTTCATCTGTAGTTATGAGTAATAGTAATGCTTTGTTATACATTTTACAGAAAGAAGCAGAAAAATTATGATTGTTATTATTGCAGGAAAGTGTGTTGTGTTACAGGTTCAAATTTAAATGCATTAGTGACCAAGTATTAGCATATTTACATCAGTTATCTCCTACCTCTTTGTTGTATAGTTTTTGACTTGTTAATAAGTGTGTGAAGGTGTCTTCTGGAATTATTACTGAAAGAGCATCTTATGCAACAAAAGGCATATAATATGAATGTTCTAGCTTGTACTCTTGCAAATGAATCATTTTAAAGGATTTTAAAATGTAAAAATCATTATTTTTTTTTACTATTACTAAGATATAGTTGCATTGTTTAGCTTGGAAGAGGTGTGAAAAATATGGTGGTTGCATTTCTGTTTCCCTCTGACACAGCACACATGAATCTCCTGTATTTAAATGTTTTTTTTTTAGTAAAAAAAATCTTAGAAAATAAAAAGTCAGTAGATCTTCTAAGTTTAATTTCAGTAAGTGTCATTTTTGGCAGAGTTGTTTGTGATTGATGTACAATTTGGTTGTTTCAGTGGGCACTGAGGACATACAAAGAAGATAATGGATTTCTGCAGGGTAGAATTGCTGTATCTGAATATCAAGCAGAGACTCAATCAGAGTTTGCAATAGCCACTGTAGGAAGGAGGTCAGTTGGTAGGTGTGATTTTAAAAAGCATGTATGAAATTTGAAAAATTCTTCACAATTGCAGGTACTGCATTGAAAATTTTTTTTGAACTTTAAATACACGAAGAATATAAAGTCCAGGTCCATTATATGTCAGGAAGCATTGGAAGTTTTTTTTAATTGAGATTTTCTAGTGTTTTTCTTATTCTAAAGCAACTGCTGGCACAGAGTGTATACAGGTTTTATACATTTTTTTGAAAAAAAAAATGGGATTATAGTTCATAACTCTGGTAAGAGCTAGTATGCTAAATAAGAGAGTTTTTGATACTGTCTGAATGATGTGCTGTATTTTCTTTAGGAGTCTCTTGATTTGAATGCACATCGCAGATTGGCCGAGATAAAAGGATTGGGTGTCAATATAAATATTTTCTTTATGCAGCCACCTGAATAGATTTGACACACACAGGATTTCTCCAAATTAAATCCCAAATTTGAATTGATTCGTAAAGTCAGTGATAATGTCGAATAGTTATGGCATTCTGTTTCTGTTCGATAAGAAAATGAAGAATTATCCATATAAGCAATACATGAGGTTGTTTTTATTTAGATGTGATACTGTTATTTATGTTAATTAATTTACCAATTGTTTTGATTAAAGGATTAATATAAATCGTAAATTAAAATGAGTTTAGGGATGATACTTGAGGAATGGGGCAGTATGGAATGGCAAGAGAGATGGATATTTTTTCATTCAGGGTTATATAGATTTCTCTTTTTAATCAAAAGGTTTATTAAAGATACAGGTGAGCAATGGAACTTTTGTTTTCTGTGAGTGAGCTAATCAGTTTACTATGGGTAGTGAGTTAAAGACAGATTTCATGTCTAGTTGTACCACTATTGGTTGTATTTTTTCTTATTGCAACTATAATTGTTTTAAAGAGAAAGACTGCATAAGAGGTAGACAATTCTTTTTTTGAAAATTGAATTTAAATAGTAGTGGGAGTATAAATGGTTCTATTTTATCTTTTAGTACAGAAGATTCTCTAATGTAGATTCACTTTTTGGAAAGTACTGAAGAGATTAGATATAAATGTTGAATTCTGTATATTTTCTCAATAGAAAGTTGGATAAATTTGCAATACTGGACTGTAAACTAGTTCAAGTGTGAAAAAACTGCTCATGGGATCTCATGTATGCCTAGATAAATCTGGTATTATGCTTATTTTTTGTGTAAATTCAATAGATATAAAGAAGATATGTTCTTTGGAGATGCCTAAGAATTGAGGGAAAGGGTTGACAGTGTACCTTTTTTGTAGTTTATTTTTGAAATGAAAAAAAATTGGCTCAAACATATATTCACCACATAACATTTTACCAAAAAGTTTGAGAGCAGGAGAGACACATATTATTGGTGCTTAACCTAAGGCCCATTTAATATATTGCCTCGACCAGATCTGTGTTTGATTTTTAAAAAAAAGTCTTTTCTTTTTGATAGCAGATATTCTTTAAGCACAGAGTTGCATTTTTAAGCACCTGAACTCTTGGATGATTTTCTTCAGTTGTTGGTGTGAGGATGATTGATTTATGGAACTGTTCCATAAGACTAAGGAGCCCTGTGAGAGAAGGTGTATTTCTTGTAATACAATTGATATATGTGATATTGTGCTTATATAGGCTAGCCATCTTTGGACTGATCTATTTAAAGATTTCTAATTTTATGAATGCAAATAAATATTTGTAATTATAAAAACTCTGGTGTATGTGATAAAAATTGTCTATATTAATAATTTACTAGTGGAGAAAGTTTAATCCAAGAGTAACAATGTGTGCAGTATGGTCAGAAAAAGGCAAATTTACTAATGAGAGGTTAATCAAGTACTATAAGGCTGGGGAATAAAATACTAAGTCAATTAATAATGATGGTCTACCATTGTTGAATGAGATAGAATTATCTGGGAAAAAATCTTTACTACTCACTAGCAGAAATATTAGTGTGTGGCCATTTGTTAATAAATTTAAACATAATATTGAAATCACCTAGCAGTAAAGTGGAGTAGGGTGAGGCTGCAAATTTTGCATTTAGGATTCGAATGATTTTGTTGATTTTCATTAAACCAGGTGATATGTAAGCAAATGTTATGTTTATTGTGAATGTCTTATGATAGAGAATTGCAATAAGCATATGTAAATTGATAAATAGTATCTAAAATACTATAGTTGAGTTCTTTTATTTACTATAATACTTGATCTTGAATCTGTCAAGAAAGTAGGATATCTTTTTAGCTAGATAATTGCTCCAGTTTATTGATGAGTCAGTGTAAATTTTGGTTTTTAGTAGAGCGAGCAAATATGGGCAAATGATGTCAAGCCACTTTGTCAATTGAAAATTTTTTCCTACAGAGTTTAGTCCTTTAATATTAAATGCTCTTATTTAAAACCGAGTAGTAATTATGTGCCTGTATATAAACTTACCTAATGTGTATGTGATACAAAGTAAACAGAGAACATTGAATAAATACCTAAGTTTAAAATGCATAGGGGAAGTAAAATTCTCTGTGCCACTCAGTGCAAGGCAGAATAATAAATGGATGTAGGAAAGTTTGTGCATAAAATCCCTATCTAGGGCCTACTCATCCAATATCTCAGACTAGTTTCTAGTTTGTGGCTTTCATCAGTGAAGAGCATTGGATCTGAAAGCAATGCACCTAGATCTTAGGATTTAATGCAATCCTCCAGCAGTCAACTTTTTACTTTTTTAGCTAACTATAAAGTGTTGAGTCTGACATGAAAACATAATAATGTATCTAGGTACAGTGTTCTCAGATCCAAGGATCCTCAATGATGAAAGCCACAAGCTAGAAACTAATCTGGGAATATTGGATGAGTAGGCACTAGATAGGGAACCTTCCTGCATCCATTGACTATTCTGGCTTGCACTGAGTGTCATTACTGTATGGAGAATTTTGTCACTGTGAAAACAGTTTGTGTAAGCATAGAGAATGCTTATCATGTGACATAGGGGTAATAGGTGTTATAATGAGTTGCAAAGAGTAAATTTGACCTAATTTATTGAACATTTACTCGCTGCTATCCCAGTTAGTCTTTGCATTGGTTTCTGAACCTGATTATTTTCAGGACAATGGATATGTAACACACTAATCTCCTCAGGGCAATTAGGATTTTCTTCTCTGAAAAGATTAGAATGTAATTCTTCAATAGAAATGACAGTTTTAACTTTTTTAATATTGTCAGTGTCGGAATTTAAATTGTCAATTTTGCTTTCTACTGTTTTTGGTCAGGGGTCTTCATCCACTTTTTTCCATGGGGGATGACTTGGTTTCTGTTTGCTTTGAGAGGTGGTGATTTCTACTACCAGGATTATACTGTCACTAATAATGTCCATTATGATTGGAGATGTTTTGTTTATAACAGAATATTTCTTATTGATTATTGAGTCAAATGTAGTAAGTTTATCAATATTGTATAATTCCACATTAGTGTCAAGCATATTTTGTGCTTGTGTTAAACATTGTTATGTAGATATATTTTTCAAATTGCATTGTGAGCAGTGAAGTTTAGGGCAAGATGCTTTCATTCTTTGCAATGGAAGCACTCCATGGATTGTTAAAAAAGCATTGCTTCTTAAGTTATGTCTACAGGATTAATATTTTTTGTAGCTTCAGTTTAAACAAAAAGCTGTTATTATAGTATTGTTTAGTAAAACAGGTTGAAAGTCAATTACTATTCCAAACAAAACCATCATTTAATAAAATCTTCTATGTTATTATCTAGATACCTGGGATTGGGATGGTCTGCAATATGTGAGATTGAATTGGATACATTTATTTTGCTTACTAGATTGTAGAGTAGCTCTTAAGAAAAATTATATAAAAAAACAATATCTGTCTGTAACCATTAAGACTAGTGATTGTTTAATAAAGAAATAGCCCAAAAAATAATACAGATTCTTTGGGAGTGTGGAGTTAAAAAGCTCTGTTACTCTTTGTAGACTTTCATCATTTCAATCCTCTTATATTAATCAAGTTTTAGAAAGTCACTTTTTATGAAAAGTGAAATCTGGAGTAATTAGTTTTAGTTTTACCATTGTATTGATTTGGAATGTTTTGTTTCAATCTAAAGGTAAAAACTTTTGTTACTTAGGCACATAAAATCTTGTTGCTATCAATCATGGCTTCCATATTTACTGTCATGGTATAAAAACTTTCCAAGTGAAGTATTTTTTCTCCTTATTACAATTATTTATAAGTTTCAATCTTGTAGAGTGATTTATTATAAGTTTATAAATGAAATAAAACATGTTTGATGGTAAAAAAAACTACTGTTTGTATTTAAAAATTTAACATAAAATTCATTAATGTATACTAAGTTTAAAGACATTCACCCTCTATTGCCAATCTCAGTATTACTATTATTATCATTATTTCCTTTCATTCTCTATATTTCATTTTTCTAAATCCCTAACTAAGTAAGTCCTGTTAATTATTCCTTAGTAAAAAAAGAAATGAGATAAAATAATATTATTATAAACACTGATTTAAAAAATCAAATGACATTCACACTATGTAATTCACCTGAATTTTTTAAAATTATGAATAATATATTAATTTCCAATAAATTAGACAATGGCATAATTTGAAAATATTACATTATTTGCTGCTCTGTTCTTCTGAATGTCTACTATGTCTTCAAATCAATTACGTTTGAAGTGTGTTTTAATTAAGGTTCATTGTATTAATGTTACATTTAGCATGATAAGCCTTCTTTCAAAATGTACAGATTATTTTAAACAGATGCATTTCATTGAATATAAAAAAAGACTTAGCAACAACAACAAAAATTAAATATACCATTAATTTATGATAGAATAAGTTGGAGAATCAGAGAAACTAAAAACTTCCATGTAAATTCTGGATTATATCAGAGTTCAGCACATATCCAACTACGATGTGAATTATGAATTGATTTAATAACAAAAAATAATATTCAGCACACAAATACCTATTCAGATAATGCATAGCAACATGAAGCAGACTGGAGAGATGGAAAATGCGGTAGAAAAATAAAACTGAGTTACACACTTACTAAGAAGGGCTATCAGGGTATATGGTGAGACAATTCGGGTGGCAAAAAATAAATTGAGTCATATAATTAGATTAAAAAAAAAAAGCAAATGGCTGTTATCATGTGTTGGAAGAGTATTATCAAATTTTAAAAGATGAGCTTAAAAGTGTTGTCTGCTTGGTATTAATGTATATTCTAAAAAAAGTGCTGATAATTAAAATAGAAAAAAAAATTTGAAGATTTGTAAAATGAGAGTATTGTAATGCACATGTGATATAATAAAATAAAGAACAAGAGAAAAAAATATACTACTAGAAAAAGTTGTGTGTAATAATGTTGAAAAAAAAAAGATTAATAAATCAAGATTAAATTAATATTTGTCATATGATTAAAAAAAGATAAAGGCGAAGTGGTTAACAAATTTCTAGTTATGAAACTTTCTAGTAGGAGAAAAGTAATCATAAAATAAGATGGAAGGACTACTTAACCATTGATAAGAAGCTAGAAATCTTTAAAAAATTTCTGAATGTTAAAAGAAATGATCTTTGAATCTTGAGTTAATGAAAAATTAGAACATGCAGCTACATTAAAATATGTAAAGACTAATATTGCCTTTTGATTTAGTACAATAGTGGAGTGACAGACTCCAAAGCTCAAGGTTTATGGTCAAGCCTGACTGTATTTCCTGTACTCGAACTTCTTACGACTTCTTGAATAATTTTCATTTATTTTTATTTTTTTTAATATGACTAATGTGACAAAAAATCCTAACTGTTAATTTCAATTATTTTAACAAAGATGTTTAGTAGTAAATTACTTTGGGAAAAAATACCAGTCGGTAATGTGTGTTTGCTTATATTGCTTATATATATATATGACATTTCTATTTTGTATTAAAAACTAACAAATAATTATTTAATACATTTTTATAGTGAATTTCATTTAAAAACATATCCATTTACTTCTGTTTAAAACCCTCTAATCACTGTTTTAATTATAGAATTATAAGTTCATTTAAAAATAGATAATAAAAAGAAAAAACATATTTAATATAAGAAATCAGTAATGATTTTTTTTCTATTAAACATCTTAAACACTATTAATTTAAAAAATATAATTAGATTATTAAATTATTTAATAAAAGTAGTGATTATTATTATTCAAGTGTTAGATTTATAAATAAACTTTAAAATTGACTTACTTTTATCTAACGATTGGAATCCACTGCTAGCTTTTAAATTAGCATTTCTTTCTCCGTTGAATTTTAAAGAATTACTACGAATTAAGTTATCTTCTTCTTTGTCAACTCTTCCTCGTAGAGATTGACTTCGTTCAAGTTTAGAATCAAGATCCACAGAATTGGCCACATTTGATGATAGGGTAGAAGAAATGTGTGTAGAAGTAGACTGAATTGGTTTACTAGATGTATGTGTAGGAGAAGCAGACTCATTGGTGTGCTGAAGTAGCATCTGCATAGCTTCCTCATTGGTCATTAAAATAGGTCTTTCCGGTGAGGCTGGAGTTGTAGTAGTATTCAGATGATAGGAATCAGGTGTCATAATGAAATAGCCATCACCCGTATGATAAATTTTTCTCTCTTTAATCAGATTTCCAAGAGCATTGTAAAGAATTTCATCACTGGGTACAATCATATCAGAATAAAGGCGTTGTAATTTGTGCCTAATAATTTCCAAAGTGGCATTTTCTTGTCTCTTATTAAGTTTAGAAATAACTAGACATAATGCTTCAGGTAAAGATATAAACTGAGCTTGGGGAATAAGTTGTGCATGAACTTCATTAATATCACCTAAAAAAAATAACAAATCTTAAGCTAAAATAAACATTTAAAAAAATATAACAATAAAACAATAACTATATAGTCTAATAAATCATTTAAAAATTTTAAAATATATTTAAAACAAACAATATTTCCTTAGCATTAATTTTAAGTAAAGATAAATTATAAAGTGAAACGCTACTGGATGGTATTGAAGATCACATAATACTACAATCATATTTTTTGGTTGATATACAATTCACTGATATTGATATGACTATCCCAGATTAATTTAAGTCATTTTCATTCAGCTAACAATAGCAAAATTTCCATTTATTAATCAATAAATGAATGATTGAATTGATTGGCTATAAGTTAACTACTGAAAAAAAAAAACCCAAAACAATACAAATTTATGAATCAATAAGCCTTGAGGTTCTGTACCATGTATTCCAATGATTCAATTGTATTAATTAGTTAATTTTTACCTAACATTGCAGTTTTTAATATAGTTGACTATTTAAACAATTGCTATACACCTGGGTCTCTTTTTACGTGGACTTATTTAACATGATTTTGAAGTTACGCGATTCGTGTTTCACCGGAAGTCAAACTCCGATATTGCGCTATTACTTTAAATAATAAATTTCGCGCACTTACGTTATATTGAAAGTAATAGCACATTATTGGAATTCGACTTTCAACTTAGTAATTTCAATATTTTCAGTGCTTTATAATAGTAAGATTTTATGCAATAATGAAATTAATATCATGATTTCCACATTTTATGTATACACACATTAAATTTTACAAGATTATAATGTAAATTTGTTCAAACGTTGTGCATGTTAATTTTGCATTTTAAATCCCATTCTGTTTTTGCTTTTAAAAAAGAACGTAATCAATTATTAATCATTTAGTGTCCACAAGTTTATTTTTAAAAGGTCAGTAATAGCAGTGGGCACAATTAAATTTGCCAATTAAAAATTAAAATCTGATTTTTAATTGTAATTAACAATTTAAAAATTACTTACGGTGACTTGAAATAATGTGATGTGAAATTTGATTTTTAAACGGAATTGAAAATTAAAGACAAAAATAAGAATTTAATTTTTAGTTGTTAGTTTCATAAACAATTAATAAAATCATCGTCTCAAAGATTAATTACTAATTACGTTGTCACCAGAAAACCATTGACACAACATGAGTGTGAAGTTGGCGCTAGTTGTTTGCAAACGAACGTGTTTTTTGGCAAATAGCTATAATAATTAAAACATGTATTAAAAAATGTAAATTATTGTACTGTAAATTATGCATAAAAATATATTATTTTGAATAAAATTAAATATTATAGTTAAAAAAAGTTTGTCTTGTATCAATTTTTTTCAAATTTGAAATTTTTTATTAAGTCATATTTTATTTCCTCATATTTTTTTTTTGCGCGAATTTTAAAGTAATTTTACAATGGTGCTTTGCATTTATGTGAATTTTGAAAAATCACAGACCACCCCCCTTTTCAATGTAAGTTACGTCTATTTTTGCGCAATTTTGTTTGCGCGTTTTCTGAGGAACCTATCTATCGTGTAAAACAAGACCCAGGTGTATTTTATTTGGAAATTGTTAAAAATATTGCTTATTATATACAAAGAAAAGACAGTTTGCCAATATTATTAACTGATATAACAATAATAATTATAATTAGATCATGTTTTGTAAAATGACCACAGTCCACTATTACTAAAGCTTTCACATCAAAAGAAGATATTTGATTTCACCTCAAATACAATTTATAAGCAAATCAAGTCAAAATCACATTCAATATTTTATAAGAGAAAGAGAGATAACAATTCTCTTATATTCAAAAGATAAGACTATCAGAAAATCTCTTTCTAGAAAGTCTTAAGAGTGAATAAAATCAAGCATATAAATTTATATCTTCTAATACAGGATTCATTTATAAAGTGATACAGTTCTTAAAGTAACAATCATCACTTTTTTAGATAAATTTGTTATTAATAATCATTTATTAAGCTAGGAATTATACTATGTTTAATCCATAAATCATTGAAACTTAAAAAAGTCCTTCTTTAATGATATTAATTTAATTCCATCCTCTTTTCTCTCTATTTGTGCTTCATATAGCTAAAATGTATTTTAATTAAAACTGCTACTTAATTCTCACACTTTTTAAAAATGAACAAAAACATTTGGAAAAAAAGGCAAAAAGATTCTAAGATAGATCTCTGCCATGGCATTGTACTTAATAAGAAAAAATGTATTAATCTTTATTAAAGTTTAAAACTATACTTGGTATAAAACAATATAATCTCTACTTAAAAAATTATTATTAATAAATGTTACTATATAAAAAGACAATGATCCATCAAGTATTTATAAAAACTGTACAGCATGTAAACTGAATGCATATAGATAAATGATGATAAAAATAATAAAGAGGCATTAATGATCTGGGCCAACTGAAGAATTCTCTTTCACAACTAGAAGATGTTTCTTGGGATTATCTGTCCCCTATCTCCTTCATGCCTTTATTTATTCATTTGAAAAATGAGAAATAAAATAATAATTTTGAAGTATTTAAATTAAAAAATTGTTTAATTAATTAAGTGAAAATTCGAACATAATGATCATATTGTGGGATAAAGTTCATTTGATGTTAATTTTTCCTTTCAATTACAATCCTAATGTAAGCCTGATTTTTTCCAGGAAATTGTTCATAACACGTGCTATTAGAAGTAGAATAACTTAACACATAAATTTTTTTAATAAAAATAATAGCATAAAGAACAATTACTTTTTAATTGATTGATATTTATCACTTTAAAAATTTTCAGCAGAATTTCTGATCTTTTTTTTTTAAAAACAAGTATTTTATTTAATTGAATTATTTATAACTGAAATACACAGGCTTATTATATACCTGAATCTATGTATGTAATATATAGGGTATATGAGCACAGACTTCACCCAACTCAGCACTCTCCACACTGTCTCATAACACTGATACACTTGAACATATATATGTTGAAAAAATAAATAATCACCAATATATGTATTTCATGCTAAACCAGCAATCATCAGTTGGTCCAGATTGCCATCTCTACACATATATGCTACAAGTGCTCAGATGTATATTAAGATAGCCAATAGTCTGTCCATTAAAGTATGAGGATTGGCTATCTTAATATATATCTGAGCACTTATAGCATATATGTGTAGAGATGGTAATCTGGACCAACTGATGATTGCTGGTTTAGCATGAAATACGTATATTGGTGATTATTTATCTTTTCAACATATATGGGTTCAAGTGTATCAGTGTTATGAGATAGTGTGGAGAGTGGTGGGTTGTGTGAAAGTCTGTGCTCATATACCATATATATTGAATTATTTATATAACTTAACAAAAAAAAAATAACACTTGATCATCAATATAGTCACTACTTTCATCTTTTTAATATAATTTATTATAGCATATTAATTTTAGAGGTATATTATAAAGTTTAATAGTTTCTGGTCATTTTAGAAATAACAATTAAAACTATTATAGACTTGCCATTTCTGTGAAAATATCTTCATTAAAGTAATGCTTTGTTCATTTCAATTGATCCGAGTTCATAGTTTGTGTTCATTATGGAATTTACATTTTTTCCTGTAATTGGCAATGAAGTTTAATAAAATTGATAAATTTGTAAAAAAAAAAAAAAGATAAATTATAACATATTAATATAATATAGCTTTTAATATTGATTTTTAAAATAGATGTTGAAAAAAAAAGTTTCTTTTATAATTTATATTTACTTTTAAATTAGTTTAATGCATACATCGAACAGAAAAATACATTAAAACTTTCTCAGATTCATTTTTTGTTGTGAAAGTAGTTGGGAAATCCTTAAAGTATAAACATTTATTTAAGTAGAAACATCTTCATAAACACATTTTCTTTTAATATTGAATAAAGCCAATACTAATTGGTATTAAGCAATCTACTACTGAAATGGTCAAATTATGTTTTGGTTAAAACTCATTATGAAAAGTTTTATGAAATATTTTGTATGTAGCAAATATAAGTATAATTGTGATTTTTAGTATTGACTCAAAAAATATTAAACCAATGATCAATTATATAGTCATTTTAAAATAATAGAAATTGGATGACAGATTTCAGAAGTAAAAATACTGTTCTTATTGCAAACTTGTGCACAATCTAGTAATTTGTAAAAGTTATGGAATGAAACAGGTTCAGTCATCTTCTTCAAAAAGTAAGCATTTATAAAAATAAATTGTAATTAGAAGGAATTGGAACTCAGATAATCAAACTCCCTATAGCTAATCGCTCCATCTCATATAAATAATACACATGACCACATACAGGTGAAAAAGATAAATGATCTCCAGTATATGTATTTCATGCTGAACCAGCACTCATCAGTTGGTCCAGATAATCATCTCCAACACACACACATATATAATCAGTGCTCAGTTTATATTAAAATAAATTTTCAAACTTTAATGGAGTGGTTTCAATCTTATCCACCTCCAATTCTTCAGCCATCCTTATTATTGAAAATCTGATGATTGAAATTCTTCAAAGCCATTGATAATGACAATATTATGTCATGCCCATGTTGATGTTAAGTCACTCTGACCCCTCATGTATAGGACCTTAATATAGCAATTTAAATACACAGAAGGGGGATGGACAGAATACAGGTTGAATATGTAATATTTAAATACAAGTCTATTGTCTATACTGAACATAAATAATTAGAAGGGATTTGAACTCAAACTTTCAGCTATCTACTCCATCTTATACAACTGGTATACATGATCAAAATACACGTGAAAAAGATAAATGACCTCCAATATATGTATTTCATGCTGAATCAGCACTCATCAATTGGTCCAGATCATTGTATTTAAATATTAAAAAGTACTTTGTATCTTTTTATTGGAAAGAAAAGTGTAAATGAGAAATCTAAATATTGTATAAGGTTAGAATGACAGACTTCAGTATCTGAAAAATCATGTTCAGACAGGCACTTTGACAGACATTGATTTCCATTTTCAGTTATTACTATTTTCTTTAGCCATCCATATCATTGAAAATCTGATGATGGAATGCTTGATGATGCCAATAATAATAGTCATAGCTATGTTGGCCTTAAATCAATCTGATCCTCATATGTATGAAAGGGATGAGCAGAATGCAGTCTGAATATGTAATATTGAAATACAAGTATGATGTAGATATAATTAAAGGGGATTTGAACCAAGACTTTCAAGCTCACTACAGTCATTCACACTATTCAATAAAACCAATACATATGACCATATATACATGTGAAAGAAATAAATGATCTCCAATATATGTATTTCATGCTGAACAAGCATTCATCAGTTGATCTGGATCATCTCCCATACACATATATAATCAGTGTTTGGTTTATATTAAGATAACAAATCCACACTTTAATGGACAGGCTTCAATCCTATCCACTTTCCAACTCTTCAGCCATCCATATCACTGAAAATATGATGATAGAATTCTCAAAGCCCTTGATGAAGCCAATATTATACTCATATCCATGTTGACTTTAAGTCAATCTGACTCCTCATAAGTAGGACCCCAATATATTCATTTAAATACATGGAAGAGGGTTGGAGACTACATGCTGAATATGTAATATTAAAATACAAATATAATATCTGACCCTCATATGTAGGGCCTTAATATGTCCATTTAAATACATGGAAGAGGGATGGACAGAGTACAGGCTGAATATGTATTATTGAAATACATGTATAGTATATTAAGATCCTACATATAAGAGGTTAGAATGACTTAAGATCAACATGGGTACGACTATAATATTGATATCATCAAGGGCTTTGCACATTCCATCATCAGATTTTAAGTGATATGGATGGCTGAAGAGTTTGGAGAGGATTGAAGCCTGCCCATTAAAGTGTTTAGATTTGCTATCTTAATATAAACTGAGCACTGATTATACATATATAAGTGTGGGAAATGATGATCAGGACCAACTGACGAAGGCTGGTTTTATCTTTTTCACTTATGTGGGCATGTGTATCGGTTATATTGAATGGAGTGAATGACAGTAGGGAGCTTGAAAGTCTGGGTTCAAATTCCCTTTAATTACATCTAGGTTAAGTATTTACATTATACTTGTATTTCAATATTACTATTTTCTTTCTGGTCAATAAAATTTATCTTGACTGGGAAGATATTTAAAAAATATTGAGAAAATTAGTTGCCTTTCTATAATATGTAGATAAAAAAAATCTCTATTGTAAATTGCCACTATATTTTTCGAAATTTATAATACTGGTTTTACTAATGAAGTGTTGCACACATAAATAGAATTGATTCTGTTATCATCCACATGAGTAATTGTTTTAACATTTAAATTTAAAGTGTGAAATAAAAAATGCAACTGATGCATTTTTAAATTTTCTAATTATATCATAGCACACACACACACACAGAGAGAGAGAGAGAGGGGCAGTTTGTATACTAAATTTATTAACAAAGAAATAAATTTTGCTGTGATTATTGATTGCTATAACTCTATTTCATAAATAATTTTTATCCTTATAAGTAATAAAAAATAATCTGGTATAATCTTGGTAATGCAAGTTATTAATGTATATGCCACTGTACTCTATGTTATGCATAGAATATCTTGGACTATTATTTTGAGCATGATATTCTTACAAAAAGATTATAAAATATTTATATTATAACTTAAAATTATGTATTATATTTATACAATATATGACTTAATAGAAAAAGAATTAATACACAAACTTTAGAAAAATTTCTCATAATATATACTAACTTATATTGAAACAAATTATTTGTTGAGAAGATAATTTAAAAAGTTAGGAAAAGTATTTAAAATATATTGGCAAACATTCAGTGAAATATTATTGGCAAAGCTATTAAACTATTGGAGTAGTTAAATTTCAGACTTATTTAGACAGATTACAGATTGTTCATTATATAAATAATGTTTATTGAATCCAATATATTCTAATAAATATTCATAAAAAAGTTCAACATTCATATCATATATATTTTTATTATTCACCCTTAATATTAGATTTAGAATTATAAAAAGTTAAATACTTTGTGTTTAATTTCAATCTCATGGTTTTGAAACTTTCATTAGTTTTTGCATTCTAACAATTTTAATAAGTCTATAAATCAACCATACCTTATTAAATATATAACATTAATAATATAAACATATTCATAGAAAAACTAAATCCAAAAATAATAATTCTCAAGTCAGATTCCCCCAAAATCATTTAAACAAACTTGTGAATAATGCCCATTTCTTATATCAATTGATATAAGAAAGGATATTGGCATGTGAATTAAAATTTATACTAAAAAAAAGACATCATTTACAAATTCATTTAAATGATTTTTTGAGAACCTGGTTTGTGAATTATCATAGTAATATTTTTGGACTTGGTAATTATATTGATAAGTTTAAAGACTTGCATGTAAAATTCCAATCAATTTTTTTGTATGTGATGAAAAAACTTTGCAATTTATCAACCAATAAATAAAATGTATTAAAGAAATGTTTGAATAAGTTCACTTTATCCTAATTTACTGACTTTGTTATGTATTCTCCAAAAATAAATACTTACCATCAGAAGTCAGTGATCAAAAGTAAGATATGGGTCAATTTGTATTCATAGGCATTAGGAAAGTTACTGATAAGAAATATGAGATCAATCACATAAAAACTATGAATATAGACAAAAAGTTAAAATATAATTTATTAGACACTGATAAAATAGTGTCATTGTCATAAAAAAAACTAATACTTTTTTTAATGTGGAATTCCATTCTGATTAGTACCTTCTAAAAATGATGAGTTTGACCTGGTACTAATTTTTTAATGTGACAAATAAGTTACAATAACAAATTGTTCAAGGCTTTCTCCTGGAAGAATATTTAGTTTTTATATAACAATTCTAATGAATTTTGCATATAAAGTTTAAGATAAAATATGTATTTGTGTTGGTGTAAGCTCTATTATTATGAAAAATTAAAAATAATATATATACCTGAATAATATGAACATTTGATCAATTTTAAACACAGAATTCAAACTTATATAATGATCACATTAAAAATCTTGAGATTTAGTGTTGGTATTTTTACTTTTCTTGAATTTATTTTTGTCTTATCAGAAAATATGTTCTTGAGTTGGATAATAATTTTAGTTATTTTGTTTAGCAGAAAGCTTAGATGGGTTTAAAATATTGTTATGACTAAATTCACCTTTATAGATGGAAGTCCTTGTGAAAAGCTTCTTCTTTACTGTTTATTAGTATTCATAGACATCAGCTTTACCGTTATTATTTATCTTAGAATTGACTGATTTAATTACATTAATATAATGGGTTTAGAAGGGGTTCATTTGTTAAAGCCAAGCCATGATTAGCTTTAACATGTCACTTAAGCTATTTGAAACGTTAAAACTTTATATATACAGCAAATAGTTTTAAAATGATTTACTATTCATTTCATAGTTATAAAAACAGAATAAAATAGGTAAACAGTAATATGCTAAGTTTACTTAGGAATTTATTATATTACTTATACTTCTATTAGTGGAAATAAAGATTAAAACTCCCCTTGGAAATCCTATTTCACTTCTTTTTCAAAAGATAGATCAGTAAGTTTTTCTTCATTAAGAAAATATTCTTTTAAAATTTAAAAATATGCATGAGCTGAGTGATTATATTTTTGAGTAGATGAATTCAACGTCCTAATTAGAACAACCAATCTCTTACTATATGGATGTTGCAGTTTAGACAAAATTAATTAGAAAATGGCTAATAGCAGGGGCACCGTGGGCAAATAAGAAATTATAAGCTTTGAATTAGTAGAAATAGTAAAATGAGATCATTAAAGTACTTTTCAGCATTTTTAAGAGTTACTTTATCTTATTGCAATGTTGCTAAATATGCTAAGCTGCACATAATTACACACGTATATATATCTACAAAACTATAAGAAGAATATGTATATAATTAAAGTAATTCTAATAAATTATATTTTAGTGTCATGAAAAGTTTATAAAATTTAATAATATAGTTGAAAATATTGAGATAATAAAATAAAGTATGCTAAAGGAATCGCAACTAATGCAAAATACTCACTTACGATGATCAAGTGTTATTTTTAGAGGAATCGTCCTAATGTCTAGTTATTTCTACTCATATTCAGGCAAAGGTTTGCATACATCATGGAAAATGTATATATAACAACTATTAGCTATTACTTTAAACAAAATGAAATTACATCTAAAAAATTTTTTTATAGATTAATAATGTAAAAACAATATTAATTTAATATTTTTTCCTAAGTCAACAAAATTAAATTTTATTATTATTTTGATTAAATAAAAAGCCGACACATTGTTTCTAACCTTCTGACTATGTTTTGATATCTATCATTTTTCAATTTCAATGATAAATAACATCTTTTCTTTTTTAAAAAAAAAAAAAAAAAACAATCATGTTAAGTCTGCAAAAAAAAAAAACGTAAGTTTAAAAGAAGCTTTCTAAGGAAGCATATCTTTTGTCTTGTTTGATGAGAAGGTCAGAGATCATTCACAAAGCAAATACCGCACTTCTTTAAAAGCTTAGTAACATTTCATAAATTTTACAATTGCAAAGATCTATGATTAAAAAACATTTAAAATAATTACTGAAATTAAAATACAATTATAAATCAAAATACCCATCACTTAAAACTAAAGAATGTAATTAAAATAGTAATTTATCTTTACAATTTAAAACCATTTAAAAGATTTTAGAAATTTATTAAAATACATAAAACTAATAATTATATAAGTTAAAAGAGGTAAAATATAAGTTCAAAATATTTTTATATATACTGAAATCTTTTTATACAATTTATAATATAATTATCATTAAAAAATTAATGTTTTTATAAATTATAACTATTGCATACTCAAAATTAACTAAGTTCTTTTTTCATTTAAAGTTATGTACATACTACTCAAACAATTTGGCAGTTATTTCAGGTCAGATATACAGTACAGTTTTCCTGCTTTAATCTATAACAATATATGTATCCGCAAAGAAATCCATTCAGTAAAAATGTAGTATAGATATAATAAACACCTCCATACTTCCCCATTCTTTTTAAATTCATATAAATAAAGATATAATAAAAGACAAATGATCCCCAAGATGCATTTATTTTTTTCAAATGACATATCATTCATGAATTGATTGTTTATGAATGCTATAGTTCAGGGGTGTCCAACAAATCGATCGTGATCCACCGGTCGATTGCGAGGCCAATATGGCAAGAGCTGTCGGATAACGAATGAAACAAATTAAGTCAAGATTTTCAAGTTTTTTTTTTGTTATTGTTCTAATTTTTTTTTCAATTCTAGATAAGTGAAGTCCACTAACCCGTATCATTATTGAAAATAAGATTTTTAATCTTGATTTAATGTAGCTAATTTGATTTAATAAATATTGTTAATAATTACTCATGTTGCTTTAATTCCCTCGGACATGAGTTTTTTGGCCCATTAAATAATTATTTTTTACTAGGTAGATATATAAAAATAGTATGTATTTCACACCTTCCTCTACTTAGCTGCGCTTATGACAACTAGTCGATCGCCTATGACAATAAGTCCATCTAAGTCCATCGCAACACATTTTAAAAATAAAAAGTAGATCTTACGCCCCTGAAGTATATATAATTTAAATTTAATGATTTAGTAAATATTGATATATTTATTAACATCAGAACAGGTTTTTTTCTGATGTTACAAATTTTTATTTTATTCAGCTAAGTGCTTTCAATACTAAACATATCATAGTCATAGCATTTATAATTAAAGTTTATTAAACTCTCATTTTAAAGTTGTTTGGTATATTATTAATCAAATTTAAAATTGGCAGTGCAATTTAATATTTTTTATTATAAATTTCTTTTAAAATATATATTATTTCATTTTAATTAGGTATTATAAAATATCAATCTGCCATCAGACTAAGTGATTATTTATAAGTAACATTTTTCCAAAAAAGTCTATCATCTGTTTGGTTTTTAAGAATATTCAAAGGTATATCCAATATTATAGTAATGGATTCTATCCACCTTATTGTTGGATGTGATTTTCTTTCTCTTATCAATCTTTCCAAGCATTATCCAATTTTTGTAAGGAATTAAATCATCTCATATGACCAAACTAGAAATATTTCAACCTAATGATTTGTGCTTCATGTGAAATAAGTATCCAAATGTTTGTTTTCCATTGTTCATATAATTCGAAAGTTTTTTTTATCACTCTACAGTTCAGAGGCACAATACATATCCTATTTTTTCCCTCAGTATCCAACTTTTACACTCACCAAGAATCACTGGAAACATCACAGTTGGAATAATAAACTGTCTGATTCTATAATTATCCCCATTTTTATTTCCAGATTTTTTATTGAAAGCTCCTTCTAGTAATAATATTTGATAAATCTATTGATCATAGGAACGTTATTGTTAATTAATAATCCAACAAGGCAAAAACTATCAATGGTATTTATATCTTCATAATTAATTTTGAAGTTATTTGCTGATTTCATCATCATAATATTCATATTTTTCGCATTTAACTAATATCCAATCTTTCATTGTTTTTTTCTTAATCACTTGGAATGATTTTCAGTTATAAGAATGATACCATCAGCATGTTCGACTAATGCTTAATTCATGTTTATTTTAATCCAATCTGGCTTGTTATATTTGGTAAACAAATTGACTATAGAATAGACAATATTCAAACTAGTCTAATTACTTTGTTGATAAGCAACAATGCAATTTACCAAAATCCCTCTTAACTGTAGCTAATTGTTCTATTTACAGATATCTCATTGAAACAATAAAATGTTCCATAACTTTCATTTCCCTAAGAACACATCATAATTTAGTATGGCCAATTGAATCAAAGGCCCAGTAAAACAGTCTTTTCTGTTATTTCTTAGCCTTTGTATATACAACCAAATAATATCTTTAGTTCCTTGATGTTTTGTGTAATTAGTTTGTACAACAGAATATTTATTTTCTCAATATAATGCCTTAATCTGCCCTAAATAATTTTCTGATAAAATTTTTTTTTTTGTAGTTTTCAAGATTCTTTCTTTGATATAAAATTAACAACTTACTTCTTTCATTCATTAAATGAGTGATTCGTTTTTCATATTCATTATTGCTATGATTTTGTCAGCATATTTATTAATCACTTTCAGTTCCTGAACCTCTTGTAAAATGCATTGGTGTAAACATGTATAATTTGTGCAATTGTTTGTTTATTTATTTGTAAAAGTATTTGTTTATGATAAAACAGGATTACTTATTTTTACAATATTGTGTTTCTGTAATGTTAGAAAGGCAGTCAATATTACTTAATCATAACATTATTAAAAAATAACAATACTATTTAGATATATAAAATTATTACTTTACAAAATTATCATGATTCAATTTAATATAGTAAAAGAATAGTACATTTTTATTAACATTCAAAAATAATCAGAAGAATCCATAAGCAATGAACAATATTTCTGTAGTGTAATTTTCATTATCCCACTCTCATGCAAAATAGAAAATATTATTCTTTATTGGACAATCTCTAGTCTAAAGAATGATTAATAAAAAAATATTAATATAAATCCACAGGCAGTTTTGATAATATTCTCAAGATTAATCTGACATAATTACCCATTATTACACTTTTTTTTATGTCGGATATCCGAATAAACATCTTTGGTTGATAAATTCATGGCATAACTACTCTGCAAATTCCTTCCATCTCTTGTTATCTAAATAAAGTTGAATATTCTTTACATTTTAACAACCCCTTAAAAATAGCTTTTGTTTTTCTAAGTTTATTTACATTTTTAATGACTTTAAAAATATTGTCAGAATATTGATGCTTAACATTTACTAGATGCCACTTGCAATTACGTATTCATTTTCCTTAAATGACCTTTTCGCTTTAAAATTTTGGCTACTTCATTTTTTACAATTATCATTGTACCATCCTAACATTCAATTTAATTTTTCTGTTTTTTTATATTTCTAAGTTGCTTTCACATTGATTAACTTTATTATAATTTTGTACTTGTGATTTTATAATTATAAATAATTATAAATTTTGTGGTCTCTATATTTAGTATGAATATTATATAAATTGTTTTGTATTCTTTTTTTTATTCCTTTGCTTTAAAAAATGATTAAAATATATATTTGAAAGAAATAGACTTTACAGGATGAAATACAACATATATATAAAACAAGGATTAGTAAAAGTAATATAAAATACAACTACAATTTTTTGCAAAAAAAGTAATGTAAAATAGAAATACAAATTTTTGTAAAATGTTTTGATATAAAAGTATATAATCTAGTCAATTTAAGTTCATCCTGCACTAAAGCCATTTAGTATAAGTTTGAGTAATCAGTGGATTACCAGATGCTGTAGAATTCTCATTTCCAGACTGGTTTCTAGCTCTTGCTCTTTGTCAATGAAGACTAGATTTTTTTCCCCCTATGTGTCATAGTATCAGCCAGGAAGTGAACCCGGGACAACTGCTTGTAAAACAGCTTTCGCTGAGCTCTCGACCACCAATGCTTGACAATGAAGACTAGAATTGAAAGGTGAAACTAATGCACTTATGCATTATCTTATCCCTTTATATTAATTAGGCTAGCATCCTTAAATTTAAAAAATCTTAATGAGAAAATCATGCAATATAATATTGATATTACATAATTTATTGATACATTTATGTATAACAAATATTTTTCAATTTTCATATCAGCAGTGTTTGAAATGAAGCTAATATTACTTATTTGTGTTATAGTTAAAAAAATAGCATTAACATTTAATTCTATAAAAAATATTATTTTAACAATATTTCTATGATTCATTCCAATAGTAAGTACAAAAGTAAAATATTTCAGTTTTTACTATTATCTTAAAATAATCAGATGGATCCACAAACAAAGTCTAAAGGTCCATCAAGTTTTGTTGATTATGTTAAATGATTTATAAACAAGAATCCTCCATACATGAAAAACATTAATTTTTTCTTAAATTGCTCTTCATTTATAATATGGTTTTCTTTATTTTAAAAAAACATACAAATGTTTCTTTTCTATTTATGGATAACAAGTGTTAACACAATTGTAGGTAAAAGTTTACTATAGCAGTTTCAAAGAAGTCGCTATATATGTTTGCCCTCTATTGTTTAAAATTTAAACTAAATTGTTTGAAAATCTTACGTATATGCTACTATATTACAAATAATTAAAATTTAATCAAATGTAAAAGATAATAAAAAAAACATTAACCTTTTTAAAGAATTTGAATGTTGGATTAATTACACGACATTAATTAAAAGAATTACTTTTAATTTCTTTGAAAGTTAAGAATTTAAACTGTCTACAACTTAAGAATTTTGCGGTGTTCGGTGTGCACTGGTGATGTATTTTACAGGGGGTGTAGATGGCAATGCAGACTATGTCACCATCGTAGCTCAATCAGAAAGGGGTCTTTCTTTTCCCAAAGTCATCTGCCTCTGGGAATAATTATAAGCATAGTGTATTTTTGGGTGCATAAATCACCCCAACA
This sequence comes from Epiperipatus broadwayi, assembly GCA_028023455.1. Classification (NCBI taxonomy): domain Eukaryota; kingdom Metazoa; phylum Onychophora; class Udeonychophora; order Euonychophora; family Peripatidae; genus Epiperipatus; species Epiperipatus broadwayi. The sequence goes on from JAQFVV010000002.1 coordinate 11,647,401, forward strand.
ACACATTGTGCATGAGACCAGCATCAGCAAAAAAATTATCATTGACTGGGCAAATTTTTGCCGGGAGGAATGCGCCAAATATTTTGACACAAATCCGACAGTTCTCGATGGATTTGATGACAATGGGTAGCCATTAATCATCGAAATTGACGAAACCTATTATTTCCACTGAAAATATCACAGGGGGACTATATGGAGAGGTCATTGGGTCTTTGGTGGTATAGAGAGAGCATCAAGAAAGTGCTTCTTGACAGAAGTTGCAGACAGGACGGCTGATACACTGGAGGGCCTGATACAGCAGTTCATTTTACCAGGTATGCACATTATTTCAGATGGTTGGCCTGCATACAATAACATCAGCAGTCTCAACAATGGTGTGTATATGCATTCGGTTGTCGTCCATCAGGACAACTTCGTGCATCCCGAAGACCAAGACATACACACCCAGAATATTGAAAACATGTGGATGAGAGCAAAGCGTAAGCTGAAATTCCAATCTGGCACTAGCAGAGCTTTGTTTTCATTGTACCTGCATGAATTTGCCCTCCGGAGTAGATACAGCAATACTGCTTTTTTCTCCAACTTCCTAGTGTGTATAGGACATAATTATGTTTAAAAAGGTAAAAGTTTTTTTAATTATCTTTTACATTTGAATAAATTTTCATGTAATTGTAATATAGTAGCATATAATTTTTTATTGTAGACAGTTTAAATTCTTAACTTTCAAAGAAATTAAAAGTAATTCTTTTAATTAATGTCGTGTAATTAATCCAACATTCAAATTCTTTAAAAAGGTTAATGTTTTTTTTTATTATCTTTTACATTTGATTAAATTTTAATTTATTTGTAATATAGTAGCATATACGTAAGATTTTCAAACAATTTAGTCTAAATTTTAAACAATAGAGGGCAAACATATATAGCGGCTTCTTTGAGACCGCTACAGTAAACCTTTATCCAATTGTTGATATAGGCATAACTGCAATTTGGATGAGTCTATGTTTCTGAATTAAAATATTTTCTGATACATTATAGTTGTCATATGCTCTATTAGTAAAATTGAATAAGATGAAGTCTGGGGACTTTATTGTTTACTTAACCCCTTGAGACCGAAAACCGCTTTTTTCCGCATTAAAAAAAGTTTGCAATTTCGACCGCAATAGCGTGCAAACTGTTTACGTCACAGTTACGGGTTTTTTTCTCTCCGCCATTTTTCTATCTTTTTGTACGTCTAAAAATTTTTTCTGTGCGATGAAAATTAGATTTTTTATAGCAATTTTTGTAAAGTACGTTATTAAAATTTTATATTTTTTTTTATCTTTCTAGATTTTATCAACGTATAAACAAAATAACCGCACAAATGGCTTCTTTCACCGCTGAACGTAATTTTGATTGATTCTGACGAAGACTTTTTTGTTTGTGTTTGATTCTGAGGTTTCGTCATATTTCACCATTAGCCGTGAGTATTCAATTCCTGATCTATTTTATTTATTTTTTATACAAAATTATATATTTGCAGCTGATCTATTTCATTTATTTTTTATACAAAATTATATATTTGCACTGAAAGCAATAGGTATGTTTCAGAGTGGAAGGCATTACCGAAGTAGGTTGGTCTGTCACCCGCTGAGTTGAATGCATTTTTTGGTATGATTATTCATGTTTGTACTATATCATGCATACCAAAACTAAAATTTATTTGGTCTAAAAATGAATATTTGCATCAACCGGTACTTGCTAACTTGCTAGAGTTATAACCCGAGATCGATTTTTTGGTATTCTAAATAATTTACAATGCCTCCCAATGCTGAATCAACAGTCATCATCATCATCTCCCACTGATATATAATAATTGCTTGTAATTCCTTTGGGTTATTTATTTTATTTTATTTACTGTTTTTATTCATTTCATTGTAGATAAGTTTTTAATTACTTTGAAACATACTTTGCTATTATGGTCTCCTGTGAAATAATGCATAATTTAGCTCACCCTCATGATATTTCAATAATATAGTAATTATTTTTTACACCCATAACTTAGAATTTACTATGTTTTTATTCATTTTATTTTAGAAACAAATTTTTAATTTATTTCATCACATACTATGTTTTTATTCATTTCATTGTAGATAAGTTTTTAATTACTTTGAAGCATACTTTGCTATTATGGTCTCCTATGAAATAATGCATAATTTAGCTCGCCCTTTCTCCCATGATATTCCAATAATATAGTAAGTATTTTTTACACTCATAACTTAGAATTTACTATGTTTTTATTCATTTCATTGTAGATAAGTTTTTAATTACTTTGAAGCATACTTTGCTATTATGGTCTCCTATGAAATAATGCATAATTTAGCTCGCCCTTTCTCCCATGATATTCCAATAATATAGTAAGTATTTTTTACCCCCATAACTTACACTTTACTAAAGTTATTACTGTTATTTTTTTTTTGATCCACACTAAAACCTTGCATTTCTAATAGATATCCCGCATAGAGGGCCTAGAAAAACAACTGCTTGCAAAAATGGAACATATAGGCTGGTTAGTAAAAAAGCGAAACTGAAATTGTCACCTTTTGCCACATTACTCCAACAAACTGTAACTCAGGTAGGTCATGTTATATATATATTTTTTCTGCATTTTATGACGAATGTGATGAAGCTGTCTATGAAATTGTAATTTTAGGTTATACATTTCAAAATTGAGAGTTTGTGAACCAATATAAAAATAAAAAATTTTAAAATGTGAAAAATATCCTTTTTTTATTATTTTTTTGTGGTAATGACTACTTTATCAGCTTTATTACATTCTTTCATATTTGCACTTTATAAAAATGTATATATATTTTTTTATTTATTGTAATAAATTAGACATTTCATTTAAAATTGTATGTCCTGTAATTTTTTCTGGGAATTCAAAATGGTCGTTCAGGCCTCTAAGGGTAAGAAACATGGAAATCAGCATAGAACTTAGATATTGCTGATCTGATTATTAGTTCATTAATTTAACACAATGAGGTGTTGATCTAGCTGAAAGCACAATAAGCATTATTTAACAGAAATTGCATAACTTCATCCAGAAGTATGTTTAGGTATATTTCAGCATTCAGATTAATATAAAAAAAATAGGATTAATAATTTGGTGATCTATCTGCTATCTTTCTTTTTATATACTCAATTAAATTCATCTAATGCATTGACATGACTGTGATTTTTTAATTAACCATAAAAATTGACTTCATAAAAAGCAGAATGTCAGATAAAAAGTGTTATATATAGGTAAAAATATTGCTAGAGTAAATGTAAGTTTGTATAATTTATAAAGCTAGGATTTATGACTCTAGAAAAAAATGAAAATAAAAGAAACTTAAATAGAAAGATATTATAAGTTAAGAGCTATGAAAAAAGATTGCTGAAAGATAGAATAAAATGTGAATAATAATGCAGAAAACATCACATAGTTTAGTGTAGGAAACGATAGTAGTGTTTGATTAGAGCAAAAAGCTATTTTAAAACTAATTAAACAATAAAGAAAGAGGAAGGGTTAGTATAATTATTGTCTGAAATACTAATGGCAGTTGAAAGGAATGTGCATGTAAGCAATTAAAAGTTTAATAATAAATTGGTGAAAGATGTAGCATTGGGAGGGGATAGCCTGAAGAAAATAGCTATTACCATTTATAATATTAATACCAGATATTAAATAAGCAAAGATATAAATGGTGTGTGCTGAAAAGCGAGCGGTCATTTTTGCTTACTTTTCATAAATAGTGCTGACTGCTGTCATATCATGGGGATGTTAAAATAAAGGACCCAGGGAAAAAGCTGTTGGGAAAGTTGTAGTGACTTTTCTGCCATGAGGGACATCATACTAGAGACTGAGCCTTTGTAGGTGTCAATAGCCAGAGAGAGAATTAAACAGACTGCACACAGTCTTATTTTATTTTGCATAAACCCAAGAAGGCTCCATGAGGATTGTGCAGAGGACTGTGAATATAATTGTTTTAATTATTTATGAATGTCTAAGAATAGTAGAGTTGGAGGTTTAGTTAAATAACTGGGGGAGAATATTAGCTTGTGTGGAAGGAGTTACTCAAATCAAACACTCAATTGATCACATTAGTAAATGCTGAAATTGGGAAAGAGATATAAGTGTATCAATTTATTTGTGGGTCATTTGTGAGTATTCATATCACTCACTGAAGATGCAATATAGAGGGCCAGAAAAATCAGCTAATGTGGTTTGACAAGCATGTCCGAAAACCTGGAATGGTAACCCAAGCTGGTGCAATCAACAATATATAAAAGTGATATGTATGCAATGGTAAATAAGTAAAATATTTTATATGCATTTGCAATACTATAAATAAAAAGAATTTATAAAAAAAAGTGGGGGAGGGGGACAGGTCAGATATAAAAAATGTTTTTTAAATTTTTTGTTTTAAGTGAAAAGTACATATAAGACTTTATGAAGAAGAGTGAGATGATATTGAAATTTTCTCCCCTATTGATTTATAATTTTGTTATGTCTTTGAAATAATACATGCCTATTACCTTATAGTGAATGATTATACTTTATATAATAAAATCCACTATAAGTTTTTAATATTACATAATTACAAAAATCCCATTATAGTACATAATTTATCATTCACTTTTTATTGGCACATTAATTCCATTCTCTTTACTTCTATCTTCACTATAATGTCTGATTTAAAATAAGGCATTCAGTGTGTGCTTAACATTTAGTTATAATTTATAAAGCATACCTTAAGCAAAAAATATAATAATGTAAATCTTCATGAGAAATAATAATCACCTCAGAGAATGAGACTAAAAAAATATTTGAAAAGGGACAAGCCACAGATTAGTGAAGATTTTACACAATTTATTCACACTGAAGGTGCAGAAAAGAAATGTAACATTCTTCTAACAGGCCTACCCTTAAGATAAGTCATAAAAGCCTCCAAGGATCATAAGATATTTGAGATAATGTAAAGTAATATATTACATCACATTAGAAATATTGTCCAAATATTTTTTATTGTTATTAATTATTAGTTGAAAGTAAAATTTATTTTAATTTATTTCATTCTGGAGTTTCAATTGTTTTATGCAATGTTTGAAACTCATCATGTCAATATTACAATTTAATTGCTGGGCTTCAAGCTAAACATAACAAGGTTAATGATATAGTACCTCATAAACATAACACAGATTGAAAATAATGATAATAATAACTACAATATTCAACTGTTTAACAAAAACATGTATAAAAATCCATATTCTTACTCTGATAATATAATAATTTGGTGGAATGATTATGCTACAAAAAAGGCCTCTGAATAGGTTATAATTTTCATCAAAACAAATGAAGAGTTAATATCACTTCTAAAATTACACCACACTCATACAGGCGTCTTTATTTATGTGATTCAAGTATGTGTAGTGAAATAGAAAATTATAATTTTATTTAAGATACTGTACATGAAAATAGATACATTGAGATCTTCTGGTAAAGATAGACTTATAGTTATGACTTCGGGAAGTTTGAAATTTTTAAATCAAATTATAACAATACACACATATACATATTTGAAAGCCCATTCCTTCCCATGAAATCATTTGAGATTTAATTCTGGATTATTTGGGAAAACAATTTTTCTTTTAGATAATTCAATAACTAATTTTAAATAGTTATTTAGTTATTAGCAAGAGAGTGGCATAAGAAAGAAAAATTGCTAAAAGTCTTTACCTTCTCATTCAATATTCTTCTTCATTTGGCTGTTGGTAAGACATTAGGCCAACAGCTGCTTTATCATATCTATTAATAAATATTATTACCACTACTATTACTAATACTACTACTAAAGAAAATACACAGTACATATAAAATACTTTTATGAATATATATTAATATTTCTGTCCACGATTTTCATAATATATGTATTAATATAAAATAAGTCCTTAAGCGATGAAAGAAGGACTTAATAATTAGATTGGCTAATTGCCAAGTAGTTATTTTGTATGTTTTACTGTTTCATTGTACAGTCTACCTAAAATAACTGTATACTCATTTGCTGACTAATAATTGGATAGACATCAGAATGCTACTTACTCTGTTCATAATATGAAAAAAATTCAAGTTTTTTTATGTCAGGATTCAAATCCTAAATCATTCATATAATATATACGGATGAGTCAACTATTGTACCATAAAGTTCATTGTAAGATTAAACCAACTCCTTGAAGTGGCTAATGTCAATAAGGTATGAGATTTTTTGGGTGCATTCATGACTACTATATGAATTTAATCAATTTAATAATTCAATTATTTAGATGTGTTTGTGTGCTTTCATAAAAATTTCATCAGTTTAATTATAAATTCGTCTACCATTCAATCTGATATAGATTAAAAAAGTCCAAAATTTACAAATCATCAAAATAAATTGTATGTTAAACATAAAACTATATAATTATGTCTGCATTACATGTTGTCTTGGTGTTATTATTTCTGATTTTAACATCATAATCATTTTTTTGAAAAGTTATACATTTAATAAATCTATTCGTCTTATTATGAACAAAATATCTTAATGTGTTTGCCATTTGTTTATGATAAAGCCTTGCAATTAATCACAAGCATTAAACAATTTCTAGACTACTAAATGAAAAAAAGAAGGTAATAAAGCAGCTGGTCATTATTATCAATCACTGCAATCATTGTTTTCTTTGAAAATTTATTACGTGATAAGATTGTTAATAAAATGAAATGTTTCTTGGTGTTTCATTACAGATATTTATAAATTCTCACAGATAAAACAATATGTGATCATTTATAGCTAATTATTAGACATCTTCATCAAGAAACTGAACACATCAATTTCAGAACAGCAATATATAGCAATTTTCATATTATTTCATAAAATAATTATTATATGATATAATGTTTTAATTACTTTTGAATATATAAATGATTTTTAAATGTGGATAATTTGCAAGTGATAATTTTCTGGTTCAAAATAAAGAAGTCAGTTGTCATAATAAATAACGTTATCTTCTTGTGACAATATTATGCATAAACTGAGTTTTAAAAAAAACAACTCATCAATACAACAAATAATCTACTGAATCTAAAATTAGAAAATTCTGCAAAGATGTATGTCATTTCTATAAATGTTAGAAGTTCTCTAAATAGCATATAATTTGAGTAAATTTGTATTAATATTGGAATAAAAATTTTCTTCATTAGATCACCTTCATGTGCATATATTAAGTTATTTTCTGAAGGTACATTGATATAATTAAGATACCCTGATTAAACGATAAATAATTAATATTTATTGATGATAAATTTGCCATTGCTGGATATCTGGATTTTAATTTATTGTAAGATTTCATGGCATAATAGTTAGCATATGCCTATTACAGAGTTTGACTATATATAAAATTTGACATTTTTTCAGGTTTTAAGCAAGCTTAAAATGTATTTTTCAAATAGCCAGTTTCTAATCAACTGATTTTAATCATTGATTGACATATGAATATTTAGCTAATATCATTCAGAAGATCACATGGTTATATGGGTCAATCAAAGATTGTTAAAGATGCTAAATGTAAAATTAAAAAATTGATGGTAAATAAAATGTTCTTTATCACTGATGGCATATGCATAATTCATATATGGACATTAGTCCAAGGTTTAATTTTTTCTTTAATATTTAGAATTGCATAATTAACTATAATTAGTATAGACCAAACTAATTATATTATCAGACCATAATTATCAGATTCAAACTATGAAATCAAGATCATAAAAACTTTTGATTTATATAAAAAAGAAAAACTTGATAATTGGAATCAAATGTTACTTAAAATATATGTGACAACAAATCTGTTACCATCATGTGAGCTTTATTGAATACACTGTTATTTGATTAATATTGCTGAAACAGTTTGATAAATTTTAATAATATAAGAGGCTCTTATAATGTAATTATAAAATTTAGAAACCATAAAGTATAGTATGAGATAGCAAGAATATGCAAATTATCACTGAAGATAATCAAATATTGTTTACTCACACTACACCTACTTATATTAACATTAAAATTTCCTTCCACCTCCTTATTTGCATTGCTGAATTATATATAATATAATATACCATATACTTCTTAATTTACACTTCACAATGCACTTTTAACATATGATTTATTTATTTCTTCTTGCTTACAGTTTCAACTGTCCAGCAGTTATCATCAGAGTTACAACATTTAAACATATACAATTAATACATATATATATACCAATATATACACACATATACAAATATATATAAATATAAAAAAAACAATATTTCAAACACTCCAACTATTAGCCTTGGATCTTTAATACCTCTATAATCTAATACCTCTTAATCCCACACTTGTAGTCAATTAACTTCTTTTATAAAATTTTATATTTTAACATTTATGTCTTCATATTCTTATCATTTAAATCTTAAATTTGCCTTTTAATTTAATTTATTTCTATTTTAATTACTTATATATTATATATACATTAATCAATAACAATAATATTAACAATATCCATATAATTTTATTTTTTCTTAATTTTTTAATTTTCTAACTAACCTTACCTCTTATAAACCTATCCTCTCCTATACCTCTAACAAAAATAATTTTCAAAAAATTTATTTTTTATTTCATCACTTTTACATTCTCTATGAACACCGGCCAAAACCATATCTTATTCTAATTCTTTAAAATCTATACATACCTATTTACTAACAAAAATATTTCTACAAAATTAATATTTTCAAACCCAGATCCTTATTAAGAGATGGCCTAATACTTCTAATCAATATAGCCTCTTTTATCTTTCTATTCCTCCCATTTTTAGTATGATTTATCATTTTAATACTTCATTTTTCAAACTTAAGCCCTGTCTCTAATGAATGTAAATAAACAGGTGATCTCTTATCATATCTGTACCGAGTCAATCTTGTATAAATTGATTTTTTATTTCACCCACATAACTATTCCTAATATTTTTTCCTGACAAGATTTACACTCTATTTTATATACTCCATTTATACAATTTTCTATATTTCATATATATTTATTATCTAAAATATTAACCATACTCTTTTTTTCTTATTTACCACTTTAAATTTTATTACATTATTAAACTTTTTATTAATTCTCCAAATTATTACATTTATATTCTTTACAATATTATTATTATTTCTTTTTATACTCATATATTTATGTTTATTATCTTTATCCTTCTTTTTATTATTCTACTCATTATTATTAACAATAAATTTCTCTTCTGACATTTTTATATTATCTTCTATAATCTTTTCTGGGTAATCATTAATTTTTAATAAAAGCCAATAATAATTTTATTCCTTGAAGAAGTTAATAGATTAGATGAAAGCATAAAATTTACAATTGAAAAAAAAGAAAATAAGTTATCATAATTGGATATTCTATTAATAAAGTCATATTTTAATGGTAGGTGGAAAATAGAGACATCAATATATAAAAGATGAATATAGATAATAACATAGCTAATTGGAATTCGAATATAGATAAGAAATATAAAATAAATAGTATTACTTCAAGAATGTATAGAGCTATAAATTACTGTTTGAATAAAGAGGATTATAATAAACAAGTAGAATTGATAGTTAAGGAATTTAAAATTAATGATTACCCAGTAAAGATTATAAAAGATAATATAAAAATGTCAGTAGAGAGATTTATTGTTAAAAATAATGAGGAAAATAATAGAAAGATAAAGATAATAAACATAAATATATGGGTGTAAAAACAAATAATATTGTAAAGAATATAAGTAAAATAATTTGGAGGATTAATAAAAAGTTTAATAATGTAATAAAATTCAAAGTGGTAAATAAGAAAAGAAAGAGTATGCTTAATATTTTAGATAATAAATATATAAGAAATATAGAAAATTGTATAAATGAAGTATATAAAATAGTGTGTAAATCTTGTCAGGAGAAAAATATTAGGAATAGTTATGTGGGTGAAACAAAAAATTCAATTTATACAAGATTGACTCAGCACAGATATGTTAGGAGATCACCTGTTTATTTACATTCATTAGAGACAGGGCATAAGTTTGAAAAAGGAAGTATTAAAATGATAAATCATACTAAAAATGGGAGGGAGAGAATGATAAAAGAGGCTATATTGATTAGAAGTATTAGGCCATCTTTTAATAAGGATGTGGGTTTGAAAATATTAATTTTGCAGGAATATTTTTGTTAATACATAGGTATGTATAGATTTTAAAGAATTAGAATAAGACATAGTTTTGGAAGGTGTTCATAGAGGACATAAAGGTGATGAAATAAAAAATAAGAAATTTTTTGAAAGTTATTTCATTTAGAAATGTAGGACAGGAGAGGTTTATAAGAAGTAAAGTTAGTTAAAAAATTAAAAAATTAAGAAAAAATAAAATTATATGGATATTACATCAATATTATTGTTATTAACTAATGTATATATAAGTAATTAAAATAGAAGAAATAAATTAGATTAAAGAGCAAATTTAAGATTTAAATGATAAGAATATGAAGAAATAAACATTAAAATATAAAATTTTATAAAAGAAGTTAATTGACTATAAGTGTGGGATTAAGAGGTATTAGATTATAGAGATATTAAAGATCCATATTTAGGTTAATAGGAGTGTTTGAGATGTTTTTTATATTTATATATATTTGTATATGTGTGCATATATGTATGGATAGGTATAATTGTATGTTTAAATATTGTAGCTCTGATGATGACTGCTGGATAGTTGAAACTGTAAGCAAGAGGAGATAAATAAATCATGTTAAAAATGCATTGTGAAGTGTAAATTAAGGAGTATATGATATATTATATTAACATGCCATTAGACAGTGAATTTAACATAAAACATGCAAATAAAAATTCATTTTGTGAATAGTAATTTCTACTTGAAAACAAATGACAAACTACGATGATTGTTTTTTTCTAATTAGTTAATTTTATTAAAAAAACAATATAAAATCTTAAATTATACTATTTATTCATCTTAAACACTTATGCATACATATATATAAGCATTAAAATTAGAATGGAATTTTTTTTATATTTTCCCAAACAAACTTCAGCTATAAGACAACTAGGCTAGCAACCAATTACATCATAGTTGAAGTTCATCTAGATAAATACTTGGAAATTCCAGTTATACTTTGATTGATTGCATCAAAATGGGTGAAAATCTTCTAAATATAAATATTAAGACTTGTTTTTTTTTTGCTATTTTAAAAGTTTATTGTATTGAATGTTCTTTTTGAAATACAGGAAGCAACTGCAATTTTCAAATGATAATAAGTATTTTTTATTACTCCAAAAGCCTAATAGTAATTGGAGTAAACAAACCTACTTTTCAAAAAAATCATATAACATCACACAAAAATATGAATTATATTTATTAATCATTTAATAACAGAAGTAGCATTAATTTTTTTAATTTTTATGACAATTTTAATTCAAACATAATATTTTAAAGTTATCTCTATACAATCCTGTAAAACATTAAAATAAAGAAATAATCAATCTTTGAGATGGTTTGGCCATATGATTTCCTAAGTAACGATTCCATAATTGTTATACTTTTAACATTTTACAGAATTATGCAGAGATAACTTTATCAATATTTAATGTTTTACAAGATTATACTGAAATAACAAAGTTGTTTTTATGCATTATTTAAAACATAAAGAATAATAATATAATCTATGCTAGAAATCTACAACTTTTTTTAATATTATATATGGCAAAAAGAGTTTTAGTCAAATCATTTCAAAGGTTGCAAAAGTGGTTAAATAACTATCATAAAATATTTTTATATTTTATTACGATTAAGAAGTGTGATAGGCTATAGTTATCAAATGAGAACATGAGTTTGTCTTCCATAATATTTTTATTTGCCTCTATTATTTCTTCATGCAGCATGATGTCTTTTAATTATTTATAGTTGGTAAAATCAATGTGTTGAAATAGAAAGCTTTTCCAGTCATTCATATTGCTAATGAGCTAATACTGATTGTCATTTTGTAACTCTTTTTTTACTAGCTTTGTAATTTAATTATAAAATGAATCAATTTCCTTTGATATCTTTATTAATATAAAAATCCTATCAAGTCTTATAATTACTTATGGCTTACATTTATGACTCTTGTTAAAGAACATTAAGATAAAAATTTGAAGAGCTGTTATAATTCATTATGTTATTGCTGAAAACTGTTTATTCAATATAGGTATCATGATAAATTGCTAATGAATTAGAATGAAGATAAAGTTACAATTAGATTTTAAAATGCATAAAAACACAATTAGCTGCAACTAATCACAAAATATTAATTTATTGTTATCACCACATAAGAAAGTGCATTGCTGGATTTATTAAGAGTATGATACCATTTTTCAGTTCCATATGTTGCTTTCAGTAGATCAAAATAAAGATCTACAATACCCACGATCAATAAATGTCCACATTTCCATTGCACTTTTAATCCAGCAATCACTTTAAAGCCTTCCTCTCATTTGTTAAATTTCTGCTCTAAATTTCTATAATTATTACTAAAAATTCCACATTCAATTTAATATTCATCCAAGCAGAAATGATGTTTTTTTTTATATTCAAGTTACCAATAATAAGATGATTGTCAAAATCCTAGTCATAATACTTCCTTTCATTGAATCCAAAAACATCCCCTTTACGAGAATCTTATATCCTGATAACATAATAAAACTGAAACTGCAAATTAACAATTTTATTATTTAATAACTGTTAAATTTTAACATAAATAATAGATACTTTTAAAGAATGAATTATCAATTTTCCTGTAAAGATGACCGGAAACCAGGAAGCATCATATGATCACATCTCCAAAAGATGACCGGAGTAAGATTTATTTTTTAATGCAGCTATCACTTGAGACTTCTAATGTGCACTTGAAATTACACACATAATATAACTTCTCTTGTATTCAGAATCCAAACTACAATACACTATTAAATACCACTTTTGAGTGTGAATACATCCATATTCTTTTTATAATGATTTTCTGCCTAAACAAAATGTTTGTGATAGTCAATCCATGTGTAGTACATAAATTCAATAACAACAAACCATATAAATTTCAGCACAGATATCATTATTTAAAATAACTTTTGGTGAAAGTCTACTATTTGTATGAACACATACATTACAATTTCTAAAAAAAAAAAGACGTTTTCAAAGTATTGCTCTAATAATGCTATCCAATAAATAAATAAAAGCTTCCTTTCTTTTAATTACCTGAAACTGATATTGAAACATCAAGCCAAGTTTTAACAACATTATTATTCAAAGAATTTCAAGATTATAAAATGGCAAATTAAATTCTATAGCAAAATTCAACATCATAAATTTTCCTTTTATTTGTTGGTCTGCTCTTCCAAAAATACTTGTAGCCCTTGTTCTTCTCTCTTAAAGTTCACTCCTTTTAGAAGATGAGCTTCACTAAAAGGAGCTACTTCAATCTTAAATTTTGATAGCTCCTTAGATAAAAATGCTATCCTCAATTCAGATTTTGATGAGTTTATATTAAGTAAAGTTTGCACATTTCATGTACCTATATTTAAAAAGATTATTATGCTTACCTTTGGTCCAACCATTGCCTCTTGTTAATCATTACCTACAAATAATATTTCTATCATTTTAATAACAGGCAAGACAAACTTTGTGCCACAGGGCATTTTTATATTGCTAATTCCCTTCCACTTTGCATAAATATGCAATCATTATGCAACTAAAACCCATCTCTGAAATTACCGTTTTGATTCATTAGTAATTGTACTTCCTGAAGAAAAAATCACAATTAAGGAATACCACCTTACTAAACCTAAACCTATCCCCACCCCCCTTGTTTAATTCTTGAGTTGAAAAAATTAAAAAAATTGAGTCGAAATTGCTGTGTGTATAGTTAAAGGAAGGAAATATGGCTGTACAAACATCCAATTCCATTATCACAATTAGAACAGAGAGTTGACTTATGGTATGAGAAGCTCATATTGATCAAGCTTTAAATTAACTTAGGAGACTGAGGATAGTAAAAGGAAGAGACTACTTGTATCAGAAAAAATATCTAACCTTTGAGGAAATATCATAAACTACAAGGCAGCAAAAGTACCTGAAGTCATTCCACTCTCCACCACCTGAGAACCCATTAATAGCCTGAGCATAATACTTGAATATAAATAACAGGACACATATATAATGTCATATCATTAAAAACTCTTTTGCCAGTAATCAGATTTATAAAATGTAACAAGTGAATAATCACAACTTGTGTTCAGAATATCACTGCAATAAGGATTAACACAAACAACTTATTGGTTAATCAAACAGTGAAAATTTTTTTAACCCAAATTTTAATAAATTTTTATGCATTTTTCATATTTTTCTGTTTTATACTATAGTAATTTCAGTTTTAGATTCATAATTTAAAAATTTTAGACTCAAAACACACATTTATATAAAACTTTATCTTCTTTTCTCAGTTTTGTTTGATCGTGTCAGAAACACAAAATATACACAAGCTAGGTCCATATCAACATTTAAACATATTTTATAAGATATCTCTTTTTTGTTTGCACCTTACAAAATTAAGAGTTATTAGTTTTGATCATCAATTAATTTGTAAAGGTGTTCAAAAAATCACAATTGTCTTAGGACAGTTTCAGTAAACTTTTTCATTAAATTCAGTTTTTTGAATACATAAAAAGGAGAATCATAAATAATTCTGTTGCCAATCTTCTTATATTGTGTATTAGTTAAAGAACATTTAATTGGTATATTATTTGCATTAATATATAGATATACTAGCGATAAAAAAGCTTTGTAATAAAGTGTTTAGTGTATCATAGCTCATAGATAGGCAAAATTTTAAATTTTTGTTTAAAATTTCCTATCAGTCTGTTGATTTTTTTCCTGTTGCAAATAATTTAACAATTTAATACCAGTCAATTCTTATCTGGATAATAAACTCAAGAAATGCTCAAATATTCAATAAATGATAATTGGAATTCTTGATGAGTAATGCTTTCTCCATTATTCTTCTCCTTCGGTGAGGGTTAAAACAACCCTTGTTCTATAATGATCAACATTCTTATGCTTGCTCATAACTATTATTGAACAGGAAAAACTCACAATACAGTAGTGCCACTCAGTGAAGCCAGAGTAATCAATGGATGCCAGAAGGCTTGTGCATAAAATCCCTATCTAATGCATTTTATTGGATGATTAGGTACTAGATAGGAATTTTATGCACAAGCCTTCTGGCATCTCTGGCTTGCACTGAGTGGCACTATTATAGGAGAGTTTTACCCATTCTTTAATGGATTATTTAAAGACTGTTTTACTAAACATTTTATCTAAATTATTGAAAAGGCTAGTGTTTTAGTCTGATAGCAATTTTAAAATAAATGAAATTTTAAAAAAGAAACATTTTAAAATGTAAAGGGCTTTTGATAGGCTTTATATTAGATCCTTTCAATTAAAAAAATAAATCCATAGTGCCTTTTCAGGTTTTGACTTAGTCTATAGAATATTGATTCTTATTCCAAAATAAATAAAAAATAGAAATTGATGTTAAAAAATATGACAAAAAAAATCTATATTGAAAATATCAAGAATGAAAAGAAATGAATGATTTCAAATACAAATTACATAAAAAATTGAATGGTGGAAGTGATAGACCATTCATGACTTTGCAGTAGTGTCACTCTAACACTGCTATATATACATAAAATTAGATTGCTAAAGTTATTATAAAGATTTTAAATATTTAAATGCAGATAAAACTACCAATAGATTATTGTAAAAAAATATGAGAAACAACTTTGAACTGAAATAGTAGAAAAATGATAGATAATAATCAAAGATAAGTAGATAATTTTACTTTTTTTAATTATTATTGAAGAACTTTTGAAAAAATAAATATTCAGTTTTATTACAATTTTTACAAATTTGTATAACATATAAAAAATTTCAAACTAAGACTTACAGTACAAAAAAGTATACACTTTCCGATTCCGCATTTAAATATACAGCAATCCTTTGGATTTTTTTAATGTTTCAATAAATTTTGCTTATAAACTATCTTTAAAACTATACATTCATAATGATAAAATAAAATAATCTCTCCTTTCTTATATATTCAAAACATTTTTATTTAATATAATTCAATACTAATAATCACTACTAGAATGGATTAATGTATCATTATATGTATGTCTGAAAGTATGCATACAGCCAATAAAATTACTAAATCTTTTAATTCACCTCAATGCAGAACCCTAAAATATATTATGGCATTGTGTTCAAATCACACTCGTATCTGCTTTTAATGCTATTTTTCTGGTTTTACATTCATTTGATAGTAAAACTATAACTAAAGTAATATTCAAAACAAAGCAAAACTCTCCATATAGTAGTGCCATCTTGTGCTAACAAGAGCAATCAATGGATGCCAGAAGGCTTGTGCATAAAATCCCTATCTAGTGCCTACTCATCCAATATCCCCAGACTAGTTTCTGGCTTGTGGCTGGGAATATAGGATGAGTAGGCACTAGATAGGAATTTTATGCACAAGCCTTCTGGCATCCATTGATTGCTCTTGTTAGCACAAGATGGCACTACTATATGGACAGTTTTGCTTTGTTTTGAATTGTTTAATAACAATTATGCGCTAGTATGAGATAGTGATCATGTGACGTTTAGTAAAATAATATTCATTAATTTAAAAAAAAATCTTAAAATGTCAGCATTTTACACAGAATTTTTTTACAAACAAGTTGATAGCAGCCTACAACATTGATGACTGATAGTTTCTACTTTCCTCTGCATGAATGCTAGTTGGAATTTTGAACATTTTTTCCTTTGTTAAATTTTGAAATTTAAAATATTTTCTATAGTTTGTTTATATATTTATGATTAGTTTTTATAAATGCTGGACCCATATTTTTTTTAGAAGAATACTATAATTAAACTCAAATTTTGTCTGAAAATATTTATTTTCAGAAGACAAATCAAGAAAAATCAATAATGTAGATCATAACTTGTAATTGAAAAAAAAAAAAATGATTGGCAGCAGATTTATTTTCTTTCATTTTTTAAAAATTAGAAATAATATTTTAAATTCTAAATAAAGTTTTGTTATCTTGAAGTAGGTGGAACTATAATTTGCTCAGGTTTATAAACTAAGTTAAAACAATGCTATTTTTTTAAGTTTAATATTTTTATGAGCAATGTGGTAATCATTCAATAAGAAAAAAGTTATTTATCACATTGGTTTCATTCTCATAGACCTGATATTTTATGTCTTAGTGGGACTATACTACATTTGCAGACAGACTCACGCATAATTGATATGATACATAGTTTTGGATATTTTCACTACTCCTCTTATTCAGCTTCTGGAGGGGTGGTGATCATAATCAGCAAGAATTCACAAATCACATTGTTCAAAATACTATTCATTAAGTCAAATTGCCTAATTGCGATCATACAATATCAAAGCTGGTACTTTAATCTGGTAAATGTATATCTTTCTAAATCTCAAGACACTGTTACAAGAGTGATTAATTCAATTAATTCAAGTCTGAGAACTAGCCCTTTTGAAACAATTATTATTGGAGATTTTAATCATACATACCAAGTCTTTCAAAAAAAATATATTGGTTACCTAAATCAGTCTCTGTGCAGTGGAAAATTCTTCTTTGTTGATGAAGCATTCTCTTTTTATACAGAATCATGATGTTCTCTAATTGATCTACTTTTTTTTTCACCTTCATTATCATCGCAAATAGAAAATCATCTGTGGCCCATTAACTTCTCTGATCATTATGCTCTGGAGATTAAAATAATCCCAAGAAACTTTCTACAACCTATCATTGAGATGCCAAGGACTATTTGCATGCTTACAAAGTTTAATGCCACTATTAAACTGATCTCTGAAGCTTATATTAATTTCCATAGAACAAAAATTTTAATATTCCCTGCAGTAGAAGCATGGAAGACTTTTACTGAGACACTAACCAAGTTAATAAATTCTTGTACTGCTAAAACTAAAGGTCCAGTTATTCTTCTCAATGAGTTGGACTCCATAGCATGTGATCTCAAAAATATTTCATATGAAGCACAAAATATTCCTAACATTTTAAATTTAAAATCAAAATACAAGCCAAACCAAAAGGCCATTGCTGAGTACTTATCAATTAAAAGGGGGTACCTGAGATGGGCCCTTGGCTCTAAGGCAACTGCTACACAGGCTCTTCCATACTTCTCAGAATTTGGGAATATTATGCAAAAAAATTCCAACAACTTGGCATTTCATTTGTCAGGAAATGTTTTGTTTATAAACATTCTGAGCAACACAAAATTACTGAAGCAAGAATCCTTTCAAAGATTTCATCATTCCCTGACAGAACTCACCCTGGATTACATGGAATACCAAAATTTTTATTACTTCATTTATGCGCCTTTTCAGTCCCTATTATAAAAAAAAAGGTAGACTTCTTGGCTAATGGCTGCCGAGAAATTAATGGGCTTTGCCCAATGGGCATGGTCCAGCTTGTTAAAAAACCTGAGGGTAAAAAAATCTTGATAATCTTCGGCCTATCTCTATGGTGCCATTTCTTGTAAAAACCATTGAAGGCCTTATTAGAGAGGATATACAAACAAACATTATTGGAAAATTATCAACCTATTAGTTTGCAAAAGGGAGCTCTACTGCCGATGCTGTCAGTCGATTTTGACTCCTAGTCGATCATGTTCACAGGAAAAGGATGTCATGGCCAGTTGCAGTTCAACTTGACTTTGCCGGAGCCTTTGATTGTGTCAGGATTGATGTGCTACTTGGTGTACTGGAGCCAAGTGCCTCTGGCATATCTTCAGATAATTGAGAACCTTCTCCTTAACAGAGAAGTGTTTCTCTTGATGGAAGAGTTACTCCTGGATTTTGGCCTTGTGTATCCATACCTCAGGGCTCACCACTCTTCACAGTCTACATGAACCCATTGCTGTTGAGCATCGAGTCTTTCCTTCCAGGGATTTATTATTCCGTTATTGAGAAAGAACATATGCCATATTTCTTATATGGATGATGTGGTTGTGTTTCTCTCATCTCAGGATGAATTCTCTAGACTTGAGGAACTCTTAGACCAGTTTGCAGGTGAATTTGGCCTGGCAATTAATGGAGCAAAGTCGGCAATGTGGTCCATCCTGACAGGGAAGCAAATATCTGGTAGACTAAAAGCTCCCCCACAGAAATTTCTTGGTTTTAGTATTGCTTCTTCTCCAGCAGCCATGAGAAAAGAACTTGAAAATTCATTAATTTTAAAGATTGAAAACACTGTTAATTCACTAAAATTTATCTTTCTCTGTTTGGAAAGGTTGCACTCCTCAATTCTGTGATTTTACCAAAAATTATTTATTATTTAGCTGGTTTTTCACCAACAATTTGCTTCATCTGCAAGGTTGAATCTCTATGCAGAGAGCTGTGCTGGGGAGGGAAGACTCCAGCAATAAGTCTTAATATTTTGCAAAAACCAAGACATCTTAATGGTTTAGGACTGCACTCGATTAAAATTTTTCTGATGCAGAGGACTTACAATGTCCTTGTTAAAATTTTCAAAGACAATGCAAACATAGAAAGTCCCATACCCTTTGAAAAAATAATCCCCCACTGATCGCCCACCCCCTCATAAAAGAAATATCTGGATGCAACAACAATTAACTATTGTCTTTAATAGCATCAAAAGCTCTAGCTCCATGTTTGCTGAAAAAATATCATATTGGAGTTCTTATCAATTAGTTCACTCTGGTAAATCTAGGACAGAGAATCTTCTCCCAGTTGCAATCCCTCATCTCATAAGGCTGACTAAGTTCCTGGAATTGGAACCAAAGTTTGCGGATTTTTTTGGTTAAGGTCAACCTTGGAGCTTTGCCTACTGGGATGTTTCTTTGTAATCAGAGGGGACACAACATTGTTACAATATGTACTCTTTGTAGAAGATTTGACAAGTCTATTCAACACATACTCTATCAATGTGAATGGTGGACTCGGATACAGAATATTGCCCTACAGAGGATTACAGGATATAATTCTTCAAAATTTCTACCTTAATGATGCATTCAAAAATGGAAATTTTGGCTCCATACGCCTGGCCACTTTCATAAATTTTATCATATGGAAGATTAGATGTAAGGTATTATTTGATAGAGAGTTGGCCGGTTCTATTGAAGACATTTTCCTAAAGTTATTATATAAAGCTAAAGAAAGTGATCTAAGAACATGCCTGCTTAGCCTTGCTGAGTATATATTATTTATTCATGACACTCAAACTTTACATGCCATGGGATTTATATGGCAAATTAGATCACCCCTGATAAGTAACATAACATAAAATTTTACTTTTAATCCTGTACTCATCATCTAATTTAATAACTACTTAATCTTTAATGTGTCAGACATGATTGTAAACATGAACTCTATATTACAATGTATATTTTACTTTTGTGCAAATAAACATTATTTTGAAGAAAAAAAAAGAAGAAAAAAGTTATTGATCTTTATAGGTCATACTGTGTATTTCAATTTAATTTTTTTTATATTTGCAAAGTTAAAATAATATTTTAAAAATATTTTTTATTTGTAAACATATATATATATATTTAACAAATAATTCAAAATATCTGAAAGTACTATAAAGAATACAGATAAATTTAGTTAAGTAAAAATTTAATCCAATCTGCTGCTAAAGATTAAAAAAAAATAGAAAACCCTCAAGGATTTATAAAAATTTCCATTGACCTTTAAATTTTCTTGACTAATAAATAAATATGTATTAACCTGTGAACTGTACTGTATAGTCATTTTCATATGTGGCTTTACCTCACTCTCAAACCAAAATTTTTAATATTATTTTGCTGATTTTATGGTTATTTTATCAAGAAAGTCATACTGAATGATGCTGCCACCTTTAGAATTTATTTACAACTAATAAACCAATAATATTTAAATTTAATGGTATAACAATGATGTATGTGCTGCATTTCAAGGTGCTGATTGATTGTTTTTCTATGTACTCTACCAGAGATCACCTGTCAATAAATTTTGACAGTTCAATTTTTTGTTTTGATTTTTCCAAGTGAAAAATGTTTTAAAACCTTTTTTTTTTTACACATTTATAATTTTTTTCACAAAATATGTGTGAAATATAAATTATTTTAAAAGAATTCAGATTTTAGTAGAAAATGTTTACTTTTACTTGAAGGTAAATTGACAAAGAAAGATCAATAAAGTATGGATTCAATTTATAATTGGATAACTAACATACATTTTATGTTTACAGCTATAGATTATTTTCATCAATTATAAATAGAAATTATTTTTTTTAAAAAACTTTCATTCATTTTAATAATCTAATGAATTATTAATTTACATTTTAGTAACTAAACTAAACAAATATAATTTTAAAAGATACATATATTTTTATTACTGATACTATAATTGACCATCAAAAATTTGGAACTAAAATTGAATCTGCGAATAGAAATTTTGTATCATTAAAGAGTTCGCAGAAATATAAACAAAAAAAAAAACAGAAAAAAAACTGTTTGAGGTGAAAGTAATACAACAACAAAAACAATAATAAAATTACCTATTAATCTTTTTTACTTTCTTAAAATCATGAAAATAAATGGGGAATTTTCTAGTGACCTTTATTTTTATATTTCAAAAGTTTTGTATGTTCTTATTCATTGATAGTCTATCTTCTTATTGCCTATAATCTGAATAACTTTTTTGTTTGTTTTTGTTTTTTAGTTTTTTGAAAAAGTAAACTTATTCTTACTGTTTTATATTACTGACATTTTTACTGGTAAAGTTTATAAAAATATGCAGATAAAATAAAATATAAAGAAAAAATAATTTCTTATTTAAATGTTTTTAAATTATATTTAATTTAATCAAATACAATACTTGTTTTCAGAATATTTAAAAATAGATTTATGAAAGTAAATTGATTTTTCATTAACTTAATTTGTAAATTTTCACTTTCATTGAAAATCATTGAAAGTTTCCTCAGAAAAAGTACTGCTCTCCTGTTAGTTTAGATTGGAGTATTAACATTATCCTAAGTGATACTGCTTTTATTATTATTAATGTTGAAATAAATCCAAAGAGGTCAGCAGCTTATAGATTGTAGCTAAATTTAAAAGACTTCTCCTTTGTTCTCTTAATAGAAGAATATTCCATGAGGGCATTTGCATTTTTCTGGTCTAGTTTTCATATGAAAATTTTAAAATATAATTTAAAATGATTTCTTGTTTGTTTATAAATATGGTTTATTTTTAGAAATAGAAGTTAATAAACTTGACCATAATATGAAGGAAAAAAAATCAATAATGTCTGTCACTTGTCTGTCAAGTAGACTTTGTGTTAAATAAATATTGTAATTTTTATAAGAAAATATCAGATTTTAAAGCAAAATCAATCATATTAAAAAAACAAATTTAAAGTAAAAGAGTTTTAGAGTTTACATAAATATCTGTAATGGCACTTATGATATATTACTATATTTACAGGTCAGTTTTAAAATATTTAAACAATAAAATATGATTTATAAGAATATATTATTCAGATAATTAAATTAAAATGAAATCTGGATCCAATTTATTGAGTTTTAGTATAAAGATTTTATAAAAACAAAAAAGATTGAGCACTTACAAAAACTCTCACCAGATGGAATAGAATGTGTTAGAATGATTGGGTGCAAGTTAATTTATGATAATAGCAAGGAAAATAGTTTACTGTTTAAGGATCGAACAGGATCTTTAGCAACAAGGGAATATACCTATAAATGAAGAAATATGGGTGATTTAATCTGCGAGCTGTGTAAGGAAGGTATAAAAAATATTAGGCATCTGTTAATTGAATGGAAACGCCTAAAAGCAGAAAGGATACAAATAATGAAGTTGTGGAAGAATAAATATGAACAAAGTGATTATACAGAAAGTGGCTTATTAGTTTTTATGCTGGTTTTGAAAAAAGATAAGGGGGTTTTAGATTTAAAGGCCATGAAGTTGACAAAGATTATGTTGCGGAAATGGGATGGAGCAGGGTAGAAAAGAATATGAGAAAACTTGGGATGGGGAATGGAAAGGAGTGCAAAGTGGCTAACAGGTTTCTCTGGCATAGTTGTTTACAGATTCCTGACTCTGTATAAGAAGTCACAGTGCATCACATCACATCAGCAAGAGGTTTAATGAAAAGTAAAACAAAAATAAAACTTAATAATTAGTTATTAGTGATTTTATAGAATGTAAGATTAATGATGATTATCATCAAATACATCTATTATCAATCCACTCCAGAATGTACATCTCCCAAACATTTAAACCAATTTCTCCAGTTTATAACCTCCTTTCTCCAAATAACACCAAAAAATCCAGATCACTAGAAATCTCTAAATCTTCACAATTTATTAAGATCCAATTCACAAACTTAAAATTCCACCTCTTCTAGAAATATGCCCAGCCCAGCACCATTTCACTATCTTAATTCTTTCAATAATATCAGTGATCCTATTTGTTCTCATGTCCATATATTTCATTCAACATACGTCTCTCCACATTTCATTTTAGTAAGAATTCTCCATTTTCTTCTTTGTCTGAATCTCAGATTTATATTTATGAATTATTGAAACACACACATTAAAAATTTTTCTTTAGTCCTTGATCAAAGTTTAATTTCATCCATTCTATCTACATTAAAAATCTGATCAAGGTATTTATAGTTGTTAAATTCTAGTTCATGATTATCAATATTTATTCTGAGAAAATCTATTGGAGCATTATGTATTTACGATTTATCTTCAGTCCTAATTCTTTAACTTCATTTGATATTTTTGCAACATTTACTGAAACTCTGAACCATTATTTGAAAAAAAAAACAACAACTGTATCATCTGCATGTTGTAGATGACTTAAATGAGATCCTTATACTTTCATTCCCTTAGCTTTCCATTTTAAACATAAAATACTTCTTGTTATATTGCTATAAAATGATTTAAAGACATGAAATCACCATATGACAACACACTGAATCTATATCTTGACATTCCACAGCTTTAACCACAGTTAAAATGCTTTTATTATAATCTACAAATCCAAAGCATAACAAAACTTAATATTTGGATGTAATGACAATTCAGTTTTTTTCATTAGTTTGAATACAAGGTTTGTTGTAAATAAGGTGTAATTACTTTGGACAAATCTTGTATAAAATGGATAATGTTCTAATAGATCTGTAATTTTTAATATGTTCTTTATTATATTTCTTAAATATCAGTACTGTGTTCTTCTAATTATCCACCATATCTTTATCAATTAGACATTTGATATATAGATTTATAACCTTTTTTCTATTTCTTCACTGCTTCTTTTAACAAATACTAATAATAATTTCAACACTTCTTTGATTTTTCATAGATTTAAATGCATGTCTCATCTCTTCAAGTAAAATCCTTGGCAATTCAAAAGATGTAATTGTGGAATTTGTTTTATTGATCTTTACTATTAGATAATTTTTATAGAACTCTACCACATATTTCATCCTTTTTAATAATAGTTCCATTTTGTCTTCTTATTTCTTTTGAGACTTTTATTTTCTTCTATAATTTTCATTATAAATTGCATTATTAACTTCTCTAACTTTTTTTTTTTACCATTTTACAGAACTTCAAGTGTTCTTTTTAACGGCCTATTTTTAAATATTTTTTCCATTGTTTTCTTTATACATTATCTTTTATCAAGTGAATTTTGGTAAGTAGCCCAAAAATTCTTCTAACATTATCTCTGAGAGAAACAGTGGCCAAAGACAAATTTTCATAACTGAACATTTAAAAAAAATCATCTAGGTAATGTTCCAATACCACTTAATATGATCTGGCAAAAACTTTTGTAGAAAAGATTGAATAAGTCTAAAACAAATTGCAAAGGATATTTGAGAGCTCTTTGCTATATCTATGACTCAAAGAATGATATAACTTTTTAACTGTAAATTTTTTAAATATATTTTATTTTATTTCATTTTCCAGCATTTTTTTAGTTTTATAATTTTTTATTTTTGTTGGATGTGTGTTTTAAATAAAAATATTTCTATTTACTTAAAATGTATTTTTTTTTATCCATTGTTTTCTTCAGTAGATAGTTTAAATAGGTAAAAAAAAGTCTTGTGTAATAACTAGACTACTGCAGATGAAGGCATCTCCAGCAGCTCTTCATAGAGGAACAGCCAAGGAGAGGCAGTAGTGATCAGGTTTGCAATTTCTGGATAGTGAGCCTTTGAGCACTAGTCCATTCTTGACTTACTCCCCATTTGCTAACCAATGTTGGATAGTTTTGCTAGGTTGGCTATGGGTGAATTATCGGAGAAAAAATTCTTAAACCTTTTGAAAATAAATAAATCATTTGGCTTGAATTTAAACTCAAAGTCATAGGCTAGATAGGCGAATGTGCTATCAGTGTATCATAAAACATTTCTATACAATTTTAAAAGCACAGTTTTTAAGCTTGGCCTCAGATGACAAAATTAGTTGGTCGGTCATGTATATGCTTGAATGTAGGTCTAGAATTGAATCAAGAATAAGACTGTAATTGGATAGATTGAAAGGACTTAATCACATATTGAAAATCTTGCAGTGCTGAAAAAATAAATAAATAAAACCAATTTATGTTTCTAAACGTATGTAATAAATGATAAATTAAAAAAATAATACGTAAACTCGTTCAAAATGTATGGATGAGAGAAACCGCATTACAATTAATTTAGATTATTTTTACATACGTATATTAAATAAACAACGTCTCTATGTCTAAGTATAAATATATACTCAAATTCATTACAGCAATTATAATATAATACTTCTAAATTGACACACTTTTTCGAAAAAGAAATTAGTTATTTTGAAATTAAAAACGTGAAGTGATGTGATGAAATTTAAATCAACAGAAATGTTTTCGATTGATATTGCCCATCTAACACGTGAAAGCAAAAGAAACTTGGTTTGAGATTACAAGTAAAATAGTATTTGTGCAGCGCATAAGAAAGAAACGATCTAATTTAATCGGTTAACTCCCAACAAAAGACTCCATCTATCAAGACTCTTCAAAATTAATTTTCATCGCTTTTAATATAAAATTGAATAACTTAAAGTAAAGGTTGTCTTTTTTAATATGTTAAAATATTATAAGTTTTTAAAAAGTAGTTTTTATTAAAAATATTGGATAAATTGAACCAAATTTATAGGTTCGGTTTATACTTACATATGTATGTACTACGGACTCTTGAATAGGATTTTTAATAGTTGTATGCTTATAAATAGTTATTCAGCTTTAAAATCATTTAATTATTTAATATTTAAAGAGGAAAAAATGTTTTATAAAAAATTTAAATTGATTTTAAAAAATTTCGTTAAATAATACTGTATTAATATCAAACCACATTAGTAAAATGTACTTTTTAAAATGTATTCCTATCTTCTAGACTCCTATGCAATATTTTTAGGATTGTTGCAGACTTATAAATAGGCCTTACAAATTTAATATTAATAGTTTATTTAAAACTATAATAGCTTGGACCATCTATATAAAAACATTTTCAAGAACTTAAATTGAATAATGTTTTGTTAACTTCAATAGATAAATAACGGTAACATCTTTGGATTTTTTTTTTTCTATTCTCTTGTATTCTAGAAGCTTCTATGCAATATTTTTAATTATTATAGGCTTACAAAAAGTAAAGTTTTTTTTTTTAAAACTTTAACTGTTTAATTTAAAAATATAATAATTCAGACCACCTATGTAAAAGTATTTTCATGAACTTATACTGAGTATTCACTTTGCATCCATAATAGGCAAATAACATTAACATCTTTCATTAGCAATTTATATTTCAGTTCATTTATTACTTAAAAGTTTTGAAATAATGCAAGATACAATCCACTACAAATTCTCTTCATTATGTGTATCTTGCGTAATCATCTTCTTTATCTTGCAAATTAGGAAATATTAAAAACTCATAAAAATTATACTTCTTGAATTTCTTTAGTTTTAAACATTCTTCATATTTATTTCAAGCTGCATTCCTAGAATTGATAGTTCCGAGTGCATATCTAGAGTCAAAATTAATGGTGAAACTTAATAAAATAGAACAAAGATATTAAAATCATTTTACTGATTAAAATCTACTTAGCAAACAATTTTTAATTGCCTTACTATTTGTAATCCCAACTTTTGGATTATTATAACATATGATATACTTTGACAAGATTAATTTACAATCACAATGATCTTCTAGCTGATTATAACTCAGTTTATTACCACTTTATAATCAGTTAGTTTGAATATTATTCTTAAAGTTTATTCATTTAAAAATTTGATAATCAGTTAGTTAGAATATTATTGTTAAAGTTTATTCATTTAAAATTTTAATGTGTGCTAGTATTAGTTAGATTATATCCTATTCTTTATTGAATAAGATTTTAAAATCCTATAATTTAAATAATAATATTATGAATAAGACTGGTTAGTAAGTTTTTGCAAAGCATCCAGACATCAGCATGGCTAATCTAAAAAGTGCTGAGATATGTCTGAAAGAGCCTATAAGTCCTGTAATCTGTAATTTAATCACAAATTTTATTTTATGCATTTGGATAATAATCCCTGTGTGTCAAATAAGTCTTTATCAATGGAATTATATTTCTTATTGTCAAATTCATATCTCAAATTTATTATTATTATTATTATTATTATTATTATAATAATAATAATAATAATAATAATAGTAATAATAATAATAATAATAATAATAATAATAATAATAATAATAATAATAATAATAATAATAAAACAAACAAACAATTTTTATTAAGCGAAATTTTTTTTTACAAACTTGAAAAAATGATTTGAAATTCAATTAGATATTATAAAGTGATCATAAAATAACAGACAAATACATATATAAATTACAAAAGATACATTTTATAAATACACAAAAAATATACAAAAGTAAGGGGGGAAAAAGAAAAAGAGAGAGCAAAAGAACCTATCTACTTATAATGGAGGAAAGAGACCAGATTCTATGTAGCATAAACAATGTCTGAAGAGGCATATGCCCATATGTCCTGTCTCTGTTTTTAATTTTTGAAATTTTATTATAAAACAGTTATTGTAATTTTCTAAATGTAGAATTGAAGAAAAATTACACACAAAAGGCAAACATAAGGAAATTAATAATTCTAATTGAAGGGAAAAGGTCCTGTTTCATTCTATCAAGGTAAACATAAGGAAAGTAATAACCTTAATTGAAGGGAAAAGGTCCTGTTTCATTCTATCAATGAAAGTAGAAATGAAGGAAATGTGTGATATAGTAACTGACTCAATGATATTTCTATAGGTAAGAAAAGCAAAATACTGGAACCCAAAATGATGTTTCAGAATTATGACCAAGAGAACAAAGAGAGTCAAAGTTAGCATGAACCATTCTTTGTGATAAGAAATGACTAATATATAGAGATTCTAAATTGATTTTGATAAGGAAATAGTTTCAGATACAAGAATTTGATTTTAATTATTTGTTATTGGTGCTAGTAAGGTGAGGTGGAGATTATTGAAATTGACTAGTACTTGAGTCATGTTGTAAGCTTTCTAAAAGAATATTTTCCTAGAGTATGTGTGATGATTGAGGTCAATATAAGCAGCAATAGATTTGATTAAAGACTGAAAAAAAAAACCTTTATTGGGAAGAGGCATATCAGTAATGATGACTAGAACAAATTAATAGTATAAGGGTAAGCAGAACAAATTAAAAAATAGTATTAAATGACCTCTGAAAATAAAAAGTAGGGATTGAGTGAAGGGCATAATAAGACATTTTTGGATAAAATCAAAATGGTGATGAGTTTTTTTTCATGAAGGTTAAAAATGCACTTTAGGCAAGGAGATAAATATATTTTCAGCAGGTGTGAGGATAGAGTTCTGAATAAATGTTTTCATAGCATTCATATATTTATAAATGGGAAATCCAAGAAAGTTATGATGTGGAAAAGTGAAGAGAGAAAAAATACCATTGCCAGAGAGTATACTTCATGTGAATGCCATATTGAAGTTAAACATGTTTACAAATGTGTTATATAATCTTCCAGAATAGAAGTAAGGTAAGGTACTTTTTAGAGAGCAGAAAATGACAAGTTAATCAGAAGAATATTTATAATAGGCAGTTTCTTCTTTAATTTCTTTAAGCAGAAGATTTATATTAATAATAAACACAAAGCATTCAAAGATGGATCCTATGAATTAGAGTTATGGCGTGTTAAACCTGCCATTATGAGTGAAGAAAATTTCTCTACTCATTGAAAGTGTATCTAATATGTAGAGAATAGGAACAGTAATGTTAAGCAATTGTAAAAGTTCATTGAGAGTGCCAATAGATGCAGAATCTAAAGCTGATGAAATATTTAATTGTATTACTGTGGTACCAGTTGTTGTTGTGGCTCTATCTTGGTTGACAACAATCTTAAACAGGGTGATACATCCAAAATAGAAGCACCCTTTTTAGAAAACTGACATTCTGAGATGGAAAGCAGATCCTTAATGATAAATTCAAAGACTAATAAGTAAAGGTCACATAAAGATAAGATGAAGGTTATTAAGAAGGGAATGATCCCAATGGATGCACCCTTCAGCCAGTTATGAGGTTGAGTCAAGATGAGTTTGGCCTTTTTAGTAGAAAGATATTCAGATAAAATAAGTATGCTTATATTACTGCTTAAGGGACATAACTGAAGGAACAGAAGCAGGGTCCTAAGAAAGTGATTTGTTTGTACTAGTGTACTGTCTAATGACTGATTGGATGATATTGATAAAAGATAATTATGCTACAGTAGGTTATAGAGAAAAAATATCAAAATAAATTTCAGAGCTTCTGCCTCTGGTGATATAGCCTTAAGCAATACTTTTAATGTATCATTTTAGTAAAGAACAGGTTATTTATGAAGATCAATATCAACGTGCATGAAGAGCACCAAGTGAACAGAAAAAAAAACAACTGGTTCCAAAAATGAATTAACTATAAAGTGCAAATCAGGTGAATAAAATAAAAGAGTTGAATGTTTTAAAGTATAGAAGAAAAAGGCATTAAAGGATGAAAAACCTTCACCACTCATTAGTTTACAATCAAGAAGGAAAAGATATGTGGCTACAAAATCAGTATAAGGCATATTAAAGTCACAAAAAACAAGAATAGGTAAAGAATTGGATGAAAGAATGAGATTAATATGACATTATTGATGTATAAAAATGGGTATGTTATATGAATAAAGGTAAATAATGTTCACTGCAAAGGCAGCATAATGTAAGATAATAATGATCATATTTTAATCAAGGTAAAAATTGTTAAAGGAATCAAATGGTACTTTGTGATAAATTAAAACACATATCTCTGCAGCTGGAGTATTGGAAGTAAAGAACTACAAAAACCTAATACCTCAAGATATTTAACAAGATTGATATCAGAATGCATATAGTTTTAAAAAAGAAAGTAATATGAAGAGAAAATTAAGAGATTCCAATTCCTGATAGAAAACATGCATTTGGGAGAGTTCATAGCTCTCACATTGATACCAATAGCATTCAAATGCATAAACTACACAATTTAAGCAGTGGAAAAAATTTAGGTGACAGAGAACCAATTACTTTAATATGCAACACAATTTAAACAGCAATTGTACAGGCATGCCAGAGGTACATAGAGATAAAGCA
The DNA here is from genome assembly GCA_028023455.1 of Epiperipatus broadwayi. Classification (NCBI taxonomy): domain Eukaryota; kingdom Metazoa; phylum Onychophora; class Udeonychophora; order Euonychophora; family Peripatidae; genus Epiperipatus; species Epiperipatus broadwayi. Next base: position 11,678,337 of record JAQFVV010000002.1, read on the forward strand.
ATACATAAGAATTAGAATCTTCTAAAAAAAAACAATATTGCATAAATCAAAACAAATTTAACATAAAAACAGATTTAATATGAGGAGAGACATACATGAATAAAATATGTTTAAAATTAAACATACTAATAAACAAAACCAAAGCAAAAGTCTGACTTTATAGCACCCTGGTAGACACTTTCACTGAAAGGCAATTCATAGTCTATGGTCAACTAGACACTATCAGCCATTGCCAGATCAGAAGAACAGCTTGTAAGCTTCCATATTCAGGATACAAACTTGTGAGTGTCCAGTCCATCAAAGAATAACCTCTGTTTTGGCAATAAGAATAAAACTGTTATCTAATGTCTCCTAGTCCAATGATGATATCTAGGCACATTTGATTTCAGGGGAAGTTCAAATTCAACCAATGTTTTCCTTTTTTTAAAAGCTCCTATAATAGAAGGTGCCTGCAACATGGTTTTCAAAGCTTTCAAATCATATTTAAACTCAAGAGTGCTTTTAGCATGAGAACTTGGATTATTTTTTATTACCTTCTTCTTCCTCCTGGGTTACCTCTTCTTATACATTTGAACTTGTAAGGAAGAGATTTGAACCATTTCAGACTCAGTTTTAGCATCAGTAATCATGACTCCAATATGAAACGACCAGTGACAGTTCTTGAAGATTATGTTATGGCAGAAGTATACAAATTTCCATAAAACAGGGATACAGAAATGTTTAGAAATAGACTGTAGCAAATCTTTGAAATGCTGGTGACTTTTGATCATTTTAATCCCACCCTGTTAACAAAATCTTGAAAGTCAATTCTTAACAACATGGATTATTATTCTGCAAAAAAAAAAAAACATTGAGGTGAAATTCCTCTAAAGGTTATTATCAAAAGAGAAGAATCAGTGGCATGAAGAGTTGGGATGTCCATTGGTAAAATTCCTTTCTTTAATGTTATATTGACTATGCAGTGTTGGTTACTATTGGAATACTAGCTCTCATTTTTAACAAGTATTTGAAGTTTAATAAAGCTACAACCTTATGAAGCAGGAACTGACGATCTGTATCACTGAAGTCAATGTAACAGTTTTTAATTTTCCCATTAAGTAAGAGAAACCTATCGAGATCAATATAACACAACAATTTATCATTAAAAAGGTAACAAATATTTTTGAATAGCATTATGAAATTCTGCACAGATGTATTTACTGTTAGAATGTACTAAAATATGGTAAATAATGTTACATAATTTTTTTCCAGTAAGCACTGCATAAAGTTTGTCTAATAAAGACTTATAAAACTCACTTTCTGCAGTTGTAACTGCAATAATGAGCATTTTAGCCTTATAAAAATAATTATGAAAAGCAGGGAGTTTGTTAAATTTATTTGTGCATGCTTGATTTGATCAATAGTCATAAAATCATAATTAGATTCATTTATAAGTAAAATTTCATTAAAATCATTATTTAGCATATTAAACAGATCATTTTTGTCAACTTGTGACACCTCAACATTTACTTGAAGTTTGCAATGCATTCACATAACTATTTTTTTTTTTCACTTTTATTTTGAATTCCTATATGAAGTTTAGCATTTGGAAAGTCAGTCCCACTATTTTACAACTTATTTGATAGCTGATTATTATTAGCAATTAATTTCACCAACTGGGTCAGAATTAGAAGAATTATTTAAATTAATATCACTAGCATTACTAACATTCAAGGCTGGAAAATTTCATGTTATTAATATCACTTGCAAATGAATTGGAAATCAATTTTTTTTTACCAACATCTAATGTCTTCTTCATACTAACTGAAATCATGGCATGAGTAATAGGTTCTATACTTGATTGATGGAATTCCATAGAATATTTCATCACCATTATCTTCCACAATATCATATTTGTCAGTACTACTAACAACCATTATTAAAAAAATATCTTTGCAGACATTTATTTGTCTAACTCACATTAGAGCTTATCAGAAAGAGGAAAATTTCCAGTTCAATCCTAAACAGATCAGAATGACAAACTCCAAGTTTCTCTGACAAAAAAACATCTTAATACAGGATTAGAAATGCAAACAATTTAGTAAAACAGGTGACACCTAGTGTCTTATTATTATTTCTTTATAAGAAATTTATATGTGACATTAGCCCTGCATATGAAAATGACAAAGAGTATTTAACAAATGTTTGTAATTATCAATAAAAACAATTCCCTCAGTATATCAGTAGTTGACAAACAGTGAAATGATTTTCAGATTTGAGGATTAACTGTGCATAAAAGCAATGTTTTAAAGCCTTTTAGGTTAATGTATTAGTTCATTAAAGATTAGTCACTGCTTCTGATATAAACATCTTTATTTGCTTCATTTCTGTGTTTCTCTCATTCTTTTCATTTTTTTTATCTTCCTATCATCAGTCACTTAAGTAAGAAAAGAGCTCAATAATCACAATATTTCTTATACATCATTCAACTCTCTGTAATAATTGTGTCAATTACATATGTTACAATTCTAATTTTCCCTTCTGTATGGAAATATGTATAATTATATAAATATTAAACTGCAAGACATAGAGAAAACAATGATAGAAAAGGTTTAGTAGACTACAAATCTTTAATTGTGACGTCACACAGTGCAGTACAATCAAAAAGTCACTTTGGAACAGCATTTATATCAAAATTTTCATTCTGTAAATTGTTGTACATTTAGGCAACCTTATTTAGAAGTTGCACTGCTCACTATGAAAATAGAATAACCTAAAAAAGATAATTTAAAATTACCTGCCTTATAGGTATGTTAAGTCAGTATGTTTGGTAGATTTCTTATTAAAGTGATAGTAATAATTGTTATATCAGTAATGATAGTGGTAGTGATTCAGGAAATGGTATCAAAACAATTAAAGTAATACCTGCAGACAACAATTCTTTACATAGATACTAAAATTCATAAATAATAGTAAATCTACAGAATATAAATTTTAACATTTTTATAATATAGAGGATTTTAATATCTGAATATAATATGCATATCTATATAATTAATTAAAAAAATTTACATACATTAAGATTTCAACAAAAATAATTAACAAAAATAAGAGTAAGGAATACATTTTAAATATATTTATAACGTAGATGTTTTTAACATATATTTGCAGTATATATTGTGATGATGAAATTTAATTTAAAATATATGCATATTAATATTCTATTTTCAAAAAATTAAACTTATTACTTTTGTATTTTTCTTTTTTAATAAAAATTGATGATGAATGGTTTGCCTAAAAAAATAATATCAGTTATTTCATATGAAGTTTTGTAATATATATATATAATTTTTTATATTTTTTATTTAATAATTTTTTCAAGTTACAGATTATTGAAATCATGAAATTTAAAAATATAGATACTGAAATAATCTTATATTCCAATTTTGTTTTAATAATATCAGGATACATGAAATGTGTGACATTTGATGATTGGATTCTTTAAGAAATAAATGAGAATATTAAATATGGGGGGGGGGGACTATCTCATTTAATGTTTTAATATACCAATTATTTTTAAATGTTATTGCCTGTCACTGAAATTTCTCCATGTTAAGCAAAAAATGTCATAAGATATAATAGTCTATATATGAACTCATGAAGTTGGTATACTTAACTTTAGAAATGCTTTTCTTATTCAAATTTATGAAAATAAAGAAAAAATCTATAATAAATATTGTAGAATGTTATCAATTATAAGTAAAGTTTTTCCAAGAAGATCGTTTTCAATCATAAATAAATATGCACTTCAGACATGGTTTTTGTTGCCAGGAAAATGCAAGAAAAGTTTCATGAACAAAAATATGATTTAATATTACTTTTACAAATTGGTCAGGGCATTGAGTTAGTTAAATGAAAGATTTGTGGCAATGTTTAAATTTATTCATATTATTTATATTCAATGTGATGGAGTGAGAGGAAGTATTATTATTCCTGGTGGAAAATCTGATATTTAAAATAAAAATTGGTTTCAGATAGGAATGTCTAATAGTTGCAACTCTATATTAAATTTTTTATCAATGATCTCTGGAATATTTTAAAATCATTCTGATAATGCAGGTATCAAAATGAGATAGAAATATGATATTTCAGTTTTAATTTGACCTAACTAAAAGTAAAATATGAACTTCATCTTCTGGTTTTTGAAGACACAATATGCTGAAAATTTGCTATTTTTGCCAATTTAAAATATGATCTATATATTATTCTTGGTATTTTGAATACAACTTATAAATATATTGGGTCCAATCATTATCAATCGGTAAAGAAACAAAACTTTCTAAAAACTTTTACTTTGGATAGATAAGTGCATGAGACTATAATGAATGTACTACTAACGTGGGTTTTAAACGTTCCATCATCAGACTTTCAATGAAATGGATGGCTGAAGATTTGTGAGTTGGAGTAGCTTGAAGCCTGTCCATTAAAGTATGAAGATTGACTATCTTAATATAAAGCTGAGCACTGATTGTATATATGTGTGGAGATGGTAATCTGGACCAGCTGATGATTTCTGGTTTAGCATGAAATATGTATATTGGTGATTATTTATCTTTTCAACGTGTGTGTGATCAGGTGGGTCAGCAAAATGAGATGGCATGGAGAGTTGAGGGTCGTATGAAAGTCTGAGTTTGAATCCCTTATATATTAATATGGAAAGTAAATTAGTTGGCTATAGCATTGTTATTTAGTAAACTTATATTTGAAAGTAAAATTTTGGATCATTTATTTTCATTTCATAAAAGAGGCAGAAAAATTTCATTTAAAAATGCTTAATAAAATTTAAAAATGATGGCAAGACTGAAAAACCAATTAATATATTCTTTTATTGTTGGTTGTAACCTACTGCATGAAATGAATAAATAATAATAATCTTACTAAAAATATTTTATGATGAAAGTAAACCTGATTTTCTTGTGAAAATGCAGATCTTTTATTTATTACAAAGATTACATTATCAAAAATTTTCTGAAAAAAAAATTCAAAGCAAGTGATTACAAGATATGAAATAAACAAATTATGGTATCAGAAAGTGATATACTTTAATAATCTCCATACTTCCTTTCTTTTTTATTCATCATATAAATAAAGGTACAATAAAAGACAAATGACCCACAAGATGCATTTCATGCTGAATTAGTCCTCATCAGTTGGTCCAGGTCATCAGCTCTCATATACATCTTTGTTACATGGAGAGTATTTATCTATAGCGAATTGTCACATCTTTATTTACAATCGCCAAACTTGCTCCACTCACAACCTCGACTTCGTACATTGTTGATAAACCTAACTACGTTTATCATTAATCATTTACTAAACTAGAGTTTTTCTCTAGCTACACATGCACATATATGGCTTTTCACCTTCCTTCACGTATGCGTATTATCGATTATTTTAATAATCTCCATACTTCCTCGTTCTTTTTTATTCTTCATATAAATAAAGATACAATAAAAGACAAATGACCCCCAAGATGCATTTCATGCTGAATCAGCACTCATCAGTTGGCCCAGGTCACCAGCTCTCATATACATCTTTACTTGCGTAGCTATTCAAAACTCATCTTCATTATTTTTTACAGTTACCCTTTTTGGAATTAGAATAGCTTTATATAATGACTACAGATAAAAGAATAACTTGTAAGTAATACACAGAGTTAACAATCAATAATTTATCAGTGCCAGAAGTTATTAATATTTTTAAAAAAATATTCAGAAAAATTATTAGTAAATAAATATCAGCAACTTAAATAATTTTCAAAAAATATGAAATATATATATATATAAAGTCATAGAATAAACAACAATAGACAAAAGATAAAATAGAAAAATAACAAAAAAGTATAATATTCAGGTTTGAGATAACTGGAACTTCAATAATCAAACTATTACAAACAATGCTGAAAACAATTTTGCCAGAAAACTATGATGACATCGACTAGAAATTTTTGACAGATAAGAAAAACGCAAGGAAATCAATAACCATGGATAAAAGCTAAAACCTCTTAAGAGAGGGTTATGAATGTGTATTTGCAAAGTTTTATTCTAAATTTTTAGCTACAAGATTAGTGGGTGTATTACCTTATAAAATAAAAATAGTATTCTTCAAAAGTTTAAAGAGTTCTAAATGTAAACATAAGTTTCAATATTATTTAAGAATTGATGAGTTTAAATGATGATTACTTAAATATAAATACTATTTTACTTCTTCTGATGAGCATATCACAAATAATATAGATGGGAAAATTAACCTAAATTAAAAATCTAAATAAAAACATAATATATGTAAATTATAGTAGATCAAAAATATTAAGAATTTGTAATAGAAAAGGAAGAGTAAATTTCATGGCATAATTTATTGCCAACCGAGGCCAAATAAAAGTGTCTACATTTTCAAGTATGTAATTTAAGTTTACCAGTGTCTTAAATATATTTGTGAATGACAAAATGTAGAATAACTGATACAATTTTACATATGTAAAAATACTTAATAAGCAAATAATGTAGTAGCATGCACAAAAATAAAAGTATTATTATTTATTAAAAGTGAAATATTTTAAAATAATCATGTTTCCAAAATGCATATGAACTGAAATTGTCAAGTAGCAAGTACTTTGAAATTGTGAGGATATGCACAAAAATTGTATGGGTGGCTGAGGAGTTAAAAAAGATTGAAGCCTAACCATTAAAGTTTGAAGATTTGCTATCTTAATAAAAACTGAGCTCTGATTATATATTTGTGAAGAAGACGATGATCTGGACCAATTGGTAAGTGCTGATTCAGCCAGAAATATGTATTTTGGAAATCATTGATCTTTTTCACATGTATGTGGTCATGTGTATCAGTTGTATAAGATGGAGTGGATAACTGTAGAGAGCTTGAAAGTCATAATTCAAGTCTCTTCTAATTATTAAGTTCAGTATAGACAATACACTTGTATTAAAATATTAACTGATCGTATAAGAATGCAAGACAAAGAGCAAGTAATTTATCGAGTTTATTTGTATGCAAATATGTACACACACTCTTATATAGAGATTATTTTATTTCTATATTAAATAATTTTGCAAAACATTGGTTTTATAAAAAAAATCTAAAATACGAATTCAAGGTATATTACATCAACATAATAAAATAGAAAATAATCAAGTGATTATTGGTCAAAGAGATTATATGACGTTCAAGAACTGGAAGTGATTATCTGAGCTAACACTGAATTAAATTGCACAGTGCATTAAATTATTGGTTAACATACTTACATAAATTATAAATTGTTAATAGCTAGCTAGTTTCCAAATGCATTTCACATAATAACAACTAAAACTTAATAAATCAATAGAATATACACTCTCTATAGATAAAAAAGACTGTCTTGATATCAGATTGTGGACATTCTGTTGATTTGTTAAACTTTTGCTGTTATATGAATTATACACATTCTTATATATAATGTGTGTGTTAAACATACATGTATTTAACATTTCTGCTAAAAAAAAATCCACTTGTTTACAATATAATAATGTGCATAAATAATTACATTCACATTTAATGCCAAAATAATTCAAATTAATTCTTCCAGATGACAAAATGTGTTATGCATTTTTATTACATCTTAATAATTTATAATAAATATTCATGATTTAATTTCATAATAAAATTATCCTGCATGATTTGGCACATTTAGTAGAACCTCTGACTTGAGATTGGGGGGAGGGGGCAGGATTGATTCTGATGCTTTCAGATTTGATGCTCGAACTTCTTATAAATTCCTGGGTGATAAACCATATGTATTTTTTTGTCCTGCATGATTTAGTGCAATGATAGACACCAAACTTGGGATCAGGAGATTCCAGGACTGGTTCTGGTGCCTAAACTTCTTATGAACTCCATAGCAATAAAACCATATGTCCCTTTTTTATATATATGTGTAACAAAAAAATTATTTTTGATAAATAACACAAAAAAAATGATGTTAGAAAAATCTGGAAGGGGAGGGGTGCTGAGAGGTCAATGATAAAATTAATTATTAACTTTGTATAAGTTAATCTATGACAGATTGAGATAACTTTTAATGTAATGTAGAGTGATAGATTCTGGAGTTTAAATTCCAAGGATTGAAACTCCAATTATATCACTTCTGGAGCTAAAACTATTTATAAACTCCTGTGCAATAAACCATTCAGTTAAGTGTTTGTATTACTAATTAATCTTTATAATGTTCATATTTCAAAATTATTATTGTTTTTTATATTAATAAAAAAGTTATCTAAAAAACAAGATTATTATAAAAAATGATTAAAAATGCAGGGACTATACAATAAGAGTGAATCAAAAGCAAATATGCATGTAATACAAAGTAGCTTCTTTATTTCATATCATCTTGTACTTAAGAGCACATTCTATAATACTAGCCAGGTGGCGGGCACCATTTATTTTTTCAACCAGGTGGTGGGCACCATTTATTTTTTCAATGTAAATGTATAGTTGGATATTGTTAATAATACACATAATGTACAAAAGAATATTTATTTGAAAAATAAAATTTTAACATATAATTAACGTTTATATTTTTACACTGTAAAAGTATAGTATGCTCTACAAATTGATTACAATATAATACAATAATTTATAAGAAATTTTAAAAATTAAATTTATTTGTATCAGATAAATCCTTTTTTATCATGTTCGGATAGCGGCGGGCACACATAAAATGGTCTGTGGGTGCCATGGTGCCCATGGGCATCAGGTTGGGGACCCCTGACCTACAGAAATTGTGGTCTCTAATTAGTGTGTATGTATATACATATGTAATATTATATATATAATCACAATTTGTAATGTTATAATTGACTATTTATTAATATGCATTCAGAAAAGATTATATTTATCTATTTAAGGAGGTTTATTTAAACTTCTATCAATAATTTCAATCTCTGTGATCAATTTGCAATCTTTAGTGTCTATATAATTATATGAGACCATTAATAGAGGTGGAATTCCACCTTTATTGCTAAAAAGAAGTTGCCTTGAAAACCGTTTTGCCTTGAAAACCGTTTGAAATTCTTGATTGTTATCTATATTGGGATTTGTCTAAGTGTTGACTGGTTTCTAATCGTTATATCATCATCATCATCAACAACCATTATCAATCCACTGCAGGATGAACATCTCTCCAAGTTCAATCCATCTTTTCTGATCTTTAGCTTCTCTTCTCCACATCACCCATGCACACTTTATTTCATCCATCCATCTCACATGTTGTCTTTTTCTGGGTCCTTTACAATCTCTTGGAATCCAGTTTAAAATTTCAACTGTCCATCTATTATCATCTCTTCTAGCAATATGTCCAGCCCAACTCCACTTCAGTCTTTTAACTTTTTCATGAGGCCAGTAACACCAGTTTGTTCTCTTACCCATGCATTGTGTTTTCGATCTCTTCTTGTTATTCCTAACATACATCTCTCGATACTTCTTTGAGTGGTTTGAAATCTCTGTATTGCTCTTCTATTAAGTGTCCAAGTCTCAGATCCATAAGTAAGAACTGGTAAAACACATTTGTTAAAAACCATCCTTTTCAAACACATAGGCATATTTCCTTTTAGTATCAAGTTATTTCTACCAAAAGCACTCCAAGCAAGTTTAATTCTATGATTAATTTCATCCATTATGTTTCCATCTGTATTAATAATCTGACCAAGGTATTTGTAACTGTTAACTTCTTCTAATTCATCATAATCAATCTTTATTTTCATATTTTGAGAAAACCTATTAAACATTACTTTAGTCTTTTTAACATTTATCTTTAGTCCTACTTTCATCTGATAACTCCTGCAACATTTCCTGTAACTCTAAAGCATTATTTACAAAAACAACTACATCATCTGCAAAATCTAAATGATTTAAATAATCTCCATTTACTTTCACTCATTTAGCTTCCCATTTTAATCCACAAAATACTTCTTGCAGCACTGCTGTAAAAAGTTTTGGAGATATGGAATCACCCTGTCTTATACCCTTCTCAATGTTGTCTTTCCTACTACCATTATGTAATCTCATTGTTGCCGTTGCATTTTTATAAATATTCTTTAAAATATGACAGTATCCTTGATCTATACCTTGATGATCCAATGCTTTAATCACTGAAGAAATGTTTATAGAATCAAATGCCTTTTCATAATCTACAAATCCTAAGCATAATGGCAACTCATATTCATTTGTCTTTTCTATAACTTCTCTCAATACCTGGATATGATCTACTGTACTAAAACCACTTTTAAATCCAGCTTGTTCTCTTGGTTAGTGGAAGTCCAGTGTTCTTTGTAGACGAGTTTTAATTATCTTAGTAAAAATTTTGTATAAAACTGATAAAAGACCGATAGGTCTGTAATTTCTAATATCTTCTTTATCACCTTTTTTAAATATTAATATTAATACTGCATTCTTCCAATCATCTGGTACATCTTTATCATTTAGATATTTGGAATATAACTTTGCTAAAAAAAATTCTATTTCTTCACCTGCTTCTTTTAACATATCAATTATAATTCCATCATTACCTGGAGCCTTCCCTTTCTTCATAAATTTAATTGCATGTCTCACTTCCTCATTCAAAATTCTGGGCAATTCAGAAGATATAATAGGTATAGGAGGTACTTGTTCTTTATTACTATATAATTCTTGATAGAAGTCTTCTACACATTTCATGATGTCATCTCTCTTTTTAGTAATAATGCCATCTTTTTTTCTTATTGCAGATATAAATTTCATACCAATACCAAAATGTTGTTTTACACTCTTTAGACTTTTATTCACTTCTACACCTTTCCTTGCTAGTTCACAATTATACTTTCTTATATCATTTTCAACTCTTTTCCACACCATTTTACAAAATTTGAGATATTCAATCTTTTTTAATGCATCATTGTTGTATATCCTCATATTCCTTCTTTTCTTCATAAATTCTCTAGTCTCAGTAGAAATTTTATTGGTCAATTGCTGTTTTTTTCTACGAGATATCTTTGTTACAGTTTTTAAAAGTGTATCAGTTATTTTCATATTAATTTCATTCAAATCTGAATCATGTTCAAAATCTACTAATACTTGAAACCAATTTGTAAGTTCTAATTTAAATTCATTAGAATGTTTCTGAAGATTAGGAATATCAACTGTAAATATTGTTTTTCTTAATAATTTTTGTCTCTCTAGTTTTGCATTAACATGTATCTTACATCTTACTAATCGATGGTCACTTCCTGTGTTAAATTTATTAAGAACATTACAATCTTGAAATATGTATTTTCTGTTAGTCAAAATATATTCCAATTCTGCTGTACCTTCATTTGGATGCTTCCATGCCCATTTCCTTTTAACATTTTTCTCAAAAAAAGAATTCATAATATAAAGTTTTTCTTTTTCTGCAAACTCCACAAGTCTATGTCCTCTCTCATTTCTATTACCATAACCAAAATTACCTACAGCATTTTCGACTTTCATTTGTTTACCAATTCTAGCATTAAAGTCTCCCATAACAATTTTAAAATGTTGTTTACTCTGATCAAAAGCCTTTTGTACATCCATATAAAAATCTTCTACTACTTCACCACTATGATAACTTGTTGGGGCATAAACCTGAATTATCTGTATTTGGTATCTGCTATTAAGTTGTAAAACTAATCTTGCCACTCTGTCCGATACACCATCAATCACCACAATGTTATTCTTCCATTTTTTATTTATAATGAATCCTATTCTACTTGTATTTTCAATATTTGTGCCTTTATAATAGAGTATATGTCCACTTTTTAAATCAATTGTTTCTTCACCTTTTCTTCTAACTTCACAAAGTCCAATAATGTCCCACTTAATATAAGACAGTTCTTCTAATTCTTGCAATCTTCCTTCACTTGAAAGTGATAAGCAGTTGTAAGTACCTAAATAAAAAGTCATCATCAAATGGCAGCCTGAGTTTATTGGCTTTTTACCTCCGAGTTTAAGAATATTTTTCCAATATATACAATCATGGCAGACAAAAATAAATCATGACCCTTATTCCCAGGAGGCTGTAAAGTCACCAACCAAGGCAGTGGTTGGTGGCTGAAGGTGGAGGGTGCTAAGAATTCCGATTGCGGAATGGATATATACATATATAATATCATATATAATTTAAGTAATAAAAGAAAACTAGATTTAATATTACCTGTACTGTAAGAAGATTATTATAAATAGCTTTTAGTATTTTACAGAAGAAGAGGGACCAGCCACACTGTAAGTTGACTATAGTTTAATATATTTTTTTCCAAATTAATATAGTAAATGAGATATTTATTTTATATAGCATGATGTTTATGAATTGTAATAAACTAAAGATCAGCTTTTCAAGCTATTCACATGCGCTTTATGAATCTTAATAATAAATGAATACTTTCACTTTCAACACAAGACTTTCACATGACCCACCACTCTCCACTCTATCTAATAACACTGATACACTCAAGCACATATATGCTGAAAAGATAAATAATCACCAATATACGTATTTCATGCTAAACCAGCAATCATCAGTTGGTCCAGATTATCATCTCCCACACATATATACTATAAGTGCTCAGATATATATTAAGATAGACAATCTTCATACTTTAATGGACTGGCTCCAATCTACTACACACTCCAACTCTTCAACCATCCATCCAATTGAAAATCTGATGATGGAATGCTTGAAGGCCACCCTGAGGCCGAGATTCTTGTCACACCCTTGTTGACCCAAGGCCAATCTGAACACCACATGTACAGGATATAATCCATTAAATACATATGCAAGGATGGGCAGACATCTCTACAATGTAATAATTGAAACACAGGCTTAATATATACCATGTGTCTATATATGTAATATAGGGTATATGAGCACAGACTTTCACATGACCCACCACTCTCCACTCTATCTAATAACACTGATATACTCAAGCACATATATGCTGAAAAGATAAATATGTGTGGGAGTTGATAATCTGGACCAACTGATGATTGCTGGTTTAGCATGAAATACGTATATTGGTGATTATTTATCTTTTCAGTATATATGTGCTTGAGTGCATAGAGTGGAGAGTGGTGGGTCATGTGAAAGTCTGTGCTCATATACCCTATATTACATATATAGACACATGGTATATATTAAGCCTGTGTTTCAGTTATTTCAACACAAGATAAAGTTTTTGCAAAAGAATAGAATGAATCACCTATTCTTTCAACCCAAACGCTTAAGTATGGGCAAATTTTAAGCACTGAAAATGAAAGCGTGAAGAATAGGTGATTCATTCTATTCTTTCGCAAAGACTTTATCTTGTGTTGGATGTGAAAGTATTCATTTATTATTAAGATTCATAAACCACATGTGAACTAGCTTGAAAAGCTGATCTTTAGTTTATTAAAATTAATATAGCTAACTTTTATAGTTAACTAAGGTTTCATTTTATTACAAATTCTCCTACTTTTTCTCTTTTTGTAACATTTCTAAAAAATATACTTATTTTCTCATCTTATTCTATTTTAATGCTATTTTTCATGCACATTAATGCACCAGAGAGTAGTGTCCTGTGCAGCTTAGTGCAGAGGTAGAATGTTAGACTCTTGAGAGTAAGATCCCAAGACTGACTACAGTTTGGGTACTTCCAACTCCCTAATTTTATATGAGTTCTGAGGCATAAAGCCATTGGATTATTTATACAAAACAACAACAAAAAAAAAAAGCCATTCTATGAAACTAAACATTTTGAAATAAAATAATGCAAATAAAAGAAATAATTTCTTTATTCATATAAAAAAGAAATCTTTAAAAAATAATTTTTATAACTCAAAAAAAAAAAAAAAATTATAAATAAATATTTTATTTATTTTAAAAAATGTACTTTTAATGTAATCCATATCTGTTAATGCAATCTGAAGTACACCATTTTTTAAAATCATATTAGTCTTTAATTAAAAAGCATAATTTAATGACCAAATACACTTCGTTATCAAATGTATCAATATTTTTTTTTCCTTTTAAACTTAATATGTTTTGACCAAAATTTTAATTACAACTTTTTTTTAATATAGTTGTTCCATTTCATTCAACTACAACTTTACACCGTTTTTGCAATTTTCTTCTTGGTTGATTTTATCCTATGTATAAATTTTCTTTTATCACATCTATTCCACAAACACTTTTGTGTAGCATTTTTGAAATTATCATTCCTTTTCTTAATTATTTGATTAATTACCCCCATTTTGATTCTTTTGAAACCTATTATACTATTTTTGTAAGAAAATCGAGCCATGTATCATGTGACTTAATTTAATAAGCTTGCATTACAAATGTTATATAATGAGCATGTCAATAGCTCTTAAGAAGCTCTTTACTGATAAAAGCCAGAGCTAGAAACTTATCTGAGAATAGGGGTACTCTAAAAAGCTTATTAAGAGCTATTGGCACACTCATTATATAACTATTACACTAGCATGTGACAATTTCTTTTAATATATATAGCTTAATTCTTTATGAAACTCGATCTGTGTTATCAAGATGATTCTTCCAATTCTTCATTATTCTAGTTCCAAATAAATATTTCTTTTTATCACAAATTCTGAATTTCTGTTTGTATTTAAAATGTTAATATTTAGCACTATATTCGCTAGAATCCATTATGTTAGAATGTTTTAATATATGAATTTTTTCTCTACAGTACAGGCTTTTTCATACCTGCACTCCAATATGTAATATATTGGGGGCTTGAACTCAAACTTTCATATGACCCTCAACTAACCATGCTATCTCATAATGCTGACACACTTGATCACACATATGTCGAAAAGATAAATAATCACCAATATACATATTTCATGCTAAATCAGCACTCGTCAGTTGGTTCATATTATCATCTCCACACACACATATATATATATATACAATCAATGCTCAGCTTATATTAAGATAGCCAATCTTCATACTTTAATAAACAGGCTTCAATCCACTCCACCCCTTCAGCTGTCCATTTCATTGAAAATCCGTTGATGGAATGTTCAAAGCTCACATTGGAGCCAACCTTTTCATCATACCCATGTTGACCATAAGTCATTATGACCCCTCATGTACAGGACCTAATCCATTTACATGCATATAAGAGGGATGGGAAGACCTTACAGCACTATATTTTTAATAAATGAATTTTTTCTACAATATATGTTTTGTAATCTTTTGAATCAGTATTCTTTTCTAACAAAAACTGCTAATAAGTTTAGCATTCTAAATTCTCATTAATTTTTTACTTCTCATTTACTATTGTTCGTTGGTACTTGATCATCATCATCATCACTATTTATTTTTCTATGCAAGCATTTCAATTTGCCATCAACATATGTTACTGGTTGGCATGTTACAAGTCAAACACAGCTAATCAGTTCTATAGAAAGCATTTCCAGAAGATATATACAAATTCTACTATATGCTTATTAACCTCATTTTATTTTTCCTAATAATAAAGTTAGGATATTTTTGTTTTGGGTTTTACAATTATTAATGTTTGTTTTGAAAATTTTTCACCATGAAAACTTGACTCATTAAAAAGTTTATACTTAAACTTTTCTATATACTAAATAAATAAGAGCAATAATTTGGCTTCAAAATCAATCCCCACTTCCAACTTTTTTTATTATCTTTTGTCATACCCAGTGAAGAAATCCATTTACGAACTAAATAAACTTTATTTTAAAACATACAATTAATTCTATCACTAAATGAATTTGCTAAGCATATATATATCGACATTTTTTAAAAAAAGGAATCAAACACAATCATACATACGTAAACGAACACATTTGGAAACATAACTTGTTTATCATGTCATGTTGAAAAAAATGAGTAGTATTAACCATATTTTAAATTGCTCAATTAACAATTTATTTATTATATTGTTTTCTCAACAATCATAAAGATAAAATTAAATTGCATTTTTCCTTTCCAATTTCTTCCTTTCAATGACTACTGGTTATCAACTAGTTAACAAAGCCAACTTAGGAGAAACTACTCACATCCTGCTGGATAAAGAAAACTGAATTCAACAAAAATTCTTCCAAGCGGTTACTATAGTAACAGTAGTTAGTGCAAGAAAGCTAATTTGAGGAGGTTTTTTTTTTTCAGACGTTTTAAAAAGATTTTATACTGTTTATAAATGTTCAAACAAAGTTTTGAAACGAAGCACAATTACTTTTCTCTTATTGATGGATTACATCTAATGAAGGCTTCTAATCTATAATAGCTCCGATTTTGCCTACTAAAATGTTAAAGTGATATGTTTTCAATAGCATTTCGATTTATATTTTGACCAATCTTATGAAGATATATAAAACTGAAACTTTATTATAAAAAGAAATATAAAAAAATCATAATAATACGCGGAATATATTTTTTATGTGTAATAAAAATGAAACAAAATAAACAATAAACTATTATTTTCCTCATTATGAGGCAAAGGTAATATAAAATAAATTTAATTCAAAGTAAATTATAATCTAACATTTATAAATTCTTACAGAAGTGATTGAGCATAAAGTGTTAATAAATATTAAGTTTGTGAGTGATTTTTTTTTTCATATGTCAAAGCATCAGCCGGGAAGCGAACCCGGAACAATGGCTTGTAAAGGCAGCTGTGCTGACCACTCGACCACCAACGCTTGACTGAAGTATTTTTAACATTTACAAAGTTGTTTTAACTTATGATGAGTATGAAAATCTGCTATTTCAATCAGTATACTATTTACGAAAAAATAATTTAAACTAAAAATATAAAAAAAAGCACAATCAAATGAGGAGAAATGTCTTGCATTGGTGGTCGAGAAGTCAGCGTGACTGCCTTGCACTTGCAGGCAGTTGCCCGGGTTGCGGATTCGCGTCCCGGCTGATGCTATGACACTTAAAAAAAATGAGGAGAAATGTTATACTAGAAATAAACAAAGAAAGGAAAAAATGGACTTGAATCAAGTGATGTTAATGGTCATGTTAAAGTAAAAAAGAATTAGTAAGTTAATTGTACAACAAGAATTATAGATAATTTTAAAAATTCAATGATATGAATGATTTGTGCATTTACTTGAATGTAAACTAATTTCTGAATTCAGATGAATCTTAATTTATTTTTTTTCAAGTAGATAAGGACTTTTTCAATTCTCTGGCCCTCACATATCTAACTATCAAATTATTGGTTTATAAATTAATATCTATGGGAATAAAGTGCCTAATCAATCTGGATTGGCTAGATGAGTGCTGATATACTGATTATAAAACAACAATGTAATTGTAATAATAATTATATTATAAATAATAACAGTATATCTAAGAATAATAAAAAATGGATAAAACTTTCATACTTCCCTAAAATTTATCACACATTACTAAAAAATAAAAATTATATGGATAAAAGTATTAACATAGGATAGACAAATGATAAAAATCTTGACAAATTAATAGGCAATTATAAAATAAAAAATGATATAAAATAAAAAAGGGAATTATGAAAAAAATTATTTGTTCAAATTACTGTATGGTTTACTATGGACATACAGGGAAACAATTATATGAAAGAGCAAAAGAACATAATAATGCTATTAATAGAAGAAATGATAAATCTGCTTTATATATTCATTATTTAAAATATGGACATAAAAAGATTGTGTCAAAAATATAAGATTGTTAAATTATAATAAAGAATCTAATAGAAGATATATAAAATCTATTACATTAATTATAACAAAAATAATTATATGAACATATATAAAACATTAATTAATTTGATTAATAATGGGCTAATGATAAATGAATGAAAGGTTACATAATATACATTTATAGAGGTTTTGTTTTAAGTATTAAAAAAGATAGATATTGCTATGTATGCAATGTAGATTGTAAATGTAAATTAGTTGAAGCACACTGAAAAGAGCAAAAATTAATATTTGCTAAAAAGAGTTTTTTGGTGTATGATGATTATTATATATATATCAGGGGTGGCCAGCTTTTGTGTTCATAAGATCTACTTTTTATTTTTAAAATGTGTTGTGATCGACCTGTTGTTATAGGTGATCGACTTGTTGTCATAGGCATAGTCTAAGTGGAGGGAGGTATGAAATACATACTATTTTTATACATCTACTAGTAAAAAATAACAATTATTTAACGGGCCAAAAAACTCATGTCGAGGGAATTAAAACAACATGAGTAATTATTAAAAATATTTATTAATTCAAATTAACTACATTAAGTCAAGATTAAAAATATTATTTTCAGTAATGATATGGCTTAGTGGACTTCACCTATCTAGAATTGAAAAAAATTTAGAACAAAAACAAAAATAACAAAAAAACTTGAAAATTTTGACTTAATTTGTTATCTGACAGCTCTTGCCAGATTGGCCCCGAGATCGACCAAAAATGGCTTTGCGATCAACCGGTGGATCATGATCGACTTGTTGGACACCCATGCTATATAAACATATATTATATTATATCATTGATTTATTTAAATAATTGCAATAATATGCAATTATCATCTTTAATGAAGAGAATGCTCACCCATGCTAACATAACAACTCTCCCTTAAAAATATATACTACTTATTGTTTACTAAATTGACTAATATTTATAAAGAATTCAGAGGCTTGTATTGATAATGTTGAGATTATTGTGAGCATCAAAATAACTATAAATAGTTATATAATTACTCATTTAGAAAATTGTGTGTTACTGAAGTACAAAGTGACATATAGAACACAATAATATGGTAAACCTCACAAGAATGAATTTATAAAATGGATCTATTGTAAATGATATCACTAATCCCATAAAAGTTGCATCAGAGTTCAGAAATATTTAGACTTCATTAATTATCCCTACTTTATTGTAATATACAACCTGGGTAATTTAAGGAGGTTTAACAAACTCTAATGGATACTATCACCAAATTGTTTATAGAATATTTAAATTTAGTATATGATATATTAGAATGAGAAGGTTCTTATAGTGCAATAATACAGCACCCACAAGCCAAATCTTATAACTAGTTTCAAATATGAGCCAAGTAAATTTGGAATTTTTTTTCTAATTCTAATTAAGATTGAGATTTTTATTTTACAAAACCAGTTTGTAGTCTACCCAATTAACTATTCAATATTGGTCAGTAATGGATGTCTAGATATTTTTAACTAGAGAATTAAATGATGATATAAAAATTCTCAAACAATCCCCTTCTAACCTCTCCCTCACAGATCCTTTATGCAGAATTGGTAAACAGACCTTTAATACAGAGTGGGCTTTCTATATTATCAATATTAATAAACAATATCATTTGATTTCTTCATATCCCCCCCCTCCCCAAAAGCCCAAATTAAAAATTTCTGGCTTCTCTTATATTCTTAATCTTTGGAGTTTATACCTAAATAAATTTGCAGACAAATTTTAAAAAATTTCATCTGGGAAAACATGATCCAAATGAAATTGATTGTCAATAGTTAAAAAGAAACCCACCCACCCCCACAGTATTAATTTTGATTATTTTGTACCATTTATTAATGATCATAATAATTTCCCTCTTTTGTACACTACTTATATTTTCTAGAATTTTGCAGGGTATTTTTTTAATGTATACTTTGCTCAAATATTATTCCACTTTCTTATTTAATTTTCTCAATCATAACTCTTCTTTTAACTAACCAACTTAAATATCCATCCACCCCCTTTTAATTTTTCTTATTTTATCTAAGTCAGCATTTTTCAACTGTTTGCCTCATGATCTCATTACAATAACCATTAGCTATTATACAATCTTCATAACAGTTACATAAAATAGATTGAAAACAATAATTACAAAAAGCGAAAAAAAAAAAAAAACCCACAACTATTCAGATATTTTTGAGTATTTATATATATCAGTTTATCAATCTTTATACATTTATCAAATAAAAATATTAATTTCACTTATTGAATGTCTAATATGTTAAATAATTACAATTATGCCCATTCAATAATTAATTACATCCCAAATGCACATATTGTTTTTATATCTTCTCATTTACGTTTTTGCATTCCTTCATATATTCATATATATATATTACTTATAATCAATCTCCACATATACACTTTAATGCAAATTTTTTTATATAATTCCTTTAATTTCCTAACAGTTTTGACAGTCCTGCAGTCTTCATCAGAGCACTTGCAAAAAGATTTATATAAAAAAATTTGAATGCAAATAGTAAAAAAAAAAAGTTTGAAGGATATACATACAGATTTATTGTTGTTTGTTTTGATTTTCTTTAGACAATTTATTTATTCTCACCTTAATTGATTTAGTAAATGAAAAAAAATTCTCACAATAGTTCAGTGAAGCTGTGGTAAATTTTGTATGAATGTAACTAATTCAATTATATGTTATTCAAAAAAATATAACAAAACAAAAAAAAAAATGTAAATAAACAAAAAAGAAAAACATTAAAATTAGTAAATTACTAAATTTTATGACCAGCAGCAATCATTTTTCTGTCTCAAAGCACTGCACAAGATCACATTTACTAATAATGCAGATTCAGATTATATGAGAACACATTTTATGATTCAGTTTTAATATTCTTTTTGAATTTTGACGTGGTATATTTAGTGTAATAAAATATTTTTCTCATGTGGTAAAGTGAAAATTAGCAGTTTAATGGTGGCAGAAAAAAAAATCTAAAACATTCTTGAATTGCACCAGAAAGCTTAAAGTTTGAAATGTCTGACAGAATTTAAAACGGATAATTTATAGATGACTTTATAGATTCCAAAACTGATATAGATTTTAAAAAATGAAAACAATTGGGGAAGCTGTAGTCTGCTGATGAGACTGCAATAGCATTTCTATGAGGGAAAAAATTATTGAAGATAAAGAGTATCGTCCTGACTGTGTTTAATTGTGATAATAGTCTATCACCTCACTATTCATTTTATTTTAAAAAAAAATAAAGATATGATATAGTAATTATTTATTTTTTGACTAAATTTGAATGATTCAATGCACGTAATAAATGTATTTGTAAATTTACTTCCTCAATTTATTATTAATAACTACTTTATCATTTAATTTCAATTTTGTTTATACTACAATCTTAATATATATATATGTATACAATACATTTAAAAAGGCATCTGTTATATAATTATGTAAATGTTGAATAAAATATGTATTCTATTGAAATCAAACCTTGCCAACAACATTGAGCTATTATATATGATTTACAATGTATATCTAGGAAACATGGAATGAAATATAATGAATATCACGACTTCACTCTCTATATATGTGGAAGTTGATCTTTATGTTTAATTATAATATATAACATTTAACCATGTGTTAGAATATATTTGTAATAACTTTAATATTTGTGTTAATATTAAAAATGCACACGCATATATAATTGGGCTATATATAGATAAATCAAATCAAATAAATAAATAACGAATTTTATTGATTTCTTCTAGCAATTTCAAAGGTGTAACCTTCATTTTCAAGAAGTACAATATTTCTTCATTTTCACGAAGTGCAAATTTGCAAGATAGGACAAATTAAATATGCAAATATGGGTAGGAAAATTTAAACTTGCCACTTCTTAGATATGGCGTAAAACAGCTCTCTTTTATTCGTGTGCACATCCGATATTATATAGCATGCCTCTTTCACTTTCCTATGCAATTCATGCCGCTCTCTGCACATAACCCGAGGCTTATCTGGCCTGCACTGGTGGCCCATAGCAACAGCGTGCTGTACAAAAATAGAGTGGGATGGGTTGACAGAGGCCTTATTATATGCATATACATGCTGGGCCAGTCTTGTCTGGATAGATGTCCTCATTTCCCCATAATATGCTGCCGGGCAATTGTTATTGCTACACGCAATCTTGTAAACCACTTGTTGGGCGTGTATTGGGGGAATGTAGTCCTTAGTATTATTCATACTTCTGTTGAGATTAGGAGGTGATCAATAACACACACTAAAATCGGTGCTAAATATTGTATGCAAGTCTCTATGAATATTTTTAATGTATGGCAGTAAAATACAGGGTTTATTCTGTTTCAGTTCAGGATGTAGATCAATATAAAGCAATTCTTGATATATAATGTAGATCTCACTTAGATCCTTACATTTCTTATTGTAAATACATGATTATTTACTAAATATTAATTAACTATGACAAATTTCTCAAAATTTCCAATCAGAAGCAGCTCCATTTTAATGATCCCAAATTATTTAATTTGTTTATGCAAGAATATTTTTTGAATGTAACTAACACCAATCATAGACTTTTAAAAAATGTTTATGCCACTAGCTGTATTCCACTAAATAATATTTTAGGTTTTTTTTATATAGTATGTTTCACATTTTATCTTCTTTATTTAAAACTCCTCATTCATTATTTGTCTTGTATGAAGTTTATATTATAGCATTATTTACTTGTTTTTTATTGAATAATACATTTATTATGATTAACTGAATTTTATTTAACGTGCAAGATAAGAAATAATAGTCAATTACAGAATACACATTCTAAAAAAACCTACAATAATTATAATTAATTTGATGAAAGTGGTATGGAGAAAAGAAAGGAAAAGAGAAAATTTAACAAGAAAGCAATCAGAGATGTATGGGTAATGGAATTACAAGTCCCATTTTAATTTTAGAGTTTTGCTGAAAATTCCTAATGCGAGTGCTGATCCTATAAAATATGGTAGAAAACCTGAGGGCATCTGAACAACACATAATTTGATTTAAATAATTGAGTTACCTGATATAGTATTAAAAGAGATGGGAAGATATATTTGAATGCAAATCTGAGGCAATTGTAAATTGAGAGAAATGTTAAAACAGTTATTAAAGTGATTATATTTAGAGTATCTAACAAGCCCAGATTGAATTTTGGGAATATTTCTCTTAGTATGTGGGTTCCAGAAAACTAAACCAAATTTTAAGATCAGAAGAATCAATGAGGGAAATGTTTATATTAAATTGACTAATTATTTTTTTTATGAACTATATATGGTCCTCATGATTTTAAAAGCCCTATTTACTATGGCATTAATACAGAGATGGGAAGAAGACATTACTAGATAAAATAATTTAAATATCTTTCTGACTATTTTTAGAAGTGATTTTTTTTCTCATGGGTCATAGCATCAGCCAGGAAGCGAACCCGCCAATCGGAACAACCACTTGTAAAGCAGCTGTCGCTGACCTCTCGACCACCAATGCTTGGCATAAAGTCATAGAATAGGAGTATTGTAAAATTTCAATTTTTTTTTGAATAGGACTTATCAATCATTTACTAAACTAGAGATTGTCTCTAGCACAAATATAAACTTTAAAACTCAATTAAAGATTAATATATCTGATTTTTTAAAATTAAACAGACAAACACATGGAGTTTTTCACATTTCTTTTTCCTATATGTAATATCTTTATGTAAATAACCTCAATATTAGTAAATGATTAATAAGAGTCATTACTATATTTATCTAAAGTGGATGATGTCAAAGATGTGGGTTGAGTTGATTTGCCACTTGTAATTCAAAATGTAATTATTTAATATAGGGAATGATGAACCAACTGATGAGTGCTGGTTCAGCATGAAATCCATGTTGGGGGTCATTTGTCTTTTATTGTATCTTTATTTATATGAATTTAAAAGAATATGTGATAATATTGAGGTTATTTAATATATTTCTAAAGAAATTACACGTGGAAAAAGAAATGTGAATAACTCTATGTGTTTAATTTTAAAAAATCTGATATATTAATGTTTAATTGATTTTTAAAGTTTATGTCTGTGCTAGAGACAATCTCTAGTTTAGTAAATGATTAATAGTAGTCATTACTATATTTATCTAAAGATGGGTTGAGTCAATTTGACACTTATAATTCAAAATGTAATTACTAATAATTTTACAATCACTAGTATAACAGAGAAAATGAAAATATTTTATACTATTCCCCAAGATCATTCATATATATATAGTCATAATAAAAAATAATAAATATAATGGTAATAAACTATTATAAACAGTCTTTCAATCTGCAGAAGTATTTTTGGTTAAGAAATTAACAGGATTGAAAGACTGTTTATAATAGTTTATTACAGTTATATTTATTATTTTTATTATGATTACAATTTTGTTCTAATTAATGGACATTTTATTTATATATGTACACATATACAACAATAATGGGACAAGACTGTCTTAGGGTATTTCAGCTGAGCAAATAAAAGCAGTTCTGTGATGTATAAATGTTTCAAACCATTTAATTAGAGATTTTGAAAGAGATAAATTATATAAATTTAGATAAAAGAATATTATGATCAATTTTGTCAAAGTTTTAGATGTGATAAAATAAATATCATGCCTTCTGATCAGAGATGATAAAGAGATTAATTTCAATTGATTTATTGACTAAAAAATATGTTAATAGTGGGGAGGGGAATAAAAGTTTGTTAATATATAAAATAATTTTGTCATAAATACATCAGCAGTCAATTCTTTCAATGATGCATAAAACACAAATAGATCTGCAGTTGCAAGCTAAGTTTTTAAAGCCATTTTTATAAATAGGAAAATCCTATGCCATTTTCAAGTTTATGGGGAAGTTGCCATTTCTTATAGAATAGTCAAAAATATAATAGACAGAAGATGTAATAAATGTAGAACATCTTTTATATATAAAAGGGACTAATATTCTCTGGATTTAAACTCTAGTTCAATATGAACTTTTTATTGGAAGACAAATAAATTATTATTCTATCTGTAAAAGAAATATTGGAAGTACTAGATAAAGAATGATTGATTGGATTGGCAATCTCACAAAGTATTTGGCAAAATTGTCAGCCTCCAAAGTAGCATTAGTATTATGTTGTATTTTCCTTTTGGTTAGACCAAAATTTTTAATTAGAGATCAGAATTTTGGAGGGTTATTTGAAATATTTAATTCTATATTTAGTATACTTTTTTTATAATATACTTTGCAAATAATTTTGAATAATAAAATTAATAAAATTATTATAAAAAATATATATATATATATTGTCTTGGGGTACTGTTTGTGATGATATAAAGATATTTAATAATTTCTTTGAGAGTTACTGAGAATCATGGAGGAAAATAATTATTTGAGATAATTTTTGTTAGAATATAAGAATCTAATAAATAATTATTCATGCTCATAATAAATTTGATACTAAAATTAACATCAGAAAAATTGTAGATAGAATTTCAATCATATTTAGAGAGGTTCAAATATAGATCCAAATAATCACTTCTTTTTAATTGTTCTAGTAAATCAAAAAAGAATAAGCCTAGAATAGAACATTTTTACATGACATTTGATTGGGAATAATAGAGTTTTCTCTAAAAGAGTTAAGATATAGAATAACAATTAACATTGGAAATATTACTAAAAATGTAGTTCAGTAATCAGAGGCTATAGTTGATAGTAGGATTAAACTGTTTAAATAAATTAATAAACTACAACATTTGGGAAGTCTTTGAAAATAGAGTTAGAGAGATAGTGTTACTAAATTGTAGATTGAGAATGTTAAAATCTCCAGTAATAATGATGGGATTCATATGAAATTTAATAAAAAATCTTCAAAAGAACATAATAGCTCATTTAATTCAGACAAGGAAGTATTAGATTTTATGTATATATTATCTAAAAGAATATTGTAACTATTATTTGATATTACTTCACATCTGGTAGACATGCATAAGGGAGAAACATAGATATGGATTTACATGTTTAATACTGTTTAATTGTAAATAAGTGTGCTACCTATATCTATTAGCTAATCACATTTGGCTCAATATTATTTGTAAGTCATATTTCAGACAAAAATATAAAATCAAAAATTTTCTGATTGGGAAAAATGTAATTGAAATCATTCCTCAAATATTAGCATAAAAACAGGTAAAGTTATTCTTAATGATATTTCAAAGTAAAAAAAAAAATTAGAACTTAAATATAAAAAAGAAAAGGATGTGTGGAGTAGGTATAAATAATAATTGGAAAAAAAATGGAACAGAAAATATTTTAAAAAAAATTGTAAAAAAGCTAAAAAGATAAAAATTATGCTGGATGTGCTAATGTATTGAATGAAGCATGATGAAAAGAGATATTTCATATACTGTGAGAACAAAGATTATGGAAAAAGACTATGGATGAGGTAATAGAAACATAAAGGCTGAAAGATTTGATGTTATTAATATTTATTTTATAACCTATAATTGCTGTTTTTAAATTATTCTCCTATATTTATTTCATGTTAAATAATTAAATATTTGAAAGCAAATTGGAGTTTAAATATCTCTTACGTTTCTTTCTAATATTAGATAAAATCATTTTACATTTAGAGGTTATTAAGAGATCAAGAATGATAATTTTTATGAGATTTGGTAAAATGAAAATAAGTTTTGTCTGAATATCTCTGTTTATGCCATGATGGCAGGAGATCATAGCATTTTAAGACAATGTCAGAGTTAATATGAAGATTTGACATGGAAGCAAAACGTATATTTAAGAATTTCTTTATAGTTGTGATTTATATTGTTCAAAATGTGGATAGGCTAATTGGATTTTATTGATCTGTTTACATATTTTGATTTTGAAAAAATATAGAGTAAATTTTATCAGTATAAAACTTTTTAGTGAAATAAAATATTGGAATGCGCTGATCAATATTCTGATGAAGCAAGTGAGCATTTAGACTAAGGATGATAATCACCCCAAAAATTCTGTATATACTTTTTTGATTGAATTGGGTGAGAATAATTTCCTAATATATTTTCAAAATAAAAGCAAGTTTTATTTGTGATGAAGAATTAGATCTAGATAAAGTCTTATGTTTTATCTTTTTGGCAATATGAATAAGAATTATATTTTCTTTAGAGATAAAATGGGTAAGTATACTGTCCTCAGTTATATCAATGAGAGAATGAGTATGAATTGGAGCATTACTTTAAGCTTATATATGATTTGGTAATCTATTAAGTGCATCATTAAAAGCATTATTACAATCAATTCCAGTGAGAATAGGAATATTATTTCTAATACAATTAGTATCTGTCAAAATACTTCCTTGATCACCTTCAATGAGATGAGATAATCAGTACGAATATATTTATTGGATATTAGAATGGTACATTGAATATCATAATCTTTACATAAAACACTGTTGTTAGTTCTCAGTGGAAAAGAAATATCAAGACTTTTACATGCTAGGATATTGCAATTAAAATTTTATATACGTAAATAAGTGGAATAGATTGTAAAATATCTATAGTAAATTCAAAGAGATGTTGGGAAACTTTGGCAATAATAAGATTGAAATTGCTGCAATTATTGTGAGAAAAAGAATTGTCCTTTAAATCCAATAAGTGTAATTTAATCTACAGAAAGATGAATATCAATAACAACTTGAGAATTAATTGTCAATTGATTATTATCCAACAGGGACTATTAGATATATTTTGCTCTTCAGTAATTGAAATGTTATTATAGTATAAGTATTTATATGAATCCAATCCTACTGTGCAGAATATATTAGCATCCATTTCATTTAGCTTCAAACAAGTGAGATGAAAATAACTTTGACAATTACTATAATATCTGAGACATGGAAAAAGATTCACAAATATTACAAACAAAGGTTGCATGAATTTGCATAAAAAAAAAAAAACAAGATCTGAAAAGAAAATGTATGTTAAAGAATTTTTTTTAAAATTTTTTTTAATGAATTTGAGTGTAATAAAAAAAGAAGAATTTAGATTTAAGTGATTAAACGGTTCATCCACAATAGAGTGACCCATAGTAGTGTCAAGAAGAGTGTTAGTTGTATGAAAATCATCAGAAGTTGAAAGAGAATAGAAAGAGTTATTTAGTGAAAAAGCACATTATCCATAGTAGATGTTTTAATATTTACTGATGAAGTCATTAGCAAAAGAGAATTCATCAATAATGTAATTTATTAATTTGTTGATTCTAAAGAATAATTAAATAGAAGAAACCAGACCATTTTAGAAAGTTTTGTCTGCTAAAAATATCACAAAGACAATGTACAGTGAATAGAGAATGTAGCTATGAATGTTAGTGGAAGCAGAGAGAGATATGTAGATATAAATATAAGTTTAGGAAATCAGCATGGAAGGTAAACTTTATTGAAACATAAGTTTAAAATAATAGTTAGAATATAAAAAAAAAACAAATTGTTATAATATACCAATAATTATAATGCAATAATGAGAATAAATAAATAAATTAATTAAATAAAGGAAAACAATAGATGCAAAAATTAACAAACATAAACATAAAATGTCCTAAATCTCAGGTAAAATATCAGTTAAACCCATATAATTATACTGATAGGAAAAAAACAAAAACAATTTGTACAGAAATAGGTAATCGTAATAAAAAATTTCTATTCAATAAGAAATCCAGATCAGTTAAAAATATATACTGATAATAATGATGAAAATAATATTCATTTTTATCCTTTCACCTCTATCTACTTGCATATTATGATCTGATTTTTTATTAATTATTATTAATGCTTATTTGCACATTCCAAACACATGACTATGAATATTAGAAAATCACACAACTATGCAGTGTTTGCAGAAATATGAAATGTGAAACTGATCATTAATTATAATTTCTAGATATTTAAAATCATGATACATAAAAATAAAGTGGTGAAAGATTAAAAGATTAAGATTATCATATACATTTATAATGAATATTATAAAACAAAAATTCATATAACTCTACAGTACTAGCCAAAAACCAATTTTTACTAAAATTTTATCACAATCCTGATTTCATCTATTAACAAATAGACCATTTCAAGTTAATAGATGAGACCATGGTTGTGGAAGAATTTTGTTTTTGGATAGTATTGTAGTGTTAATATGAATTTCTGTTTTATTTATAATTAATAGTATAGTGTAATGTTAGGCAGTATTTAATGTATATTATAGATATATTTTAATTAAATTAAATTTTTAAGTCTGTGTATGAAATTAAATCAAATATAATAATTTCTAGCTTAATAAAAATGACTAATACTTATTTACTTATTGACTAAAATATAATTTTTGAATATAAGTGATAAATATGTACACATCTATAAATACAAAATAATGGCATGATATTAAAAAAGTATAGTAACAAAGAGACATGACTGGTCAAAATGCATCATAGATATCATTAGAATGTCCCCCCAGCAGCTAATATGTTTATAATATAACAGTGAGCATAATATGTAATGTTCAATAATTTATATATTTTTCTATAGTTACTAGTATTACCTCAGCACATATTATATATAAAACACCAAACTATTGTTTTAAGTAGAAATCTTTTTACTTTAGTGTATTTTCTCAGATGATTCTAATGTAGTTGACCTTTGAAAAACTAGATCTTCTAATGCACATCTAATTGTGAAAGGAAAAAAGGAAGGGAAAGGGGAACTGTAATTTTCTTTTTGAAGCTTAGAGAGAAGTATTACAATGTCCTTTGTAAGTGTTATGCTTAAATTTTATTGATAGCATTCTTCTTTTTTTTTTTAAAAGTGAGAAATATTTGAATAGACAAATTCTAAGGCAGTATTATACTGAATGTTTCCTATAAATATAGAGGGATTTGAACTCAGGATTTTTAGTCTATTCATTCTCCATTCTATCTTTAGTAACTGATAAACATGACCACACACGTGAAAAAAATATACATGATCCCCAATATAAGTATTTCATGCAGAACCATGATGGGTCAGATCATAATCTCCCACACATATATACAATTAGTGCTTGGTTTATGTTAAGATAGCAATTCCTCAAACTTTAATGGACAGGCTTCAATCTTCTAACACTTTAAACTATTCAACTATACATTTCATTGAAAAATTGACAATGGAAAGCTTAAAACCGTTGAAGATTTGATATTATAGTCATACTCATGTAGACATTCCATCAATCTAACCCGTCATATTATCAGACATTATGTATCCATATATATATTAATAGGAGAGAGATGGTCTGAACTTATACTAAGAAGTAATTTATTTCCCAAGCAATATGCAATTCCAAGGCAGTATGTCATTTGTCTATACTGAATTTTCCTATATATGTAAATAGAGGGATTTGATCTGAAAATTCAGAGTTCAAATCTCTCTATTTGGATAGACAAAGTAATTATACTAAAAAATTCAACCTTAAAAATAGTTTCGTTTAAAATAATGATTCTAAGTTTTAAAGCGGAATGCTTTAATGCAGAGATAAAGTGGAAGTCCTGAGACCCAAGGACCTGTAGTTCATGGGTCCAGTTACCAGTTTCAGATCTCAAACTTTTTATAAACACCCAAACAATATATTAATCATTCAATTATAGTGACAGAGAGGTGAACTCTGAAGCTCCCGTTCGTGAATCATGATTTCAGCTGTCAATTCTAGTGCTCATATTTCTTATGATACCAAGGTAATAAATTGTTCAATTATTCTTTTAGTTTGCATGGTTACCGTTTGGTGCACTGCTAGAGGAAAGATTCTGGGACTCAATGTCCATAGACTATGCTCTGTCACTCTAGTGTTCAAACATCTCCCAAGCAATAAACTAGTCGTTTATTATTATTAACTTTAAAATAAAAAGTATTAAAATTATTTTTTTAGTTTCAAATTTGAAATTAGAAAAAAATAAAAATTATATTTATATGTGTGTTTCTATATATAATATAAAATATTTTTATCCTTCAGCTATTACTTTCAAATCAAACTGTATCTTTTTTTTTTTACAATTCGTTTGATCGCATTTTATAAAAATAAAAACAATAGCTACGAGATATGTTTTTCAACTTTTCCATTGCTAGTAAAAAAAAAAAAAGATCAAAAATTCATTTAAAAAAAAAAGATAAAAGTGGTACTGATATATAAATTTTAAGCAAAATGTAATTCAAAACAATTTTAATATGAAAGTATGTATAAAAAAACTCAAATATATTTAAAGTAAATCAAGTAATTTAAATTAAATACCTTATTCCTTCTATTATAATATAAATTGAATTATTTAGAAAAAAATAATACAATATTCCTTAACTATTTGGTTTATTGGAAAGTTTGTGTCATTGTTCTTTTTTTGTTTTTATTAAGAAAATCGTAGCCGTAGGCTTGCTAACTTTAATTTCAAACAGATTCTTATAATTGTTTCTAATTGGCTTTCTTCAGGCATGAAACATGACATGCGTCCAAAGGTAATGGTTTAAAAATTTGAAACCCCTTAAGAGTTTCAATACCACTCTTTGTTGTGTACCTATATAAATGTGATATTATTTTCACAGTTATGTGTTTTAGTCAATTCAGTTAACAGCAAATTACTAGCTGCAGCCATATACACATAAGGGTTTAAATCCATGTAACACCATAAGTTAAAAGTAAAAGAAATCATTTTATTTCTAAGCACCCCCCCTCCCAAAAAAAACTTGTGGACTACTAAAACAAATTGTTTACCATCTTAAAAATTGGCCATAAAAAATTTCTTCAAATAATTATGTAGAAATAGCTCCAAACATTCCTTTCTTTACATATATATATACATTTTCCAGTTTTAATCAATACATCCTTCATTTCAACTCTATCCTATTGCAATCAGTCATAAGCACAGAAAGTCAGATCGTTATCTCTCACAAAGAATGTATTTTGGAACGACTACACTTTTCCGTTATGTTAAACATAAGCACTCTCATATATATTAGATATACTGTATTTAAAAATTCCATTTTGTCACACATTAATAAAGACATTTGTCAAGCATTGGTGGTCGAGAGGTCAGCGACAGCTGCTTTACAAGCAGTTGTCCCGGGTTAGCGGGTTCGCTTCCCGGCTGATGCTATGACACATGGGGTAAAAAAAAATAAAGACATTTGAAAAAGATAAATGATCCTCATATATATAAATTACACATATCCAGTTCATCATGCCCAAAATCTCCAATTAAAAATCTTGCCAACTGTTGTTAAAATAATGTTATGTATAGATAGAAGACTTTAGGTGAGATGATGGGTGTGTGACATAATTTATACATATGATAGCCAGAGTAACTTTTAACATTTTTTTAGTTTAATATATATTCAAAGGTGAAAATAAAATTAGCTAAAACAAATTAACAATGCTACTATTTATTTACCTATTAAAACACACAAATGTATAAAATTTCACACCATGAATTTAAAATATATATACAAAAACTCACTGACTAATATTAAATTAAATCATATTTACAATATATTTACGAACACATTTTAAAATATGTTTAAATTTAAAATGAACAGAAACTATTTATACAAAAATAGTAAATCGTCTGTTTGTTTTTGTTGTTTTTTTTTTAAAAAAAAAGTCTACTCCTAATCTAAGAACAACTGAAGGGGGAATGTTTCAATTTATCT
The DNA here is from genome assembly GCA_028023455.1 of Epiperipatus broadwayi. NCBI lineage: Eukaryota > Metazoa > Onychophora > Udeonychophora > Euonychophora > Peripatidae > Epiperipatus > Epiperipatus broadwayi. The sequence continues at coordinate 11,710,904 of JAQFVV010000002.1, forward strand.
ATAAACGTTCTCAACCACAATTTAACAATTATAATTATTTCTATAACTTGATACAGAATTTAAATTCCCAATTATATCTGAAATAATTGAAAACTAGTTGACCTACTGAGATCACTTTGATGAATCACCAAATCTTATTAAAGGTCAAGCAATAATCTACTTAACCAATAATAATAAAGATGTTATGTTGTAACTAGATGAGTTACTTCATAGTACATGAACCTTGACAGCAGCAGGTAAGTGGCTATAATATTTGTTAAAGTTTTATTTTACAAAGAATGTCAACATTTATTTCTGCATTATAAATTGACAAAACCCAGCTATAAATATAATTGTTTCTTCTAACTTTTAGTACCAGATTTTAACATTTGTTAAAATTTTTAATCTTCTCATGTTATATAAATAGCTATTATTATTATTTAAGTATAATTATTTACACTAGATGAATATTTTATTAATATTTCAATAAAAATTAATACAAAACTAATAAGGCAATTTATTTCCTGAATAATGTATACATTACATTTAAAACAGTTTACAAAAAAGTAAAAGAAAAATCTCGGCCTCAGGGTGGCCTTTGAGCATTCCATCATCAGATTATCAATTGGATGGACGGTTGAAGAGTTGGAGTGTGGAGTAGATTGAAGCCTGTCCATTAAAGTATGAGGATTGGCTATCTTAATATATATCTGAGCACTTATAGCATTAATGTGGTAATCTGGACCAACTGATGATTGCTGGTTTAGCATGATATACGTATATTGGTGATTATTTATTCTTTCAACATATATGTGTTCAAGTGTATCAGTGTTATGAGATAGTGTGGAGAGTGGTGGGTCGTGTGAAAGTCTGTGCTCATATACCCTATATATTACATACATAGACACAGGTATATAATAAGCCTGTCTGTTTCAGGTATAATGACTTGCAAAAACTCTTTTATATACATAAATTATCTTTCCGTTTCATGTACATCTATTATTGATAATGAATGCCTTAAACTAAAAAAATCTCAAATGTTTTTTGTAACAAAGATAAGTCAAAGTTCCTTCTTAAATTAGTGACAACTATCTATTCAAAAAAATTGAAGGGAAATAAATGAAAAAAACTGCTTTGTCAAACAAATATATAATTTATATATAACTTGATCTATACTTTGGAAATGAACTAAGTTCACAATACATATATTTAAACAGGCAAATCTCTCTATACGTATTGCCACTCAGTGCAAGCCAGAGTAATCAATGGATGCCAGAAGGCTTGCACTGAGTGGCAATACCTATAGAGAGTGCTACCTGTTTGAATAACAGTTATGAGCAAGCATAAGAAATTGTGATCATGTGATGTTTATTGGCTTAATACATATATTTCCAAATCAACAAACAAAATCTCAATACTAAAAAAAAAAAAATAGATTTATTCAAACATAAAAAAAAATTTTAAAAAGCATTTGGTTTACTACATTAAAATGGATAAATAAGAATGCATAAAAACTGTATGAGAGCATGCAAATAGCATAATATAAATAAAACTAGAAAGTAAATACAATATAATAAAAATATATTATTAAATAACATTTCTGCTCAAATGAAATAATTGTTATTTATCTACATTCAGATTACTGTTAAATACTAATACATGCTATCGCTATAATCTTAACTTCCTGTTTAGTAATAACTATATAGGGAAATAATCATACTACGTCTATATATATATTAATGTGAATTTTTAGACATTTCACATAATTTTTCACATTAATTATCATTTATTTCTATGGGCACTGTAGCCACTTTTTCTTACTGGATTTTCACGAAATACACACTTTTTTGATAAGTGTTCTTATATAAAAAGATCAATGTTTTTTTTACCTGAATAATTACTATTTCTTTTTCAATTTTTTCAAGCTGCTTTCCTGTTTTTTTTTTTAGAGTTAAATTTCAGTATTACTTTATTACTACAGACTTTACAAAACATGGCAAAGTATATGCCAATAGATTAATTTTATAAGCACATACACTTTTAATTTGAGACTATCCTAATGTTCTTTTTTCACTTTTTAAATGCCAAACATGATCCAGATTGTGACAATGTGACTTGATTTTTTTTTCCTTCTGTAAATAATTGATCTGAAAAGCTTTAAACAATCTATATCTGCTAATAGTTCCTTCACTTAAGTACAATATTTTGAATCTGAACAAAACCATCAAATTTAATGACTCATTTCTTTTTTTATATTGTCCTAAAACACCCTATATCAAGTTTTTAATTTATTTTATAAAAGTTTTTGAAGAGCATTTGAATTGCGTGCATTTTGTTATAATGTTTTTAGCATTCAAAAATCTTTTTATTAAACAATACTTTAATTTTCTAATTTGATTAAAATTGAGAGTAAATCTATAATAATTACATGCTAAATGATCATAAGATTTATAATATACTCAAATTCTTTTTTGCATTTATATCAACTGTTAAGACTTTAGTACTCTTTTCAATTTATATTTTAAAAAAACTTCCTTATAAAAAAATAACTAGATTCACTATGTTTTATAATTATATTTGCTTCATTAATTTTTTTAAGAACATTTCTTATATTCATTATTGCCTTTCCTATCATTAATTCTCCATGCAGTGATCTTTAAATTGATTTTTCATTTTGGAGATCCAAATACATTTTTATATCTCTCAAAAAGTATCTAATAGTAGACTGAATAGAGCAATGACAATCAAAATGATTATCATATTCAGTCTGTATAATACCTCTTAATTTAAATGCTAGTTATCAACAGACTTGACATCTTATAAATTTAAAACTATACCAATTTCATCAAATGATTTAAAATACAACTTATTGGGATAGTGAAATAGAATTTGCTAGGATCTATGATTTTTGTACCCTTTGGTTTATACTACTATTATAATACTGTTTGAAAACAATATTATATAATTTTTCAAATAGTTATTCACTGAAGATTATCTTTTTCTAAACAAAATATATCTTTTATTAATTTTACTTTTTTAATATTTATGGCTTTTTTTTTTTTTCCATTTAAACATATTACTGTTTTTAATGCAATATCCTTTTCAGAATTTCATTTTAATGTTTATAATAATGACATTTTCTTTCTTTTCTCCAGTTTCATCTTGACTTTTCACTGATTTACTTGATATCAGTATAAAAGCATTAGCTTTTCACTTATAATCTAGTGGAATTTCTATAAAGTTCAACAAGTTTGTGGATTATTAATCAGTATCAAGTGTCATTCATTCATGCATAGTAAAAAGTAATTTAAAGTGATCGATTAACATCTTCACCCTCTCATTTCCAAATACTTAAGATTTGCCCATACATAAACATTTGGGTCAAAAAGATAGATTGATTCATCCTATATTTTGTGTTTGGAAAGTGAGAGTATTCATTTATATAGTTAAATCTACAAAGCACATGTGCATTAGCTTATTGGCTTATATAATCTCTATACTATTTTGCTCATTCTTAATCCTACCTGAAAAATTATTTCTGATTTTATATTTATTCTTTATTACTTTTATAAATATTTATTTAATTTTTTTGTAAATATTCTCATTTTTAATAAAATATTCTATATCTTCCTTTACTTTCTTCATTTAAATTCCCCAAATGATTCTTTTTGAAATTCAAATACTATCCAAAGCACTTTCCTTTCTGTTATTAGTAGATTTATTCATTAATTTTGTCTTTTATTCATTTTTTTCTAACAACTGTCCATATACTTCTAGGATTTTTATTAAAATTCTTTCTAATAGAGTCTGTAAAAAATGTTAAGCAAAAAAGAAAGTAGAGATGATAAAAAAATGTAAGATATCTATTATATATATAACAAAATACTTACACAGTAGTGGAATGTTAAATTATATTTAACAAGTATGTGTGAATAATTAATAAATAATATAAGGATTAAAATGTAACAAAAAAAAAGACAGTTTTGAATAAGATCATCTGACAATCTAATTTAGTTTCTTTTTCAATCTTTATGGTTGTAGTCAAGCATTGGTGGCCTAGCAGTTAGCATAGCTGCCTTCCAAGCACTGGCCAGGGTTTGCTTCCCAGTCTATGCTTTGACATATATAAAAAAACTTTTACTGCTGTATTACAGAAGCTTTTAAATAATAATAAAAAACTTTGTTTTGCTAAAGTACTTTAAAATTTAAAGAACATTCTTACATACAATTGTGAATATGTGAAAATTGAAACCAATATTCTTTTAAAATTATATATAGATGGCAGCTTTTTTAAAAGATCTAATTCTTTACAACATAATAATTCAGACAATGCATTTATTAATCTGAAAAATATTTATAAGTTTATTACACTTATACAAATATTTTTCAAGATAAGACAATGAAGTATATTGTTTAAGTTAGATATTGTTATTTAAAAAAAATTAAAAACTGAAATAATATGTTAATAAGCCATTAATACATTTGAAGTACTTATATTTTCATTTTGATATTAGAAAAGACTGTTCCAGCTTAGAAAGTGTAATCTAATTAAAACAGGCAAAACTCTCCATACAGTAGTGCCACTCAGTGCCAACCAGAATAATCAATGGATGCCAGAAGGCTTGTGCATAAAATCCCCATCTAGTCCCTACTCATCCAATATCCCCAGACTAGTTTCTGGCCTGTGGCCTTCGTCAGTGAGGAGCTTTGGATCTGACAGCATTGCATCTAGATCTTAGGATCTAATAAAATAAACTAGATATCATATTGTAGTCTAATAAATATATTAAAAAAAGAATATTAAAATAAAAAATGCTAAGCCAATCATAATTAAAACATTTCTTTGTAATATGGGTTTTATTTCATAATAAGTAAAAGGGGGAATAAAATAAGAAAAATGCATTTATTTACATCTGATTTTTCATAAGATAACTATACTTTAAACTAATAAAAAGTTATGATTTCTAGAGAATATTTAACATTTCCACAATATTTTTCTCTATTTAATGCTTGCTACAGTAATATTAAGAATTTGTTGCACATGATAAAATGCAGATAAAAATGCATAGTGAAAATTGATTGTATTTTATTTATACATAATAACATTAGAATAAAAATTTAGAAAAAAATACCACTTATTAGATAAAAGAATATAAATTAATAAAATATTTCATTCTTCATATGTCCATACAAAATAAAGATATCTCATAATTGTAGATTCAATATTTTCAAAATATTAAGGGCATTCTTAAATGAAATTTGTGCTGCTTCAGTAGAGAGTCCTGTCTTACTTCCATATAATATTATAGCTCTTAAACATCTAATTTAGTTTAAATTGTTCATTGCTGCAATAGAAGATTAAAGTCTGTGCTTCACTTCCCAATCTATTTTAAAATACTATCAAAATATTTAAATTGATCCACATAACATCCAAGACAAAAGTTGTTGAAGATATTTCTATCATCATTAATCAATAAACCAAAATTTTTTTAAAAAAAACATTAAATGTTAGAACAAATTTTTTATATATTGCATTCAAAACATTAAGTATTTTAAGTATAATATGTATAAACAAATAATAAATTAAAAAGTAATAAAAAAATGAAATAACAAAGTATCTTTTATTTTAAGCTATCAAAATACCAAACTTACAACTAATTAAAAATCATTATTTTCAATATTTGTAAATATATATTAAAAATACATGAAATTTGCCTTTTTTATAATCTGTACAATTAATACAATACGCTTAAACATATAAAGGCAAAATTACTAAATTCTAAATCCTAATATTGGCTAAGCACTTTCAGAGCCTGTTTACACCATATTCATAGCCTTAATATGTATTAAACTCGTATGCAAATTTATGCAAAACAAATCAGACCATCCATTTTTTTGAAATTACGAAACACGTATCTTTTCTATTTATAGCATTTATATCACTAGTAATGAAGTAAACCTCCTTGATTTTTCTTTTGGCATCATTCAAATACATGATTAACTGACTTTTGATGATCAACAAATATAGAATTGCCTTTGTTTTTGTTTAGCAATCTATTATATGCATACTTATGCTGACTGTGGCTCAAGTTTCACCATAATATATCGCACTTCATCCTGCTTTAGGGCATGCAATCTTGTATACCACCTGTATTGATTCTAAGTTTATTTTATCCTTGGTGTTATTAATTATTCTGTTAGTGTTTGGGGAGTTCTAAATCCTATTTTAAATTCATTATGTAAATTTTTTAACAAAGTTTTTCACCATGCTAGGGATGTAAGCTAAACTTAGTTGTTTATCTTTTTTGTTGTTATTCTGGATTAGGTTTTTGTAGAAGAGCTCGATTCTATTGGCAATTGTCCTATGGTTGAATCATACTCTTATCAAATCTCTAACATAGCAAGAGATGTTTTTTTCTGTCAGCTTCAAATTTGCATAAGTGATGGTTTCGAAACAAGAATTCTGAAAGACCCACAAATTTGTGTGAAATGGGAGATATTGAAAGTGGGTGCATGTACTCTTTTATGTGCAGAGGTTTGATTGTCATGCAGTAGTGAGTGCAGTGTGTTTTCTCTAAATTTTGAGATCCAGATAATCACATTTTGTTCATTTTCATCAGTACAGTTAAAAATCAAACCTGTGAGCATTTGTAGTTCATTTTGAATACTCATTATATTCTTCGGTGCCGCAATGAATATGTCATCAACTTATCTGGTGTAAAAATGTTCTCAGTACTAGAGCTTGGAATCTTGGAATCACCTGCTGTTCAAAATAGTTCAATACAATGCTGGATACAATTCCACTAATAGGAAGACCCATAGGCCAACTGTCATTCATTTTGTCTTCAAATGTTGCTAGAATATTTCCATCCAGCCATTTGAAGAAATCTATAATAAAGTCTATCCAAGAAGATGGATAATCACTATTTCTCAATTCATCCTCAATTATCCAAATGGACAGTTTGCTATTGATAGAACCATAAAGCTCTGAAATATCTACTGGTGCAATTTTAAATTCTTTATTTATTTCTACACCTTTAATGTTGTCAACAAATTCAAAAGATAATTTTATTGTGAAGGCGCCAAAACCCAAGGAGTCAATCAAATATTGATTTATCAATTTGGATGCATTAAAATAATTAACTTAAAGGCACTCCTTGTTTATAAAGTTTTGCGTTTGCAAATATTCTTGGTTGTATAGTAGCAGATGGGTATATCTTAAAATATTCAGCTCTATTAATTCCTTTGTTTTTATGTGAAGTATATACTCTTATTCTTCTCACATATATATTGCTTATAATAACTTCTCTCATATACAGTTTAACGCAAAAAATTTTTTTAATAAATCTTCTTTATCTTTCTGACAGTTTCGATTGTCCAGCAGTGTTCATCAGAGCATTCTCAAATTTCTTCTACCTTTTATTTTTTGACTTTATGTGCACGTAAAATTGAGGTAATAAATTTCTCTCTATTAATTTAATTTTTAAATCTGTAGTCAATTCAAACTTCAATTTAGAAATTTGCGTGAACATTTTGTCTTTATAATCCACAGAGTTCATTAACACAAATTGGTTGCCTTTATCTTCTTTCATGCACATAAATTTGTTGTCACTCATGAACTTTTTTGTCTTATCAATCCTCAAGCTCCAATTGACCATTTCAACTTTTAAATGTTTGTTTCTGATGATTTAGTTATTTCTGCAATTACATTTTCTCTCCACAGGTTGTTAATCAATGCTGCTTCAGTGTCAGAATATTAGTTCCATTTTAGGAAATGTCCAATGTCCCCCAACAAATCTCAGCCCAAATGTCAATATTGCCTTAACTTCAGCAGATGGATCAACATTAAATAAATTGATGTAGGCTTCAGATGCAACAGCATTTGTTATATTAATATTCTGTTTTTGAGCCAAAAAGGTTAATTTATTTTCAAATTTAATGACTAACTTCTTTTCTAAGTTATCACATTTATTAATCATCCAGATCATCTTATTTATATTGGCTGTTATCCTCAGCAAACATTTCTTCTCTTTCTTTAAAGCATTCTTGCGGTTATTTATAATCATGTCTAACAATTTTACCTGCAAACTTTGTGTAGTTTTATTGCCATTATAAACTGATTTTTTAATTTTGAGTCTACAACAATACGGCACTATGTTGAATTGCTTACAACTTCTATAAAAGTGAAGATGTTGCTGGAATGTATGGATGGACTTGTCTATTCATAATAAATATTGGACATTAACAATTTGATTCATTCTAATGTAATAATAAATATGTTTCACCAGTTCTTGGTAATTAATACAATATGCTTAAACGTATAAAGGTGGAATTGCTTAAACATATAAAAATGAAATTACTAAATTCTAAATCTTAATATTGGCTAAGCACTTTCAGAGCCTGTTTACTCCTTATTCATAGCCTTAATGTATATTAAACTCATTTTATACAAATTTATGCAAAACAAATCAGACCATCAATTTTTTTGAAATTGCAAAACCTGTATCTTTTCTATTTATAGCATTTATGTCACTAGCAATGAAGTAAGCCCCCTTTCTCTCAGTACACACTATCTCAGCCCTGGAGGGTTCAAATACATCATTAACTGCCTTTTGATGATAAAAAAATATAGAATTGCCTTTGTTTTTGTTTAACAATCTATTATATGCATAACCACTAAACATCACATGATCATCTCTTATGCTAGCACATGTTATTAAACAGGCAAAACTCTCCATACAGTAGTGCCACCCTGTTCCAACCAGAACAATCAATGGTTGCCAGAAGGTTTGTGTATAAAGTTTTGCCTGTTTAATAACAATTATGTGCTAGCATAAGAGATGGTGATCATGTGATGTTTAGTGGTTTAACACCAATCCTGCCTAATAGGATAATGGTGGCTATGGTTGTTAAAGAGCCAAAAACAAAATGTATGAATGCTGAACTGAGTTCAAATCCATATGACTATATAAGCTATTGAGCTTAGATTGGAAATATTATTGTGTTTTCCAATTTCATTCTCATAGTTTTGTAGTTAAGTAAAGATAAAAGGTGGCTTCTGGAGGGTTACATTAGATCCTAAGATCTAGGTGCAGTGCTCTCAGATCCAAGGTTCCTCACTGATGAAGGCCACAAGCCAGAAACTAGTCTGGGGATATTGGATGAATAGATACTAGATGGGGATTTTATGCACAAGCCTTCTGGAATCCAGTGATTGCTCTGGTTAGCACAAGATGACACTACTGTATGGAGAGTTTTGCTTGTTTATTATATGCATACTTATGCTGAGGCAATCTGTTACTGACTGTGACTCAAGTTTCACTGTGATATATTGCACTGCATCCTGCTTTAGGGCATGCAATGTATACCACCTGTGTGGCATTGATTCTTGGTGTTATTAATTATTCTGTTAATGTTTGGAGGAGTTCTAAATCCTACTTTAAATTCATTATGTAATTTTTTGACAAAGTTTTTCACCACACTAGGGATGTAAAGTAAACTTAGGTATTGTTTATCTTCTTTGTTCTTATTCTGGGTTAGGTTTTTGTAGAAGAGCTCAATTCTATTAGAAATTGTTCTATGGTTGAATTCTACACTTATCAAATCTCTGATATAGCAAGAGATGTTGTTTTTTCTGTCAGCTTTAAATTTGCATAAGTGATGGTTACAAAGCAAGAATGCTGAAATGTTTTCCTGAAGGTTTATGATGATGGTGTTCTAGTTGTATTTTTATATTGGACTATTTCCATCATCTAACATGTGTGTTGAATGTCTTTAAAAACTTTAATAATTTTATTTAAATATTCCAAATACCTTCAGCTGTTAGTAATATCACAGCAAACAGGTTAGTATATGCGTCAACTGTTAGTAATATCACAGCAAACAGGTTAGTATATGCACTAACTATTAGTAATATAAACAGGTTAGTATATGCACAACGTTTCGAGCTCAGTTGGTTAGAGCGTTACCTTAAAATTCAATAATCAAGAATCTAAGGACCTAGATTCGAATCCCATGCTAGTACTGCCACTGGTCAGGTCAGCAACACCTGAAGAAGAGGGGAGAATAATACCTCTCAAAATGTTGTGTATATACTAACCTGTTTATATTACTAATAATTAGTGCACATACTAACCTGTTTGCTATGATATTACTAACAGTTGGTGCATATACTAACTTGTTTGCTGTGATATTACTAATAGTTGGTGCATGTACTAACCTGTTTGCTGTGATATTACTGACAGTTGAAGTTATTTGGAATATTTAAATAAAATTAAATTTTCTAAAGACATTCGACACACATATTAGATGATGGAAATAGTCCAATATAAAAATACAACAAGAATGCTGAAAGACCCACAAATTTGTGTGAACTGGGAGATCTTGTGAGTGAGTGCATGTACTCTCTTATGTGCAGAGGTTTGGTTGTCATGCAGTAGTTGAGTGCAGGGTGTTCTCTTTGAATTTTTACGTCCAGGTAATTAATCGTATTTTGTTCATTTTCATCGGTACAGTTAAAAATCAAGCCTGTGTGTTTGTAGTTCATTTTGAATACCTGTTATTATATTCTTTGGTGCCACGATGAATATGTCATCAACATATCTGGTGTAAATTGTTCTCGGTGCTAGAGCTTGGAATCTTTGAATCACCTGCTGTTCAAAATAGTTCAATATAATGCTGGATACAATTCCACTAATAGGAAGACCCATAGGCCAACCATCATTCATTTTGAACCATTTGTCTTCAAATGTTGCTAGAATATTTCCATCCAGCCATTTGAAGAAATCTATAATAAAGTCTATCTGAGAAGATGGACAATCACTATTTCAGAATTCATCCTCAATATTATCCTAATCGACAGTTTTCTACTGATAGAACCATAAAGCTCTGCAATATCTACTGATGTGATTTTAAAATCTTTATTTATTTCTGCAACTTTATTTTGTCAACAAATTCAAAAAATGACTTTATTGTGTAGGCACTAAAACCCAAGGAGTCAATCAAACATCGATTTATCAATTTGGATGCATTAAAATAATGGACCCCACCGAAATGGGAATTTTACAATATAATACATGAGAGCACATACTAATTTATGAATCTTTTTTTTCCTTGAGTTTCTTATAATAAATAGCAATAAAATTATATAAATTTATCCAAATTACAAATATTCTTGACAGGCAAACAAGGTTCTATTCATAATATTCTTCTGATACTTTGAAATAATTTTCTAGATATCTCACAAACCAATCATAAAATTTGAATGAATAACATTAACGGAATATAACATCGCATTAAACCTGAGGAATGTAGTCAACCTTGAAATAACAAATGTAGTACAATTGTTCTTTTCAATCTAGACTTCAATTCAATGAAATAAAATAAACATTTGCATTGTAGTTTTTTTTTAAAAAACAATAATCTAAATTAGCATTCTTATGTAGATACAGAAAGTGTCACATTCATTCAGTTATGTATAAGCTTTGGTTTTTATTTATTATTAGGATATCATATTCATGCTGCTGGTTTCAAATCTCCATATGAATACTAAAATTCCACAGATGGTAGTGAACATTATAACCTGTATTATATATTTTAATGTGCACATGCACATGTAATATAACACACAAGCTGGGCTGGATTCAAACCTAGTTATGAATATATGTGAATTTATTAATCAGATCAATCTTTATTACATATAAAATGAATTAATTCTTTTTCATTCTTTTTGTATTGAAAATTGATTATAATGATGATTAATTAAAAAAAAAAACTGTTTTTTGTAATATTTAGTGTTCAAAACATTAACAGTTGCCCTGTGAATTAGAAAAATATAATGTTATTTTCATTCAGTCCAATTAATTTATATCCTTTTCTTTTTAATTATAAATATGCGATTATAATATAAGGTTTAATATGCCAGCTTAGCACTTTCGAGATTTAGTATTCAAATCTCATACTCATAGCTTTATGAATAAAGACTTGTGATTTGTTGTACACACATGCAAGTGAGCTTCATTAATTAGTCCATTGTTTGGAGAGAGCAAAGCAAGTCTCTCTTCTATTAATGGCACTGAGGTCATTAGCTATGTAAAAAGCTTATTTTTAAAAACTTTATCTCTTCATCCAATAATATATACATATTTACATCTTTAAGACTTATCTTTTTGACTACTTTTTCCTTGTAGTCATTTTCAAGAATCTCTAAAAATACATATTTACATCATTATTATTACAAAACAAAATTGTATATATTCTTATTATAGAAAACTAAAATTTAGCAAATTATTATTTTTACAGCAAAAATTCTACGATTGCAAATAGTATCACAGCTAATTAACAATTTAATGCATCAAACTGATAAAGATTACTACCTTACAATGAAATACATGAGAAATTTAATATTTTTGTGAACCCTAAGGTTATTAAATCCATTGGCTTTGAGATGATGGCTACTATGGTTACATTGTATTTCATTATATTTGAGAGAATAATATTGAAAGTTTATTAATTATTTAGTAGCTTCATTCTTTTCCAACCAAAATTTAATTAAGTAAATGCTTTAAGTTAACCAAATTGTAACAGTATCTAATAGGTTTGATAATTTTATTCCTTACATCTTTTACCAATTGTCAAATTGATGACTTTCGGGAGCATTAAATAAATATAAGTAAAATTTTTCAAATATTTGCAATGCAACAAGTCGAGAAAACTCCTTTTGCCTAATTAATTAGTGCTATTAATTAAAGTAGGCAAACAAAGTAAACCAACAAAAAAAATAAAAAAAACTGCTTTAAGCATAGATATAAATACTCTCATTTCACCAACTTTTATAAATATTGACAATTGTGAGAATAAACTCAAACCTAAATTTGGCAATACAAACAGTTTACCACAGTATTAATTATTAGTAAGTTAAATGAATTATTTAAGAATTTATTTTAAAATGTAATATATAAATAAATTTTGTTTTATTTCTTATTATGTTTGCAATTCATTACATATGTATATTACAAACTGTCAGACGCTAAACTAAATGTATACAAATGTAAATATTAATTAAAGGCCAGTACAGTTTAAAAGTCATTTTATTTAATTTCCTGCTTATATTAATGACAACACAAGAAATAATGAAAAAAAAACAACTAGCAAGCAACCCTTTGCTAAAATCTTTTTAAAAAATAAACTATATAACAGAAGGCTAAATAAATTAAATAGAAAAATGAAACTAGAGATTTCATTGCTCATACTTATAAATTCATTTTAGCATATAAATTTTCATTCTGACTATATGTACGACCAATTCATACATACATTTATTATAATTCTATATTATTAAATATTCTTTTACACACCAACAATTGGGGGGTAAAGTAGATTGGAGCCTATTCATTAATGTTTGAAAATTTTCTATCTTAATATAAACCAAGCACTGATTATATATATATGTGTGTGTGGGAGATGACAATCTGGACCAAATGAAGAATGCTGGTTCAGCATGAAATATGTATATTAGAGATCATTTATCTTTTTCACGTGTATGCATAGTCACGTGTATCAGTTGTATGTGAGAGTGGATAGCTAAAAAAGCTTGAAAGTCTGTGTTCAAATCTTTATATTATAATACTTCGTACAACATCACACATTAAAAGAAAAGTAAAAAATATATAATAACTCATTACAAAATAGAGCTCTTGACATGCCTAGAGATCTTATATTAAAGTAATGATGATGATGATTATGATCATGGACAGTCCAATGTGAAAAATCATTTATGTTTTACACAGGTACTTGTACATACATTTACCAAGAAATATCTAAATAAATAAATAGGGGGTTCAAACTCAGACTTTCACACGACCCTCAACTATCCATGCTATTATACTTTTCAATGTGTGTGTGATCAAGTGTGTCAGCAGTATGAGATAGCATGGATAGTTGAGGTTGTGTGAAAGTCTGAGTTCAAATCCCCTATATATTACATATTGGAATGCAGGTATGAAAAAGCCTGTACTGTAGAAAAAATTCATATATCTAAATAAATAAAGTAAATGGTCTTTTTATAAATAGCTCAGTGAAGAACAAAAGCCTCTTGAAAAGCTATTCATAGAGGAACAGTGAAGGAGAGGACACTATCATCAACTTTTCAATCCCAGGTGGTGATAGTTTGATTTTTCAAGTGTTTTATCCTTTAGCTAAGAATAACTAGATATCGATGTACTTACCAATACTCGATGGTTAATTAGCTTGGCTAAGAGACACTAGTTGAAAAAAAAAATCACTTGAAATGGATTTGAAAGACATACTATTTTTTGTATCAAGCTTTCCATATTAAAAAGAAGTATTGAGCAATATTTATAATTGCTAAGATATTATTAAAATATTTTCATTTAATACCTATAGATTAGTATCACAGTTTATTGTTGCCAATTTTCATTTGAAATGTTTCTTTTTTTCTTACAGCTTCTACTTTCTCTTTATTCATATTATCTATCAGCCTTTTTGCTTCTGTTTCTCTTTTATTTATCACAGTATCTTGTAATAATTTTTCAATTTTCACTAGCCTATATTTAATCTCACGAAGTAGTTGCAATATTACTTGGAAATTTTTATACCAGAATTTTTAAATATAAAAAATGTCTGCCATATATTTATTTAAATCTTTACATTCACTTTTATATAATTTATTCGCAATTTAATTTTATTTCCCTAAAGTGATTTTTTTTTAAAAAAAAAATATTACTAGTATTTTTTTTTTTTTAAATAAACTTAAACTAGTTTCTTTGGAAATATTTAACACTATTTTTTGTAACTAAAGGTATATTATAATATTTATTTAAAAATAAAAAAAAATCTTTAATAGAATTTTCAAGACTAGTTCGAAAATCAATTACTCATATTATATAATATAAATAAAAAAAACAAATCTTCTAAACTTAAGATATCTATGGATATGACATTTTTAAAAATATGAAAAGAAAGATCACTGAAGTTCTTATTTTAAATTAGAAGTTTGGTAATATTTCTTTGTAGAAAAAAAAAATCTATTGATTTTTAGTATCATAAAAAATAGTAAGTAAAAAAAAGATGAAATAATTTGTAGATAAAGTTCTCCATAGTTTAAAATATTGATTTTTTTGCACCTTTTAAAATAGTAAAATTATATATAAAGATAAAAGACAGTGATGTGAGTGAGACAAGCTAAAACATATTAGGCAATATTTAGATATTGGTTAATTCTTTTTAAAAAACAATTAATGATAATAGACACTATAACACAATTATAGGGTGATACACTTCAGAACTAAAAGTTTCTTCATCAACTCTTAAGTGAGCCGGACAATTAAGACCTCAAACATCACAAATATGGCCTTACATACAACTAATCAATCTACAAATCATAAACTTACATTTAATCAAAACTGTAACTATAAAGGTTTTTAAATTCTTTAAAAAGATCAAAGAATATTCAGATTTCTTACTTAATCATTTT
Source organism: Epiperipatus broadwayi (assembly GCA_028023455.1). NCBI lineage: Eukaryota > Metazoa > Onychophora > Udeonychophora > Euonychophora > Peripatidae > Epiperipatus > Epiperipatus broadwayi. The sequence continues at coordinate 11,726,376 of JAQFVV010000002.1, forward strand.
ACTCAAATTATACATATAAATAGTTATAAATAGCCACTTTAAATGTTTCCTTATATCTCCCCAAAAGATTAAAAATATGGGAGAAATAGTTAGTACTTTATTTGTAATTAATCATTATTAAAAACTAAAATGATATCCATTTGTCAAACTCTGTTAGATAAGCTATATATTTGAAAAAACCCTGAGCTGAACTCCAGGACATGACTATGAAAGGTAATAAATTAACTCCTACACCATGAGATCTTTTCTTATATGTATATCCAGTAAAACCAAAGAATGTTGATAAAGCACTCATATGTGTATGCATGAAATCACATGTGTGCCAGTATTTTAATATAATTCTTAAATGTCCGGCTTCATCATAATTGGAATCCATTTATATAAACTGTTTGTTGTAGCAAATTCACTGAATGTGGTGGTCAGATAATTTTCTCATTAACTTGGTTGTCTTAGTTTTCACTTATTATTTACTGTATTTATGATATTTATTTTTCTTATCCATATTATTTTCAAGTTGCTTATTGTTTGTTTTTTATAAACTGACTTTTGCATATAAACAGTTATATAATATAGAGAAGGAATTACACTCACCTATAAGCATCAGTACAAAAATCATGGATGGAGCACTCATACCTAGAGCTCATTTGTACAGAAGCCAACCCTCATTCACCATGTGGAAATCAGAGCCCTAACCCACATGTGTCCAATATAACCTGATGAATGAATTGTACAAACTTATTCATTCTATAGTGGGAGAGAAATGGAGTCTAATTTTTAACCACCTGTGATTAGAAATAAATATTAAATTTTGAATTTACTGTAATAAATAGTCTATTTATATAATGCTTAATTACATATATATATAAATAAGTTTGTACAATTCATTTGTCAAGTTGTATATTGAGCACACAGTGAGTTAGAGCCCTGATTGTGGCATGGTGAGCAGGAGTTGGATTGTATAATGGTGGCTCAAGGTATAGATGGTCCGCTTACGCTTTTTGAACTGATGCTGAGTGCATGTAAATTTGTAAAAAAACACATGACCAAAGGTTTATTTCCTTCTCTATATTATATATGTAGTCAAGTGCTATAGAAATAGACTATTTAAAAGATTTATATATTTAAAAAAAAATTACAACAAAAAATAATAATATGGTCAATTTAAAATTTTGAATAATTTGAAATTATTAGTTCACAATAAAAAATTTGCACAAATAAGATGTTATAAATATATAGATTTGCATCAAAGAAAATAAGCTTTTGGGTTTAATAAAAACAATAAAAAATACAAATTTAATTCAATACAGTAAATTAACAATAATTTTAATAGCAATATCCAAAACATAAATGACAAAACAGTATAAGATCTATACCCTCAAGACTTTCATGTCGGTTATAGAAAGTTCAATGACAAATTTAACATTTATGATAAACAAAAATACTTCATTTCATCATACAGTAAATCACTCAAGCAAGTTTCTTACTACAACTCATCAATGAGCTACTTTTGAGACTGTTAAAGACTGTCTTATGATAGAATATCCTATTGTTTTTGCACATATAACATTATTCTTAACTTCTTAAAAGTTAAACTACATAGAGTATTCTTCATATTATTAATTAGATCAGGTTAACAATTTTTAGAACTTTTTATTATAACAATGTCATTGCATTTTATAAAATGGTTTTAAATGTAACAATCTGTTTGAAATTTCATTGGATATCACAGTATAAGACAGATCATAAAAGATTTTATGGTAGTTTTCTATCCTATCATGTCAGCCACTTGATGGCACTGTTTATATGCAAAAGCACATAAATATGGTGTTTACATGGCTGCTGCCTTCTAGGCCTATATATATATGTATACCAAAAAGCACAGAAAGAGGCTGTTTAATATGTGGCTGCCTTCTAGGCCTATATATTTAAACCAAGAAGCACAGAAAGGGGCTGTTTAATATGTGGCAGCCAGCAGCCACAAATGATGGCGTTCATTTCTATGCTATAAAGCATAGAAAAGATGCCGTTTAGTGGTGGCCAGCCTGTTTTAGTGTTACGCACTTTATCCCAATGCTCACAGTTCAATGTTCATTACAGTATCATCTGAGGGTGTCTGAATTTCAGTCTGCCACAACTCTTCAAATATGCATGTCAAAGGAATAAGCTTACAAGTCATTTGACATACTAGTACCTCCTAACAATTGTCCACCCATCGCCATGCTTCCCTACTCAATGTGGAACCTTCAAATCAATTCAGAAATGGTAGGTCCAAGCAAGTATTTTGACAAGCTCACACGAATAGTCACATTTTCGCGAGAACATTTCCACGACAAATTAAATTGCTGACAGGTCGAAATCGGGCCAACTGTTGTCCACAAAAGCCGGCCTGCATGGGAAATTTATTATCCTACTGGAATATAATCTTTGCAATAAGGTAGGTCAACTGATAGTTTTAATTCTTGTGGATATGAAAAAGGAATAGCCCTCTGGCCTATATTGCAGGACTAAGATTTGACTTTTCGGGATGACTTGGAATTCAATCAGGTTTTGAAATTTGTTGGTAACATCACAATTGTTCATGATTAAATTATAGAAATTGATGAAGGAAATCAGAATGAATTATGTTAAGCCTTTACCAAAAAAAAAACAAAAAAAGAAGGATGTATGCGTGTGAAAATTCTCATAGTTCTATCCAGAGAAACCAAAAGTAATTGTCAAAATACCAAATCCATTGACTAATTAATATTGAAATACCCAACCAAAAAGGCGTAATAAAAACATTAAAAAAAAGCCGATTGAGTTGGAAATTATTAAACATTCTTAATAGGTGTGCCATTAAGATCTATACACATATTGTCTTTCAAAGATAGCTACTGTAAGAAATTAATCAATAAATAAAAGTAATAAATAAATTTTTTTTAACCTTTTTCAAAAATGACCCGAAAAGTAAAAGACAGTTTAGTAATTAAAACATTATCAGCATCATTTTTTGGCCACCATGATGTAGATGTAAAGTTTGTGGAGAGGGGGAGGAAGGTTTTACCACACAGGCAATTCTACTAGAATAGAATATTTGCAATAATGTATGTTTATGTGAAATTGTTCCAGTAAATGTTATTAAGGAAATTAATGAATTACGTTAGCCCGTACTATTTTTATATTCTTTCACAAAGAATGGGATGGGCCCGGTAATGTTATATGTATGTATTTTTGCTTAGCATCAATGCCATCAAGTGGCTGACATGATATAATAGAAAAGTACTGATTTTACTTATTACGACTATTAAAAGAATGTTTTTAAGTGATTAGATAATTTCTAAACCAGTCCAAAAATGCATGGTCTAAATTTCTGGAAAAGTACATTAACAGTGTTTTCAAATAGAGTAACTGTAAAAGACATAATTTCCTTTAAAAGTCTGATGGAAACAAGAAGGAATATGTACTTTGAAGTAATTGTTCCTCTCCAGAAAAAGGCTTAACTTATATTGCACATAATATTCAATGTTAACAAAACTCAGGCTACTCTGATTCACAGTCTATAGCAATAATGATGAAAGAAATCAATTTTTCAAACAAATATATATTTTTTGAAAATATCCTACATTTATAATATTAGAATAAATATTTTTTTAAAAACCATAAAATAAAAATTTACCTAACTTTAAACAGGCAAAACTCTCCACATAGTAGTGCCACCCTGTGCCAACCAGAGTAGTCAATTAATGCCAGAAGGCTTGTGCATAAAATCCCCATCTAGTGCCTACTCATCCAATACCCCTAGACTACTTTCTGGCTTGTGGCCTTCATCAGTGAGGAGCTTTGGATCTGAGAGCACTGCACCTAGATCTTAGGATCTAATGCAACCCTCCAGCAGCTACCTTTTATCTCTACATAACTACAAAACTATGAGAATGAGATTGAAAACACAAAATAGCTTATATAGTCATATGGGTCTGAACTCAGTTCAGCACCCACCCTGTGCCAAACAGAGTAATCAATGGATGCCAGAAGGCTGGTGCATAAAATCCCCATGTAGTGCATACTCATCCAATATCCTCAGACTAGTTTCTGGCTTGTGGCCTTCATCAGAATCTGAGAGCACTACACCTAGATCTTAGGATTTAATGCAAACCTCCAGAAGCCACCTTTTATCTCTACTTAACTACAAAACTATGAGAATGAGATTGAAAACACAATAATATTGCCTGTTTAATAACAGATATGTGCTAGCATAAGAGATGGTGATCATGTGATGTTTAGTGATTTAATTATTAACTTTATGTTTCAAAAGGAATTTAATTGACAATTCATGGATATTAAAAATTATAAATAAAAATCAATCCATACAATTTGACAAATTCTACATTACATTAATTATTGAGTTGGTTAGAATAAGAAACATCATATATATTATATGGTATAAAAATGACAAATCACCATCCCAAATGTTACTTCAGTAATGCCCTCTATGAATAAATATAAAGCCTGAACTTATTCACAGAGAGTTGCTGAAATAACACAATGTTTGGAAGAGTTATTTGTTATTTTTATATTTGAGTCAATACTATAGGTTAGAACATTGACATATAAGGGACCATTTCACTGAAAATTTGTCATGTGGGGTAATTTTTGTTTTTTGATTCATTGTGCCCAATTTGTTTTTAAATGTGTTAAGATAAAATGTCTTCAAGTATTATTATTATAAAGCAAGATACATCTTGTGCACCATAAAATATATAGTATGAATATGGTAATTCTTATTCTGCAAAGCAGGTCTTTGGAAAAGATTTGACTATGGTATGGATTTGTTATTATTTTTCTGATATGTATTTGTGAGGCATGATTGAGCAGCCTGTAAGATAATACACTCAAACAAAACATAAGTTTCAATGTCATCTCTGTGATACAGTTCATATATAGTTTCCATATTGTCTTATATCTAAGAAAATATAGGTTAGGCAAAGCCCACATATTTATTTTGAGTGTAAAATCAAAGTATTTCTATTTAAGAGTCTGCAACTTAAGTCTTCTCATCAGTTGCTGGTTATTAATGTCAGTAATTGGAGAGACTGCATCTTTATTTACATTTGAATACAGAAGTGCTTGAGTTTTTTAATAGAACATTTGTTCTGTAGAAAATTTTTTTTAATGCTAGTCATTGCTGCTAGAATAGAAGATTTATCTGTTGTTGTTATACTGAATGTTGTATTGAAATGTGGGAATAATGTTGTCATAGATGATCAAATAAAATAGTCTTTGAGATTAGTCTTTTAGACTTGTAGATCTCAAAAAGTACAATAATTAAAAAAAAAAAAGAAGTACATTAGTTTGAAAAACTATTTGTTTTGATTAATAAAATTTCAATTAGATCATTTAATTTTAACCTACTTTATTTTTTGACATTTTTAGTAACAAACCTAAAAAAAAGCTTGATGGTTATGGAAAAACTCTATATTCTCTTAACAATTAATAATTGACTTTTATGTTCTATTACTGAATTTGATCTGAAAATATAGTGAGGATATAATCAATATATAATAAACCCTAAGTGAAAAATCTAAATATAATATATTGTACCAGTCAGAATTGTATGTTCGTCTAACAAGAATTTAGCATCTAAGCAAAAGTACCTAGAGTTCAATCATATGCGAGATACACAGGTCAGGAATACTCATGAACTCCGCCCTATTGCCCATTTCCCAAGTCTATAACATTACAAACAACACTTCTGACGATAGCAAACAACATTTTAACAATCCTCGGCCCAGAGGGTCAGCAGAGACCCAAGAGATCTAATGATTAATTAAAGGATGACGCAATATAGTAACAGATGTGCATGCATGAATTAATAAAATGTCCAAAGAATAGATTATTAAATATGAATTTATTGAAAATAACATTAATAATGCAATTAGATTAGAATATGGGTAAATGGATATAGAGACTTAAACACATCATAAATATGATTACACATAATAAATACTCTATCTGGGTTTCACATAATGTTGACGTGGGCATTCCATGCTGACCTTAGCAACATAATTTAAGGATTGATGGATATGCAACTACCAAATGTACATATTAGTAAGAAATTAATTAATTGGAACGATGCGGCTTAATATGCTAATTTAAAATATATTTTACAGGGCTTCTATTATTCACGCTATGATATTTTAAATCACTCAGAATGTAACGGATTTCAATAACCATACATGGGCTTTTATTATGAACATTATGATATTTTAAGTCACAAAGAATATAACGGATTTTAATAACTATACGTGGGCTTTTGTTATATACATTATGATAGTTTGAATAACAAATAATCTAATGAATTTTAATTATACATGGATTTCACCATAATTATATTAATGACAGGTTATTTATCTTGGAAATTATAAAATGATTCATCATTTATGGTTTATGTATAGAATAAGGAAAAGCATAATTATCTTGACATTCAGTCACATGACTTGACTTTTATAGGCTTTATTAGGAATTAATTTTCAACGTATTTAATGCAGTTTAACGAGAGGGTGGATAGCGCTAATAAGCTATAACACATGATAGGGCAAACTAAATTTATATTATAATATGAGAACTTGGGGTGGCTTTGGAAATCATATCATTACGACTTACAGACGAATAAAATACATGAGGAATTATAAACAATAGCGTGCGGACCGAATGATAATGGTTGGAAGGACGAGAAGCTTCATCAACTTGAGAACGAAAATATATAAGTTCATCTGCGCTTGTGACAGATGGCATCCAAAGAAGTGGTCGGCAAGATACTATGGTTCCGTTTTTCCGAATGTTAACCCATAATAGAGCCTACGCGACCAAACACAACCTTTGGAGTCAGTGCCTCCACACTCCACCGAGAAATGTGCTTTAAGGATTCTTGTAACGAGAGAAAGTATGACAAAGCAACATTTGATTGATGAACGCTATCATCAGGATGCATCGCGAAGGCTTTCAGGTCTGTATTAACACTGATTTTTATGGCCTTAAAGAGTAAGTAAGCCTAGCATAATGAAATGATAATATATAAGCAATCCCAAAAAGGGCATACCATTTGCCTAAAAGATTATTTAGCATATCAATAATAAAAAATAAAAATTAAGAGTCCCTTCGTTAAACGCATATCAATATGCCCTAGAAATTAGTTACTTAAATTATCGTTAGATGGCGGGCTAATTATATATTGAATCATCAACTAAAAGTAAGGATCTGAATTTCAATTTATCTAATACTAAATTTACTTAATATTAATCAATAGTGTGAAATAATAGTTAATAGTTTATTTGAAATGATAACGGATAGCATAATATAAATTAATAAAAATAGGTTAGGAATATTTTTCAACCAGGCGAATTTTGTAATTTAGTAAGAAAGCTTACATTTACGATTTAAAAGTCTTAATGGCAGAATAGGAAAATAATATAAGGTTAATTTGCCAGATTGAATTATTAGCATATTAAAATGGGTATGATTTACATAATATCAAATTAAAATTGCTGCATTTAAAAATAATAAAACAGTAAGAGTGAAAACCCAGCAATCAAGTTTAGAAAATCAAATAAAATTTATATATTAGAGTAAAAAGAAAAGTCATTGTTTAAGCAATTAATCGGTTTGGCATTACCGATGGAAAAATAAGCAGTTACATTTTAAAAAAAATAAAGACTACAAAAATGAAATATTACAAAGATATACTTTAAGTGAAATAATTTTACATAGCTAGAGGTTGAATGTTACAGTTTACAATTAATAAAATTATTTAGATGAAAGTTTTTAGAGTTCATTTTGCAGCGGAGAATTACCTTTATGTTAGACGATTTGATGGCCGTATACGCACGTGTTGATTTCATTTTTGAAGAAATATAGTTGATTTGGCATTATTTTGGTAAAATTGTGGTTAATGTCCTTTCCTGGTGTATTTTATAGTTCATTTTGGCAGCATTTATGAGACGATGGCTTATGAGTACATTGGCACAGGTCTGATCTTGGAGAGATTGGGGAAGCAAATTTTCTTTCTACTCACGAACCATTTTAAAATTCTGAGTGACATAGATTACCTTGATCACAACGTTTAGAAATAAGATGCAGAGCTTTTTTAGTTAGAAAATGTGGTGGTATGTATACTCATTTGGCTGCCTTTGGTAATCCCGGGATGTCAGCTAACAGTCAACAATGATACAGTTAATTTGAAAGTATGCACGAGATCAAATTCGAGAGAGCTGGTCTTGGTCTATTTTGAGCTGAAAATAGACCCGCAGGATAAATTTTAATGAACGTGAAAATTTTAAAATAAACCTATGTTAAAATAAACAAATCTTTTCTGAAATTAAAATAAGGCATGTCTTATGTTTGCTAAATTTGCGTTACTCTCTCGAACTTCTTCTCAAATAAAAATACATGAATAAAAATATCTACACTTTTAATAAAATTATTAGGTTTATCTGTTACACACACACATACGCATGATTGTTTACCGTGATAGAAATTTGTTTTATATTTAAATTAATATTAAATGAGAATAAAGCTTAACAAAAAAATAAACAATCACGTGCATCTGTATATCTTCACTCCCTAGTGATTTATTATTACATGACTGAGTTCGAACCCATGTTTAAAGGTTTCAAACATCACCAGAAAGTGAAGCCAAATGTGTGCAACAGATTTGACTGCTTCAATATTTTTTATACAAAATTTTTCAATTGTATGACAAAGTGACCAATGGGCGGCAATTCTGGAAAACTTTTTTATGGAACTAAATTACTTTGATGTATGCCTATAATATTTAAGTCAATTGTTCAATTAAAAATGTAATTTGCTATCTTTAAAGTCACATGATAATATTCAGGTATCATATTGTTCAATGTCTGAAATAAGTTTTATTGAAAGAAGAGTACTACCTATTTTTATAATAATAATGATTAAGCCAATGCAGATGCGCTTTAAAGATAAATTATAAATGAATACTCTCACTTTTCCAGACACAAGATATAGTTTTTTAGAAAAGATGGAAAAGTGAGAGTATTTATTTATAATTTATCTTTAAAGTGTATGTGCATTGACTTAATCACTAATATCACTATTACAGTATAAAAACATAGCACTGTATAAAATAATATCTCATTATATATGTTTAATTTCAACTAAAGAATGACGTATCGTAAATTGTAAAGATTTCGCGTCATTCGTTTAAACATAATAAATGTAATTTAAAGTGATTGCTTAACATCTTCACACTCTCATTTCCATATGCTTAAGATTCGCCCATACATAAATGTTTGGGTCAAAAGGATGGGTGGATTCATTCCATTTTTTCTAAAAAACTATATCTTATGTCTGGAAAAGTGAGAGTATTCATTTATAATTTATCTTTAAAGCGCATCTGCATTGGCTTAATCGCTAATATCACTATTACAGTATAAAAACATAGCGCTATATAAAATAATATCTCATTAATAATAATGATTGTATTATTTGTGATTTGATTTTTTTTAAAAAAGTGTAATTCTCTGCTTATTAGAGAAATGAAATAAAAATTTGTTTTTATAAACAATATATGAATTTATAGACAGAAGTTAAACAACTGAAAAGAAAAACTGTTAAGCAATGAAACACATTTACATGAAGAGTGATAAAATAGTTCTAAACTTATTAGAATAATAAAATAATGGCGAAGGCTTTATAAGCAATATATGGATTTAAAAACAAAAGTTAAACAACTGATAAGAAATGTAAACCAATGAAAGAAACATATTGACATTAGGAATGATATGAACGTTCTATTAAATCAGTAGATGGTACTAATAAATATGTTATATATAAATAAGAGTATTCCCTGATATTAACAGTCTATACAGACAATGGGAGTACCTTGATAATCTTTCATATAATGAAATAAGAATTCAGATAACTACTTTTTATTATATATTCAACTACTGTAATAAAATAGGTTTGGACAAAATATTCTTAAAGAAATTAAAACAATTTTATAAATACAATAATAGCTTCAAGTTATGATAATTATATCTGGAAATTTTTTTAAATATAATGTTATGTAAGATTCAAAACTATTGGATAATTCTAAAAAATGTATGGAGATATAAAATTCTATCATCTGAAATTAAAAACCAATTCTATTATTTTAATTTATAAAAATACGCTGATTAAAAAAAGCTGAAGTACTTATTATGGAATATTCTTTTTATCAAGTATAGCATAAATACTTTCAATAACGTTTTGAAGAGATTTGCTTCCAGATGTAGATTAATAACCAGAAAATCTGTGTGGTTTTTAAAAATAAAAAAAAGCGTATAAACATGTTTCCAAACAAATGTGAGCTAAGTATTGAGGGCACAGAAAGCCTATAGACATGTTGCTAGACAAATATAAGAAAAATATTGCAAACCCCAAGGCAATTGTTTCTGTTAATCAAAGTTTGTTTCATAGTTTGATACTCTAAACCACAAAAAAATATTTTTATTGGTCTTGTAATTTGCCATTTTTATTTTTTCTTAAATGTTAACTGAAACTAAAATACAGAAATAAACTTCAAACATTAAATCATGTAAATCCATTTCTGCAGTTGCATAAATGTTATTAAAAAGAGCAGATATTTTATTTTAAAAAATGCAAGAAAGAGATAAACTTGAATTATCAACTATTATTAAAAACTTTGTACAAATATTATTGTAAAAAATGAAGTAAAAAAACAACTTTAATTGCTAAAAGATTGTTTTTGTTTTTAATTTAAAAAATGTTTTACAGGTATAAAATTATTTTTACCTGGTATTCAGAAAATATTTTAAACCTATATCTAATATTATCACAAAAAAATAATCTGTGATTTGGTGCAGTGGGAAATTAGCAGACCTAGAACTCAAGATCAATGGATTGTGGCCAGCTTTGTCATTTTCGGTATTCCAACTTCTTATGAAGTCACAAGTAGGAAACTATTCGATTTTTTAAATTATTATTTAGATTCAATATTCATTTCAGTTCCTACGAGTCTAGAAAGCTTAAAACACAATAGAAATATAATGATAGTGTAAAATATACATTGTTGGATTATTACTACATAATTTCTTTTAATCCAGAAAAAAATTTTTTTTAAGGAATTAAAGATGCCAAATTGTTAGCATTTAGTCTGTATTTATAAGGTGATTTTTATTACTAAATTAAGTTTTAATTATGTACATCACAAACAATTTTATATTTAATACTATTTATGTGTATATATTTTATGTAACAAGATGAAGGCAGAGCTTTGACAACTGTTCAATGATGATAAAATAAAATTCACTACATACTAAAAGTTTCCAATATTGATATATCAAAATTATTCTATACCCATTAAATGCAATTTGGAAAATAGATTTTGTAAATGATTAATTATATAAATTGTAATAGTGAAAAAATTTGCAATATTTACTTATAATACTGAATACATTGTACAGGCTTAAATCTGCATTTTTATATATGTAATATATGTGGGGTTTGAACTCAGACTTTCATACGACCCACCATTCTCAGTACCATCTCATATTGCTGACCCACCTGATCACACATGTTGAAAAGATAAATAATCACCAATATATGTATTTCATGCTAAACCAGCAATCATCAGTTGGTCTAGATTACTATCCTCACACATATATAATCAGTACTCAGCTTTATATTAAGATAGCCAATCGAGAGTGGTGGGTCATATAAAAGTCTGAGTTCAAACCCTGCATAATAATACTGAAGTAAGTGAAGCATATTTCTGTATAAGTATGTACTATAAATCCATAAAACTTCATTATTAGTTCTGTCAGCATGACACATTCAGAAAATTGTGTACATTAGCAGAAAACTTAAAAATATATATGAATAAGGTGATGAAATCAATATATATATATATATTGAATGATATTACCCAGGTTCATTGATGTAGATTCATAGTACTATTGTTCTAATATTTTAGTTGGATCATAACTCCTACCAATTGGGTAATATAAAAATGGGATGGGAATGGTAGAATGATAGCAAATAAAAAACCCAATATAAAAATTAATAGCTACTTGGATTAATGGTTTTAAATTTTTTTCTCAAATGAAAGATAGTTTATAGGTATCATTACATTTTTTAAAATGGCTTTCCCTGATTTTTCTTTTGCGGAAAATATCAGATCTAGGCAGAATTCTAATGTTTGAAAAATCTATATTACAACCAATATCCATAGCAAAGATTGAGATTGCCCATAATGATGAGTGCTACTTAACTGCATTAGCATGTTAATCTCTCCAACACTAATGTGATGATTGCTCATATTTATCTAGAACTCCACAAAAGTAGTTCATAAACTCCATGAACTTCAAGAAAGATAGAAACCTTAGGCCTAGCCAGAATGTTACCAATTTTTTGATTAGAGATACATATTGCTTTTATGTTATAGTATTTTAGAAATTTTCCAATACTGGCTGTAGTTCCTTTTATATAAGAAATACAGATTGTAAGAGTTGTAGTTTTTTTTTCTTTTTTTATTATGACTATTTTGCATCTGAACTAAAACTTTGTTTATAATTCCATTATTATTATATCAGTGTTTGCATCTATTCTACAATAGTTTTTTTTATTATAATAACATTCAATATTTAGTTGATAGCTGGGTATCAGTATAATACTATTATGAATCATATATAGATAAATCTGGACAATATTTCTTTTATATAAGTAACTGTGAATATCTTCATTTTAATATAATATATATTTAAATCAGCATTTATTTTTATAGCGTCTGTATACAATTGTAATTACATTCATATCGGCCTTTCAAGTCAAATTGTGCAAACGCTTTTGCGAGTGTTAAATAATAAATGAATACCGTCTGACCAATACAAGATATAGAATTTATGCAGGAATAAAAGGAATCCTCTTATTCCTACGACTCAAATATTTATATATGAGCAAATCTGAAGTACTGGCACAGAAGGTGTGACTATAGAACAGTCACTTTAAATTACTATATATAACGTCTAGTAAATTTCATCGGCGTCATTCATTCATACGTTATATATAGTAATTTAAAGTGACTGTTCTATAGTCACACCTTCTGTGCCAGTACTTCAGATTTGCTCATATATAAATATTTGAGTCATAGGAATAAGAGGATTCTTTTTATTTCTGCATAAATTCTATATCTTGTATTGGTCAGACGGTATTCATTTATTATTTAACACTCGCAAAAGCGTTTGCACAATTTGGCTTGAAAGGCCGATATGAATGTAATTATAATATATATTGTAGATTTGTCATGATAGAACAGATAAAAATGTCTAACAATTTTAATTTATTATTATATATGGTTTACTAATTTGAATATTAGATGAAATAACAAAATGTAATATATATACAAGTTAATAATTTAATGGGAATTCTGGATGTATTTTTTAAAATAATTTTCATCTATGATGTAGAGAATAAATGTACCAATTAAAAACAGACATTGTAAGATAAACTTACATCAACTAGTAATTGTATTCACATGAATACTTTAAGCTAAAAGTGAATTCATTTTATCTTATAATTTAGTTTATATAAGGATTATAGATTACAAATTAATATTTTGTACACAGAGGGATCCAAAAGTAACTGGAATTTTGTAATAAAAAATTGTATATTTATTTTTACATGTTGCAAATTAAATCACTTTAAAAAGTCATCATCATCATCCATTATCAATCCACTGCAGGATGAAGGTCTCTCCAAGTTTAATCCATCTTCTCCAATCTTTAGCTTCTCTTCTCCACATCACCCCTGCACACTTTCTTATTTTACCCATCCATCTCACATGTGGTCTATTTAATGCAATGCACCAGTCTAAAACAGTTTAGTCCAGAAACACTTGCACACTTCTGCCACCCCATCCCACCAATTATAAATCTGCAATATATATATGTTAGACATTTTTTTCATTCAAGAAATTAAAAAAAAATTGCACAAAGTGAGATCAAGTGAATGCAGCTGATAGATAAACTGGGTCATGTGGATTTAATTAAAAACTGTTTTACACTCATGGCTTTGAGATCCTGTTGTATGGAGTTTGCACTCTTTTCTTTGCAAAAAATGGGATGTTTACATTTTATCACATCATGTAAATGTTTCAGAATGTGCAGATAAAATGTCTGACTGTTGCACAAAAAAAATCAGCATTAATTCAAGATTTCAGCCATTATAAAAAAAATTAACAAATATGCAAAACACACTTTAGAAAAAAATTTTCTGTGTGAACTCACGATTTCACATGGTGATGTCATTTTCAGATTGATACAGAAGGGTTCCTGCAAAAAATATGTAACAGCAAAATTATATAGTATAACAGGTGCGTATACAGAGAATAATTCTGGTTATTTTTGAGTCCACCCTTGTATAAGTGAAAATATAACAAATTCCCAAATATTTTCATAACCAATTAAGGATATCTGTAAAGAGTTATTTATTTTAAAAAGATTTTCATATATTTATAGATTTTATGTTAGAAATTTAATACGAATTTAATGTGTATTTTATAAATAATTTTCATCTACGACATATTGAAAGAAAGTACAATCAAATGATCTCATGATGATTGGCATAACTACCTGCCAGGGCTTGAGTCTGGTCAATTTAATCATTGGAAATTTGTTTAAGATGAAAGTCATACCACATTCCATCCAAAAAATCATCCAGTTTTTTTGTCAACAATTTGCAACAATACACTGAAATACTATCATAGGCCATGTTCCTTAAAAGTAACTTTAATTCATATTCTGAAGTAGTTTTCTCATTCATTTAAAGTTATACCTAAAACAATTTCTAAAAATAACTTTCTTAAAAAGCTTACTGGCACTACTTGGAATTATAATGCAAGTATTTTATAGTCAGATTCTTTAATGCTACCATATTCTATTGTTAAATACTGTTCTTCTGTTTGGAGAAGCATTTAAATATTATCCTGAGAAATAATGTTCATACACTCAGATCTATTCCTTGGAAATGGCTTTCTGACCTTTTTACATATTCCTCCAATATATAAAAAGCTATTACATACATCGAATTTGCCAATAATTCAATATTACAGCTTCACTATCTAAAAACTCACCTCAAGTTAAGATCTTTTTTCTCCATGATCAATAAAGAATTTCAAACAAAAGTATTATAACAAAATGACCTTCTTATGAGGTTTCAACCCCCCCCCCCCAGATCCAATACTAAAACCAGCTGGATTTGATCTTCTTAGATATTATTGTAGTTTTAGCAACAAATTCAGGATAACTTATAATAATTGCAGTCATTTACTTTATAAATGGAATTTAACAACTATTGAATTTTTTAGATATGGACTAATGTGAACCATGAACTATGTAATTAATGACTATCAAATCTATGGCTACAATGGCAGAATTTATGATTTAATAAAATCGCTCATGATTCTATTATTTGGCTTGAATTTCATGGATTCTTTTATGATATTTTGTTAATAGTTACTCTGCCTAACAAAAAATCCATAAACTAAATTTTAAAAATGAGTATTTAGCTAATTATTGGTAAAGAATAATGATTCCAATTTAATCTCAGTCAGATAAATGTTGATGAGTTGATAGTAAATCAAAATATATGACTGAGATATACTCAGACTTCACTTCTGATGAGAGATATCACACAACTATGGGCAAGCAGTGATTCTTTGATCTATTTTATCATTAATTCATTCAGATTTTCTAACTAGTCCTGCATCTTCATTGAATATTATTATCTTAATATTCATATTTTGAACAAAATATGATTTCAAAAATTCTATCCATATATGATATTAAAAATTTTGTGAACGGATAAATTGGTATTCATATGCTAAACGTTAGTAGATATTTAATGTCACCTAATAATAGTCACTACTTTTACTTGGAATTCACCATACTATATATATCTAGAACATCCTTATTTATTATGACAGAAACAAAAAAATAAAATGATACATAAATCCATAATAAATAAGGGCAGATTTATTCATAATAACAGTTAATTTGACTAGAAAGAGGCCTTATGTGAGATGTATGTATGAGATTTTGATGTGGAGTAGAGAGATTATGGATCAGAGTAATTGAATTAAACTTTCATCTTACAGATATTAATAATGATTACAAATGATAAAGAATTTGAACCAGAACATGATAAATTTACCCTCAACTGCAATTGAATACAGATAAAAAACAATCATTTTTGAAAAATTAATAGATTTGTTAAAAGATGAAAATAGTAATGTTGGATAGGGGAGATGTGAATTGCAATGTTATTTATAATGTTTTGATAAGAACAAAAAGAGCAATTTGTTATTTATTAGTACTTTTTATTTATTTTACAAATTACTGTATTTAGTGTTTGTTAAAAATAAAATGATTTTACTTGTTATGTAATACAGAATTTATTAATATTACTAATTATAAAACATTATGTGTACAATTAAATTAAACATCTTGAGCATTTTCTAGCTTCAGTAGCATTCGTATTGATGTATTTTTAAATCACTTTCTACATTGATTTAAAAGCTTCTTCATTATAAAAAGTTATATTTAATGTTTTTTTCATGAAAGTTGCAAAAATTTATGAGTTCTGCAATTACTTTATTATGACTGTAAGAATTTATGATAAATGCAGATATATTAAATAAATCTGCAAAATACGCATGCAGATATGAATGCAAATATAATATAACCCACAATATTATGTTTAAATAAAATTTATTTTAAACCACTAAACATCACATGATCAATATTTCTTATGCTAGCACATAACTGTTATTAAAACAGGCAAAACTCTCCATACAGTAGTGCCACTCAGTGCCAACCAGAGTAATCAATGGATGCCAGAAGGCTTGTGCATAAACTCCCCCATCTAGTGCCTACTCATCCAATATCCCCAGACTAGTTTCTGGCTTGTGGCCTTCGTCAGTACTCTCAGATCCAAGGCTCCTCACTGACGAAGGCCACAAGCCAGAAACTAGTCTGGGGATATTGGATGAGTAGGCACTAGATGGGGGATTTTATGCACTAGCCTTCTGGCACCCATTGATTACTCTAGCTTGCTGTGTGTGGCAATACATATAGTGAGTTTTGCCTGTTTTAATAAATTAATTGACTAAGTAATATTGTAAAGTACTACTTTTATATAACTATTTTGTTGATCATAAAATGCTGCATTAAATTAATGTAGATATATATAATAAAATACACACATATAAATAGAAAGATTTCAAGACAAATTTTGGGCAAATAAATCTAGAAGTAGGTAGGTCGTTTGAATATTTTTTTTAGAATGTCAAAAGAGGATAGGCTGATAAAAACGTTGAAAAAAAAAATATTGTATGAATTTTTCATAAGACTTCTTTTTCAACTTTATCAGATATAAAAGTTTTGCAAAACAGAATTTAAAGATTTTATCAATTGCTGGTAGTTAGCTAGCTAGAGAGATTATAGGTCAACAAAAATTTGTATTATTATTTTAAAAAAATAGAACATATAAATTCTCTATTTGACTAGTTATTTATATAAACAGAGTATTTCATTAATTTAAAATACAATGACAGTTTACACACACAATGAAGATTTGTGTGTATGTTTGCATAATGCAAATGCACGTATAAAGATAATAATATTCACTAGAATTTGGTACCAGAAATGCATCAAAGTTATGGGTTGAATAAAATCAAATTTGTTTAAACAGTACATAAATCTTTAATTCTTGAATAAGTAATCTATACTGTACTAAACTGTGCATGGCTTTATACAAACAAAACACATAACACTTTCTGTGAAATATCTAAATCAGATATTAATAGCAAACAAAATATGTAAAATAGTCAAATAAAAAAATAGTCATAGATCACATGACCCCATTCTCTTAAGCTTGTAAGATATAAACAATGAGCATTGCCAATTGCTCAACAAGCTTTGTGATAAATGCTTAGCCAGAGAAAGCATTTAAAATATCTGTCAGGACCCCCCCCCCCAACCTCTGAACATGGTTTTGTGCTTTGGCACTCCCCAGAGGCGCTAGGATAGCTTCAGACACTAGATCTAAAAATACAAACCCAAAGTCAGTATTTATCTAGAAGTTACCTATTGAGTAAAAAATCTGAAATTTTCAGACACCTACATGTCTTCAAACCCAGCTATTAAATTCAAATAGCTATATGAAACTGAGAGATCTACAGCTAAATCATATATTAGTAGTCTTAGCAATATAATATCACATAAGTCTTAAAGCATTCTCTTAAGCTTCTAAGATATAAACAATGAGCATTGCCAATTGCTCAACAAGCTTTGTGATAAATGCTTAGCCAGAGAAAGCATTTAAAATATCTCTGTCAGAACCCCCCCCCCCAATCTCTGACCATGGTTTCATGCTCTGGGACTCATCAGAGAGGTGCTGGCATAGCTTCAGACACTAGATCTAAAAATACCAACACAAAGCCGGCATTTATCTAAAAGTTATCTATTGAGTGGAAAATCTGAAATGTTCAGACACCTACATGTCTTCAAACCTATCTATCCAACTCAAATAGCTATATTGGGTTTGTTTGTATGAAATATGCAAGTGGCCTAGTAGCAAGAAAAGCGAACTAAAGTTCTTGATTCAAAATTTTCAAATTGAAGCTATAATAATGATAATAACAATAGTAATAATAATAATCATAATAGTAATAATAATAATTTAATAATTTTATTGCTTAGAAATTCGTAAAAAAATTGAGCACCACAAACAATAAAGCTGAGTTGTAATCCACAGACTTGAACTCCAAAGTTTGCCACTTTATTACCACACTAATCCATGCAGGACTTTGATGCTATTTTTGCATACTCAAAATCATATTTTTTCATATAATTATATACACTATTATAAAGATCTTTCAATCTGGATAGATTTCGAAGCTATATAATTAGGTTTCAAAATGAAACTATCCTTAAAAATTGTAATTATGAAAAATACCATAACTATTATTGTCTTGATATAATATATAAATGAATATAAGATGGCTTAATGTTATAAAAGCTTTAAATATGGACAGAATACTTTTAATACTCATTGTACTGCAATGCAAAAATCAAGAAGAAACTAAAGTTACATATTAAAATGATCATTTCATAAGGTGTGTATAAGGTCAAAAAGAAAAAGAAAAAAAAATTAAAATTAGAGATATTCACTTGATTAAAATATTTAAAGAAGGGCTAATTTATGAAAACATCATAACCAGGCCAATTAGATCAGTAATTTTAGAAATAAGAAATTAACATTAAATTACTCGTTTTATGTGAGTACATGGTATATGTAGAATATATGTGTAAAATAGTATGTATGCATTTACAATAGAACATATAAAACATTTTATTTAGTTGAAAATAAATATTTTAAATTCTAATTGCATATATTTAGTTATAAAAGCTTTACTAGGATCACTAAAATTCAACTTTGATTCAAAATGCCTTTATATTAAAAAAGATTAGAGTGAAATGTACATTTTTAATTGTTCTCTTTGTGAACAAATTAACTCTTTAAAAGAAATTTAGTTAAAAACTGCTTTTAGGCCCATATTCTTGTTAATATGATAATGATTTTTTTGGTGTTAATATTGAAGGAACCAGGTATAATATGAGAAAAGGTGTTATACAAAGTCATATTAGAATGTGAAAGTGATTAGGAACTGCAGTATAAAAAAATTGTCAAATTGTCACCCATCAGTAGTCTATGTTGTGAGTATCCTATGATTCTTCTTATCTGTTAGCTATCACTGAGTATAAAATTTGTGCCAATGCATGGATATTCCCCTACTTTGAATTAAACATAGAAGTAAGCCTAGAAATTGTAAGCTTTTGTGGGCCAGAATTACTATTTAAAAGTATTTCTGTTAGCCAAATTACCATATAAAAATACAGATCAAAGTAACTGACTGAAAAAAACAACAACATTTTGATCCCCATTTTAAAGTTCTTTGCCACGCATCTAAATAAATCCATATGGTACAAAAATCAATTCAGGGTTATAGAGTGTTGAAATAGAGTTAGGCTAAATCTGATTAGATTATAAGTACTGAGAATGTTCATAAGATTGAGTAAACATTGTAAATAAAAGTTTAGGTTTTGAAATTGTTTTTCTTTCTAACAAAATGACTTTATTGAGATAAAATGATTCATTCTTCTTTATATTAATGATTTACAGAAGTAGCAAATAAAGGAAGTCTTAAGGATTGTACATTTGGCTTGTAAATATTAAAATTGACTACATGTTGGTAAAGTCGAATTATGGATAGGGAGTGATGCTTGAAGAAATGGAAGGTGAAATAATGATGATAGTGCAAAGCCAGAGCAGAAAAGCTGTTATGTTTTATATGTATTATTATGTTCATTGCAGTGTGTTATATTAAGAGGCTCACAGTTATAGTTATCAAATAATACAGTGCAAACAGGGCTCAAATTTACTAATTCAAGTATGTAAAAAACTTGATGCTGCCCATGATAAGAATAATTAATGAATTATTAATCTAGAATAATAAAATGTATTTAAATAAAATGAATCTGAGCTCAAAAATGAAAATATACATTATATTTGTGATGTTACTATTATAAAGCAGACGTATTATCACTTAAAGTAAAAAAAAAAATCATTTTAATCTTGTTAGCAGATTGTCAGTCATATAAGAGACAATATTCATAATGTATGCTTAGATATGAATTAACAAATTTGAGAAAAAACACTGAGAGATTATCTTACATAATTAAACCAAGCAAATGATTTGTAACTTAGCAAATTTTTATTTAAATAATGTTATCAATGTGAACTTTGAAAACATGCAATCCCAATGATTACATGGTTTATTTTTCAGATAATAAACTAACTCTGAATGATGTGACAAAAAATAATAAAGAGGGTTTTTTTTTAAAAAAAAAAAAATAATATGCAAATGTGAAATATGAAGTGCCTATCATACTTGTATTTTAATAACTTTAATTATCTCTTAAATCACCTAAGAACACTTGAAAATTCATTTATCTTAACACGAACAATAACAACAACAACAACAACAAAAAACTTGGCATATAACATATAAATGAAGAAGATAAAAAAATTTAAAATATCAAGAGAACCCCACATAAAAATGAAACCAGCATAAATAATCCTAGAGAAGAGGAAAAACAATACTGACTTATTAAGAAACAAATCCGGAAAAAATAATTACTAATCAGTTAAAAATTATACTTTTCAAGAAACATTGAGGAATGCGTAAAAGAACAAGCAAATGATAAGGAAAGTAAAAACCTAGAAATAATACATTTATCAAAAGATATTGGAAAATTAAATCAAATAAACTATAATTAAATAGTCAGCCAGGAATGACAACCATTGAATAAAAATATGGTACTCAAAAGCTTCAGAGAAAATAACAGGGACAAAGCCAGTCTAATACATGATCCTACAAACATTGAAACAAATGCAAAATGAGAATAATCAAAACAAGACAATAAACAGACACAACAAGAAAATGACCAAATGTTAGAAAAATGAAAATAAAAAAATAAATAGTTATAACTAAAGAATAATCAACAATAATAAAAGATTAAAACCAAAAATAAACAAATGCAACAAAAGAATAATCAAAATTTTAAGAGTGGAAACAAGAATTAAAATGAGATTTGGGAAGGATAGCAACAAATAGAAGTCATTGAAATTAAAACATAAAACATTGAAATTAAAATTGAAGACAAATGCATTAGTGATTATTTACTAAATAATTATTAGAAATATAAATATTTGAAAACCAGGCACTCTTCACAAACCTGGAGCTTAATTGTAAGTATAGGTTGGAGTAGACTGAAGCCTGTCCATTAAAGTATGGAGATTTGCAATCTTAATATAAACTTAGCACTGATTATATATGTGTGTGGGAGATGATAATCTGGACCAACTGATGAGTGCTGGTTTAGCATGAAATATGTATATTGGTGATTATTTATCTTTTCTACATGTGTGTGGTCATGTGTATCAGTAGTATGAGATAGTATAAATAGTTGAAGGGTACTTGAAAATCTGTGTTCAAATCCCCTATACTTATTATTAGAAATATATAATCTAACTAAAAAATATCCTCTGATAGAAATATTGAAAACAGCTGTGTAAACAAGTAATTGTGTTTTGTTTTTATTTTTTAAATATTTATTAGGCTAAAAGTTATCACATTGCTTCTTCTGCAGATATGAACTAGACTGAATTAAAGATTAATATCATTTTTTTTTATTAAACCCACAAGCCATCATTAACTAGTTTCATCCCTACCCACTTTTTTTTTCTGTTACCTTTTTCAGATGGCTTTATTTATAAGTTTTAAATATATCTAAAAATGGTAATTCACATGGGAGAAAAATATGAACAAAACACATACATGCAGGTTCAATTAGCATATGTAAAGGTCAAGATAATCATATGAGCTTAGCACCCATAAAAGTATAATTCCTTTCCAAGAGAAATTAAAAATGCATTAATGGTGAAATCAGATTAAAGAAAGATTGTTGTCCTCTAGATAATAATAATCAATTATCTATTTACTGATTAGTAAATGGATGAATGACTGAATTGACTAAAAACAAATAACTTTAAAAATCATAAGTCTGTTAAAAACTGTCTTAGATGGCCTAGATTTAAACTCAAGATTATGTCAGATGAATGTACTAATTACTAGATCATAAGATTCTTACAGCATATCTAAAGTTTTCACTAAAGTAAATTATAAAAAAAGATAACACAAATTAAAAGAATATATTTTTATTAATTATTAAAAATATATGAAATTTCATCTTGGAAAATCTTTTGGTTGTACCCAATTGCAGAAGCAGTAAATATAGATTATTATAGAAAACAATTAAACTATACGAAAATGTGAATTTAGAAAATTGGTTTTAAAATCATCTTTTATTATTATCATTAATTTACTGGTTATTTTCCAATTATTGAAAAGAAATATTAGCATTTATAGATCTTTCTTTTTTTCATTTACCTCATGGTCTAGTTTATTTACAAGATTGTTAATTATTAATTATGCAGAAGCCAATACAATTTTTTTCTTTGAATACTCAACACTTCATTATGTCTAGAGCTCTTTTTTTTTTTTTAAAAAAAAGACTAATTTAAAGTAAAATAGACTTGCCCAATATTGCAATATTTTAACCATTCAGTTTTCAATGAAATATTATTGTCGAAGGAATTAGAATTTTAAAATTATTTCAAATTTACATCAAAATCCCTATCAAACTTAAATTTTCCTACATTCTTCTAATGAAAACATTAGTTATCATTTTTGTGTATAAATGCTTAAGAATAATAGTTTATGATTAAGACTACCATCATATTTTATTATTATTATAAAAACCCCAGTGAAAATATTCTGTTGTAACCATGTTTTTAATCATGTTATATATGAGTGTAGGCAAACACAAGTGTAAAGTTATCTGATCAAAGATGCCTGAATAATTAAGCAGTACATTGTTATCTAATTATAATATTTGTTCTACATCTTAAACAATCGGACTCACTTTTGTCTTTTACATGGAAATGGCACAGTTTATATTATATTATCATGTTGTTGTTTCATTTTAGTCAAATATGGTGCATTATATATAAAATTGCTTCCAAAAACAAGTGTTGATGGCCGAGTGGTTAGGGCAGCTGCTTTACAAGCAGTTGTCCGGGGTTCGCTTCCCGGCCGACGTTTTGACACCTAAAAAAAAAAATAACAAAACAACATATTTGATCAATGCGAAAATTTTAAATTTATATCCCAATTGAGAAATCTTTCATTCAGTCATGACTAATATAAGATGTTGGGAGATATTGTGCAAATGTTTTTATAAAACAAATTATTAAAAAGCAATACTTTTATTTAATTTTTTATTTTAAAAAAATTGATATTTTATTTAATTTGTCTGCAAATTTAATCCTAATTCTTTTAATTCAGGTATTATTTTTAAAAAATGTCAATACATTATATATTTTGCCAAAAATTCAATTCTATAAAATTAAATGGTAATTATTTTATTAAAAAATAATTTTAAAAAAATTGCTTTTAAAATACCTTTTTAAATAAAAGCAAAATGAATACACTTTTTTCTGTTTCAAACTTAGGTTTTGCTACAGATTTTAAATTATTCTCATAACTTACAAAAATAAGCATTCCAGGCTCTAGTAATATTGTAATTTAATATGTGTAAAACAGAAAAGTACATTAGATTAAAGTTAATTTCTATTTTGAGTAAAGTATAAAGATTTTTGATAACACATTTCCATTTGCATGTATAAATAAATAATCGAATGGATTCATTGCTTGGAAATCATAATTTTGAGTACTAGAAGTACTAATACTACAGTCTGTTACTCCACCACTGCATTAAACCTGCAGGTATGTTCTTTGCTCAAAGGCAAGACGAGTAATTAAAATAATTAAGTACTATGACTAAATTGATAACATTTGATCAGCATTAGTGGTAGTTTGCATTTCTGGCCATCCTCTGACTACAATTTATTTTAAATCTCAATTTTATAACCACATCATAAACTTTAAAAAAACTATTTATTTAAGACAAATTTGTATTTTGCATGTAAATTGCCACAAATTTTGTTTTCAAAATTCATAATTATGACATACTGTCATAAAAGACTAAAATATGTTGAGGATGTATGATGATACATATATGTAATAAACAAATTTATTAAAAATATATGTATATCTTTTTTTTTTTTAACTCCTTTTTGGAATTTGAATTGTGTAATTCGAAAACAGGTACCCATTTTCCAATTTTAGATTTTTAACTAATTTTCTAAAAATCTATTTTTCCTATTTCAGTTCAGCCACTTTATGTAACCTTCAATAATCAATAAATGTTAGATGTAGATTTTAATAACTCCATATCCAGTACTGGATAGGGGTTTGTTAAGGCCCACCTAGTGGCAACTATTAATTACTTAAGCTTATACAAAGTAGCAAAAATGGAGTAGGAGAAATAGATATTCTATTTTATTGATGTTAAAATTGCCTAAAAGTTGAGTAAATGAGAAAAATAGGGAATGATATCTAAAGTTATTTATTGATTTATTAAATTTTATTGTAATGTGCTAAAACTAAACTTTATACTATATTTTATAAATCGATTTTTTTTAAAAAAAAAAAATCTATTTCAATTATTTTCTTTCAATTTTAGATTGAATGAAAAAATATATATATTAGTAATTTCAATAGTAAATGACTTTTTTTTTTTCCATATAAAATCAGAATCTTTTGAAATAAAAGATTGATTTTTTAAAAAAATCTTTTCACTTTTCATTATTACATTTTAATTGCATTAATAGCAAAAGAGGCCTAACCTGTTAACTAAATAATAAATTGAATCTAGATTTACATAAAATGGTTCTTTTTCTTTCTCTCATGACACGAACGTTATTGATAGCGGGTTTTTTTTAAAAAAGAAAAAAACTACTAATGAAGTATTTGTTGCTGGACTAAAATAAAAATGACTAACCTATAACATTTTGTAATTTGCAAAGCTTACTACTAGAGGGCAATACTGAGTTACTATCACTAGTTTCTGCTTCAGTTCTCAAATTTTTTCTCTCTCTCCTATAAACATAGATAAGCAGTCTTTAAATCTAGACTAAAATGCAGACGGTCTTCAAAATACAAAATAATTTCACTTGCAATATTTTGAAAAAATTAATTGGCATTTTCACTATCAAAACAGAAAGGAAAAAATAGAGAGGAATTTATATAATCTTTATAAACAACTTGATATAAATATGTAAATATGTTACAAATATAATAACAATAACACAGTACTGTATTATTTAAATACTTAATTTAAACAATCATAGACAAGAGATATATATATGTATCGTTCTTGAATCCACACATTAATAAATTAAGTCTTTTTTTTAACATAAAATCGTGAATACGCAGCAAGGCTATATTCCACGTTTATTTTTATTTAGGCACATGATTTCATTTTCATTTACACCTATAGATATAACTATAAGTATCAAGAGTGGGCTGCAGAAAAGAATTGTTGTCAACTGAAAGGAAATCATTTTAATCCTCTTGAAAACCTTAAAAGAACCGAGCAGGGCTATTCCTCATATCCACTCCATACGTTCTTGTCATTGCAGCTGTGATTCCTACGAACATGGATGGCCTGATCACCACAGTGTGATGAGTTTATTGACTTTTTACCCTTGAGTTTAAGATCAAGAAACCTCATGGTCTTTTTTCTCAGTTGCCTGATAAGGCAGAATGAATGTGTGGGTGAATGAAAGAATTTTTTTTTTCTAATAAATATTTATAATCATGACAGACCAAAATAAATCATGGCCTTATTCATAGGAAGCTGTAAAGTCACCAGCCAAGGCAGCAGTTAGCGGCTGAAAGTGGAGGGTGCTAAGAATCCCCTGATTGCAGACCCAGGTTGCTGTTTGATGACAACTTTTTATTTAGGTATTTAGAACTGCAGATCATTTTCAAGTTAAGGAAAATTGGAAGAACTGTTGCACATTACGTGGGGCATTATTGGACTTTGTGAAGAGACAATTGAATTAAAAAGTGAACATGTACTCTACTACAA
This sequence comes from Epiperipatus broadwayi, assembly GCA_028023455.1. Taxonomy (NCBI): domain Eukaryota; kingdom Metazoa; phylum Onychophora; class Udeonychophora; order Euonychophora; family Peripatidae; genus Epiperipatus; species Epiperipatus broadwayi. Next base: position 11,753,063 of record JAQFVV010000002.1, read on the forward strand.
AGGCACAAATATTAGTACAAGTGGAGTAGGTTTCATTATAAATAAAAAGTGAAAGAACAACATTGTGGAATTTGATCATGTATTGAACAGAGTAGCAAGATTAGTTATTCAACTTAAAAGCAGATACCAATGAAGATAATTCAGAGTTATTCTCCAACAAGTTCTCATAGTGATGAAGCAATAGAAGATTTTTATATGGACTTATAAAAGGCTTTTAATCAGACCAAATAACATTTTAAAATTGTTATGGGAGACTTTAATGCTAGAATTGGTAAAAAATTGAAAGATGAAAGTTTTGTAGATAAATTTGGGGCTCTGGTAATAGAAATGAGAGAGGACATAGACTTGTGGAGTTTGTAGAAAAATAAAACCTTTATACTATAAAAAAAATGTTAAAAGGAAATGGACATGGAACCATCCAAATGAAGATGTAGCAGAATTGGATTATATTTTGACTAACCCTAAAATCGTATGTATCGAGAAAAACGACATTAAGCGGAAGATCAGAGAAGCGTACTACATCAATAATAATAACTACTCCATCAATAGACGTGACACCTGCTTCGACATTTCTAAACGCTGGTCTAATTAGTCCATTTGCATATGATTTGCATACCACTTCTCCTGCTCCATTATTTACGTTTTGCAGCTCACAGTACCGCTATGAATATGAGGTAATGAACCTCGAAAGCGCTTAGCGTATATTAATTCTATTATATTTTTGTAGCTTCACTTTCAAGCGTGACATACGCTTAATTTATTTTATAAATTTCAAGACTGTAATGTTCTTAATAAATTCAATGTAGCAAGTGATCATCGATTACTGAGAGATAAGATACATGTTGATGCAAAACTAGAGAGATAAAAAATGATAAAAAAAAAAAACAATATTTATAGTTGATACTTCTAATTTTCAGAAACACCCTAATGAATTTGAATTAGAACTTGCATATCATTCTCAAATATCAGCAGATTTTGAACATGATTCAGATTTTAATGAAATTAATAGGAAAATAACTGATATACTTTTAAAAATTGCAACAAGATAGCTGCTAAAAAAAAAAGCAGCAATTGATCAATAAAATTTCTACTGAGACTAGAGAATTTATGAAGAAAAGTAGGAATATGAAAATATATAAAAATGATGCATTAAAAAAGATTGAATATCTTGAATTCTGGAAAATGATGTGAAAAAGAGTTGACAATGATATAAGAAAGTATAATTGTGAACTAGCAAGGAAAACTATAGAAGACAATATGTCTCAAGAGTGTAAAACATTTCTATATTGGTAAGAAACATATCTGCAATAAGAAAAAAAAGATGAAACTATTACTAAAAGAGAGATGACATCATGAAGTGGGTAGAAGAGTTCTGTCAAGAATTATACAGTAATAAAGAACAAGTATCTCCAACAACTATTATACTGAATTGCCCAGGATGTTAGATAAAGAAGTGAGGCATGCAATTAAACTCATAAATAAGGGAAAATCTCCAGGTAATGATGGAATTATAATCGATATCTTAAAAGAAGTGTGAAGAAATATAATTTTTTTTTGGCAAATGATGTCTAAATGATAAAGATGTACCAGATAATTGGAAGAATGGAATATTAATATTTAAAAAAGATGATAAAGAAGATATTAGAAATTATAGACCTATCAGCCTTTTATCAATTTTATATAGAATTTTTACCAAGATAATTACAACTCATGTACAGAGAACTTTGGATTTCAACCAACCAAAAGAACAAGCTGGATTTAAAAGTGGTTTTCCTACAATGGATCATATCCAAGTATTGAGAGAAATTATAGAAAGCATCAATGAATATGAGTTGCCATTTGCTTTAGACTTGTAGATTATGAAAAGGCATTTGATTGTATATGCATTGGATTATCAAGGTATAGACCCAGAATATTGTCATATACTAAAAAATATTTATAAAAATGCAACAGCAACAATTAAATTACATAATGATACTAGGAAGGTTCTTATTGAAAAGGGTGTAAGACAGGGTGATTTCATATTTCCAAAACTTTTTATAGCAGTGCCACAAGAAGTATTTTGTGGATTAAAATGGGAAGTTTTAAGTCATTTAGATTTTGCAAATGATGTAGTTGTTTTGCAAATAATGCTTCAGAACTTCAGGAAATTTTGCAAGAGTTATTAGATGAAAATAAGAAAGTAGGACTAAAAGTAAATGTTAAAAAGAAAGTTATGTTCAATGGATTTTCTCAAAAGATGAAAATAAAGGTTGATAATGATGAGTTATTAGAAGTTAACAACTACAAATCCCTTGGTTAGATTATGTACTGAGGAAACATAATGGATAAAATTAATCATAGAATTAAAGTTGTTTGGAATGATTTTGGTAGAAATAACTTAATATTAAAAGAAAATATGTCTATGTGTTTGAAAAGGAAAGTTTTCATTAAGTGTTTTACCAGTTCTTACTTATAGATCTGAAACTTGGACACTTAATAGAAGAGCAATACAGAGGCTTCACACCATTCAAAGAAATATGGAGATATGCATTTTAAGAATAACTAGAAGAGATTGAAAGCACAATATATGGGTAAAAGAATAAACAGATGTTATTGACATCATTGAAAGATTAAAAGACTGAAGTGGAGTGAGCTGGACATATTGCTAAAAGAGATGATAATAGATGGATTAAACTGGATTCCAAGAGATTGAAAAAGACACAGAAAGAGACCACATGCAAGATGGATGTAATAAGGAAGTGTATAGTAGTGATGTGGAGAAGAGAGGCTAGAAAATGGAAAACATGAATTGAACTTGAAGACACCTTCATCCTGCAGTAGAGTGATAATGGTTGATAATGATGATCAAGGGTGAATGCCCCAATAACACCACTCAGTGTTTAGATTCAAGTAATCCTTTTGATGATTTCCAAATAAGTTTCATATTTGTTTGTGTTGTAGCCACACCAATTAATTATGCAGTTATTGATTCGATAACTGAATGTCTAGTTATTTTTAACTGAAGATAAAGGGTAAAAAGTTCAACTGACTAATAATTGGATAAATTGCAAAGGCATACTGAGAAAGGCTTTATCATATAACAAACTATATTAGGCTGTTTTAAATCTTATGTTTCTGTACTTTTATTTATGTATTACAATAATTAAAACATTTAAATTATCTATAATTAGCCTATTCATTCAGTGTATTAAATGTTTCTTATATAAGTAAATAGAGGGATTTTAACTAGGATTTTTTAGTCTATCAGTCCTCCACTTCATCTCAAACAACTGACACACATGACAACATACATGTAAAAAATATACGATCCCCAATATACGTATTTCTTGCATGATCTGGCCCAACTGATGAGTGCCGTTCTTCACAAAATATGTACATTGGGGATCATCTATCTTTTTCACATGTACATGGTCATGCGTATTGGTTGGAGCGTAAATAGACTAAAAAATCCTAAGTTCAAATCTCTCTATTTATTTAAATTCCCTATAATACTTAATTTATTTACTTCACTAATAGTTCGTATTTATATGTTGCACTTTAAATGCACATCAGTGAAGCTATTTTCAATACTTTCTAGCTTAGCGTGTTCCCATAATGGGAACATGTAATTCCCCAATGCACCAAGCTAGAAAGTATTGAAAATAGCTTCACTGATGTGCGTTTAGAATGCAACATATAAATTAAATTACCTATGTTTAATTTAAAAAACATAATATGTATAACAAGCAAGCATCACATGATCACATCCATTGATTACTCTGTTTAGCACAGGTGGCACTACTATATGGAGTTTTGCTTTGCTTTGTTTATAATATGTATACTATAGAATTTTTCCTTTTAATTAAAGGATAAGTGTAACATGATAATATTATTGTTATGGTAATATCTACACACTTAATAACAGAATGCAAGTTGATCTTTGCATTTGATAAAATAGCTACAAAAGTCAATAAAATTGCAAAAAATAAATTAACAAATGAAATATTAAATGATGCTTTTAATCTTCTGATTTTCCATTTTATCACAAGACCATTTGGAACTTTCTATGTAATTCAATATATGATTTCAAAATATTCATCAATGTTATTATTGTAAAGTCTATTTTCTCACAAAATCATACCTAAATTAAAAATCTTGTTGGATTAATTATTCTTTCTTTTATATTTGTACTTATAGTGTATAGTATCTTGTTTTTCTTCTAAATATGAATATGCCCCATAAGTTTTAATGTTTAAAATAATTGTTAAGCACAATTCTTTAAGGAAGTGATATTTTTGTCTATATTATAAATATCTTTTTATATTACTTATTAAAGATTAAAAAAAAAAAAACTAATAATGGGTTCAACTTTTGTAGGAGTAAGATACTCTTTCTGCCAATGGTGCAACTTACTTCATATGAATTTTTATTTATATATATAAGATTAGCTTGGACCATTTAAACTCTAACTAAAAATAGACAAATACCCATTTACCAACCATTAGTAAATGACTATCTAGCTGGCTGAATGAAAAAAAAATCATAAGCTCTTTGTATTCAAAAAAGTTTCAAGATTTATTTGGCTAGGACTATCAGGTCATAAATATGTCAAGTAAATGTAATATCATTATATCATAAAACTATTAATTTAGTAAAGTCTTTTATTTAAAAGCAATAAAAAAAACTTAAAATATTTGCTTTTAAAACAGCTTTTTAATGACTTTTTATAAGTCATGTGACACTCTATAAACAATATTTTTCTGGAGTCAATACATGGACAATTTGATGTTAATACTATATCTCAAAAAATCAAAAATGGTAAAATACATAATCACTCATTGTCTCTCTTTTTATGGTTAGATGCAAATTTCTTTAAAAAAATCATGAACTTAGTCTATATAAAGTTGTTCTTTCATATCTTGTATTTTAGCATGAAAGCTTTGGGATGCCCAAAAAATCTTTGCAAGAGAATTATAAAAGACATCACAGCTTTGATTAGACACACTACAATAAACTAGAATATTTACTGCCTGCAATGGTAAAACACAAAGTATTTCCATTTCTCATTAATTTAAACTGAAATAATGTTATCATTTTTTCCAAACATTGTCTTATTACCTATCAGGTTCCAAAAACTTATCAGTCTCTCAATAATAAATTTGTGATTGAGGTTTCTTCCCACTATTCACAAACTAGGCAGTAGCAATTACGTAGGTCACTTCACACATTCCAAAATATTATTTCATTAACAGGTAAGTTTTTTAAAAAAAGCAATTATAAATTTTATGACAATGGTAATATTGATGACTAGAGGTAGTAAATGAAGTAATATTCAATCATGATCAATTGTCTGTAATTAACCATGGTCATAAAGATTTTCACAGCATTTCTATAGTTTTTAATATCATTATATATTATTGGGCAAAATAATAAACAACATACGGAAAAAAAAAGTTCTAATTCAATGTTCAATAAGAATTATTTACAAATTCTATAGATGAAAAGAAAAATGAATGAATAAATAAGCCATGTAAGAATAATTTCAAAATATTTACAGGAATTCACTTCTATTAAATGTCTATTTAAAAACTACAAATTCATAAAGTCTTAAAATTAATTTTAAAAAATGTCTCTATTACTATTTTATATTTACACACATATATGTGTGTGTTTCCATGTACATTTAAGTAAATATACTTAGAAATGTATGTGTGTAAGATTTGATGTTATCCAGATATATGAGCTTCATCAGTTTTAAAATTTAGTTATTTAATTCTATTTTAACCCTTCACAATGAGGCAACAAGAGAATGAGCCTATATTTCATTATAATAATATTTCTGTTTTCTTAATACCAATACAAAAGCTTCCGTCCTCACATTAATATCCTTAATCTCAAAGTAAAAAAAAACCAAGTGGTTATTTTCCATTGAGAACAGTCTTAAAGTTAATGCTTTATATTAATATTGTGAACTGTACAATAGTGTTTTTTCCTTAATACTGCATCTGCAATGGGTATTTAAATATGAGTATCCTGGGATGTGGATTCCAAGAGATTGCAAAAGACCCAGAAAGAGACCACATGTGAGATGGATGGATGAAATAAGAAAGTGTGCAGGGGTGATGTGGAGAAGAGAAGCTAAAGATCGGAGAAGATGGATTAAACTTGGAGAGACCTTCATCCTGCAGTGGATTGATAATGGTTGATAATGATGATGATCCTGGGATGTGTGAATGAACATCCTCCAGTCTGGAAGCTTGAATTTCTCCTTTTTTCAACACCATGGTAACTACTTTTGTGATTCTAATGTTTCATATTAACCATCCACATATTGGTTATAAATAATCTAAAAAGTAGTATAACTGGAAATAACTTTTGATACAGATTGCTCACTTGTCTCCAATGTTCCCAATAAATTAGCTACTTCAGTAACATTTATTGACAGCAAATAAAATCTACTCAATAGGCCATGACCTGATATGTCTTTATATTTGAATTATTTAAGTTTTGAAAAGGGAAAAGGCTTTCAGATTTTTGAGTTTGATTGCTTGGCTTTTAAAAATTGAATGTAGCTGCTGTTAATGGGATTGAACATTTCTTGGAAGATTCTATAATGTACATAGCCCTGATAATCTCACTCCAAAAGCTGTTTTTAGAGCAAGATTATAATGACTATTGGTCTGTGGCTTGTGAACAGTGACTTTCACCAATCTTAAGATGATCCTTCAAAGTGATTGTTGGCTGAGGCTATTTTTTCAGCATCATTTAAGTTGTTTAGGGAAAATAGATCTTGTAGCCTACTAACATAATCCATTATTTTCCTTTAAATACTTTGATATTAGCAAACTTGGGATGTTGAGAATAGTTGTGAACAATTAGATAAATGATGCAGCTACTAACTTTGATGGATTGATACCAGATCTTGCTTAATGGATTATATTTAAATAAATTTATAATTAATGGATTATGATAATACTGTAGAAATATCAAATAAATCACCAAAGTTAGGATTTAATACTTCTTCTTGTGAAGATAAACTAGATTTTTCATCTTGTCTACCAAAAATTTCAACTAATAATCTTATTGTTCTTCCACATGCAGTTTTTCTACTTGATCCTATTATATGATCTGCATTCATTGCTTATGATAATCCAAACTCTTATTAAAGCATGCCACTCTTCTTTTCATATTTCCTAGACTCTTCTCAGCTATAAACATTATCTCCAAGATAATACAGTGAGTGAAATTATAAAATTTATTAATCTCTTCCAGATTTTCTTATGCTACCTGCTCAACCTTTTCCATATATGGTAAATCAATACGGCATATCTGATCTTTGATGCTACTGATCTCCATTTAGATTTCATGAATTGTCCTGGACTTGAAGTCTATCCATATTACATAAAAATTTCTGTTATAAAATATCTGCCTTTTCTGCCATTTGTCATATTACTATTGTAGCTTATCTTTACTTCCTGTATTCTGCTATCGATGAGGGGAAATAATTTGATTTATAATTATTAAAGGTAGTTTTCATAACATTAATTTATGACAAAAATTTTGTGTCAGTCTTCTCTTGAGCAGTTTTAATTTCATCTAATGAAATCTTTATTCTTTTGATACATTTGTTGTTATAGAATGAGAATTACATTTTCCACATCTAACACTCTGGTCATAATAAAATTCATAGGTTCATGAACTTCTGCAACTCATTTTCCAATGATTGGGCAATATTATCTACATTCAGGATTATATTCACTTTCATCAAAATGAAAAATATTTTAATCTCACAATAATATTTAATATCACTAGCTAACTTAGCTAAACAAATACTAGTTTTCTAGTGTCACATTATTTTAATACTTCCAATAAACACATCCACCATATCATAACCATAAAAAAAATATAATATGAATATTTTAATTTATATTTAGTCCATGTCTTGACTGATACTATTATTCCAAAGGAAGAAGCAAAATTATCTTTTTAATGAAGAAAAAATTCCACAAAAAAATTTGCAGTCTCATCTATACTTAATCTACATTTTTCATTCATAAATGTACCATAAATCTTATGGCAAATGCACAAAGTATCAAAAAAAATAATTCTACTTTAAAATTTTTGATTAATTTATACTAAAAATGAAAAATTTAAATACAACTATACTCCAAATTTTGTTTAATTAGATTTAATATTTTGATAATAAATTTAATTATACCATTCTATTTAATATTTTATTCAATTCTGGACCTATGTTAAAAGACACAGTTTTACTGTACCAGTATCTAACTATGTGTGCATAATACTAGAAGATGGTGATCATAAATTTATTAAGCCCTTTCCGAAAAGATGTACTTTCACTTTCAGTTGTGATCCAGAGGAAATTTTATTGTCACTCAGCTATTAGTGTCTCTATATCAAAAACAGTTACATAATGTTAAACTTACTTCACAAGATAATTAATAAACATTTGAAAAATAATAAATAAATATTTAATATTTAAATAACTAAATGACACAAAAAAGAATCTTTTTGATTAGTTTAATAGTACATTCCATGAAATCAAAACTTACCATTAATCTAATACATTTCTATTCTTCCTAACTACATAACAATACGGAATTTGAATAAGAGGATTCCACCACCAGAGGTTTGTAAGTTAAAAATATCAAATAAATAGCTTAATGAATATTTAATAAAACAGGATCAGATTTTAATATTATATATATACACTGATATATGTATATATGACCCACAATTATTTCAAAAAGAAAGGAAAATAAAATTTATACTATGATGGTTGATCAAAATAATTATATCTAAAATCACAGAATAGTAACTATTTAGCTTTAAAAATAATAATAGATAATAAATACTTTAAGTCAGAAGTATAATTAATAAAACAGGCATTAAGTGAATTGAATCTCCCTTTGAAAAAAATATAAATAATAAACCATAACATTATAATAATATCTATCATGGAGCAATAAATTTCAATATATTATATTAGTATTTTCAAATTCAAGATCTACCAAACATTTTATGATTTTCAAATACATTTTAATGTGAAGGGAAATGTGTGTGTGCATGGGGGGTATTTGAATATATCAATACTAATTGAAAACAATAAAAAATTATAACAGTTAATAATATTGTATCTCAAATATGCTATATATAATGATTAAATAATAATAATATAAGAAAACATTTCTATCAAACAATATGCTGAATTTTATCCCCAAATACAAAAAGCTTATTCTAAGTAGTTCAAACATACACTATTTCAAATATAAAAAGAACATAGGAAAATATATGTTAATTAAAATTCTGCTAAAAGAAATTATAATTTAACATTCCAAATACAAAATAATAATAAAGATAAATATGGTATAACAAGCTCAGGTCTACCATGCCATAGTAAATAACCATGTAAATATAGAGAAGAACACACAACTCCATGAATAACAAAACAAGAAGCTACATTTCAAAAATACGAACATTCACACTATAAGACCTACTCTATAAAAAGAAATAATATATGCACACTTTTTATTAAAATGGCAAAAAAGGATAAAATTCATTATATTGCAAATATCAACAGAATGCAAATAAGTTATTACAATCCACATTTCATTCAAATACATGTGCTTGAAAAGATTCAATTTTCATATATCCCTAAATTTTACAACTAATTCTAAATAATGATAATGTTAATAAAGTTTTAATAAGGTTTATAAAATGTTTTTAAGCAGGAAATTGAGATATGCTTCACACTTAAGACTTTGTTTACATATTCTCACTCATACTTCAAAGTACTTTTTCTTTATTGTAGTTTAATTGACTAATAAAACAAATAATTAGCTGACTTGGTATAATTAATAAAATAATAACCAAAAATACATAACTTCTTATTACTATTAACCAAAAAATAGGAAGTAATAGTTTGATTATTTTCTTCTGAGATTTTAAATAATACTCATTAATAAATAAATGAAATGTATACTTGGAGTACACAAAACAATATTTGAGTTACAATGGAGGAACCTTTTTAAATATACTTTAAACCATTGAAATCTTAATAGAATAATAATAAGTAAAAAATATAGCATTTTATCCTTTTTGGACCATAAGGAACATCAATACTTTAAATACTATTGAACAAAAGCAAATATGTCAAAAATACACTAATAATATTTTAACTTTCAATAATCTCTTTGTTTCTTCTCCATTGCACAGCTAAATTGCAAACAAATATTTTCAGGATGATAAATGATTTGTAGATTACAAAAAGGCATTTGATTCTATAAACATTTCTTTAGTGGTTAAAGCATTGGATCATCAAAATATAGATCCAAGATACTGTTATATTTTGAAGAATATTTATAAAAATGCAATAGCTACAATTAGATTACTTAATGATACTAGGAAAGTCAACATTGAGAAGGGTGTAAGACAGGATGACTCCATATCTCCAAAACTTTTTACAGCAGTGCTGCAAAAAAGTATTTTGTGGATTAAAATGAAAAGTTAAATAAGTGAAAGTAAATGGAGATTATTTAAGTTATTTAGATTTTGCAGATGATGTAGTTGTTTTTGCAAATAATGCTTTGGAGCTACAGGAAATGTTGCAGAAGTTATCAGATGAAAGTAGGACTAAAGATAAATGTTAAAAAGACTAACATAACATTCAATGAATTTTCTCAAAATAAGAAAATAAAGATTGATTATAATGAATTAGAAGAAGTTAACAGCTACAAATACCTTGGTCAGGATATTAATACAGATAGAAATTGAGAATGAAATTAATCATAGAATTAAGCTTGGTAGGAGTGCTTTTGGTAGAAATCACTTGATACTAAAAGGAAATATGTCTATGTGCTTGAAAAGGAAGATTTTTAATAAATGTGTTTTACCAGTTCTTACTTGTGGATTTGGGATTTGGACACTTAATAGACGAACAATACAGAGACTTCAGACCACTCAAAGAAATATGGAGATATAACAAGAAGTGATCAAAAATACAATATATGGGTAAAAGAACAAACAGGTGTTACTGATCTCATTAAAAAAATTAAAAGACTAAAGTGGAGTTGGGCTGGATATATTTCTAGAAAAGATAATAGCAAATTAAAAATTGAAATTTTAAAATGGATTCCAAGAGATTGTAATAGACCCAGAAAGAGACCACATGTGAGATGAATGGATGAAATAAAAAAGTATGCAGGGGTGATGTGGAGAAGAGAAGCTAAAGATTGGAGAAGATGGATTGAACATGGAAAGACCTTCATCCAGCAGTGGATTGATAGTTGTTGTTGATGATGAAATGATTTGGAGAAATATATATTTTAATACAATCAGAAAGTAATTATTTTCTAATAGACCATTTGACTAAATCTTGGATATTAGTACACTAAAAAAAAAATCAGAGTTATGAATACAGAGCTTTTGCAGAATGTATCCTTTAATACATATAATAATAATTTATTAATTACTGAAATTCATTCATTTGGTTTCAGTAATAATGATGATGTTTTTATTTAAGGGAGATGATGAAGAATAATTAAATAAATGACAAAATTTTCAAATATTGTTAATGGAGTAAATATTTTATGTGATATTCTTTTTTAAACCAAATATGTGAATGATAAAAATGAATTGGATAGGCAATCATAAGCATAGAATATTTATGATATAATGAATTCTAGTCTTCATTTTCCAGCTGTGCATTCATTTGTTGGCAAAAACTGGAACTAAATATATATTATTAGTTTTAAAAAATTTTGAAGATGTCAATATTGTACTGCAAACTTAAGGTGCTGAAAAAATGCTATAATTTAGGCATAACAACAATATTGGCATCAGCATGGAATTTGGGCATTCTATCATCAGATTTTCAATAGTATGGATGGCTGAAGAGTTGGAGCTTGGAATAGATTGAAGCCTATCCATTAAAGTATAAAAATTTGCTATCTTAATATAAACTGAGCACTGATTATTTATATGTGTGGGAGATGATAATCTGGACCAACTGATGATTGCTGGTTTAGTATGAAATACATATACTGGTGATTATTTATCTTTTCTACATGTGTATCAGTAGTATAAGATAGTGTGAATAGTTGAAGGTTGCTTGAAAGTCTGAGTTCAAATCCTTTATATTTACAATTAAGTTCCAGGTATAAGAATGCCTGTATTTCAAATCTTACATATTTATGATTATTTTTACAAAATATTTGTAAAATATTTATGTAAAACCAAGATACTAATGATATATTTGGATTTTAAAAGACAAGTTAATGGTAAAAAAAAAAAAGATATTTACAATTGTTCAAAAAAGGAAAGCTTTCACAAATATAGTAATAATTATTTTTTGCCATTTCTTAATAATTAAATGATTTAAATTGTGCTTTACACAAAAAAGTGGACCTTGTCTAAAATATTATTAAAGAGTTATATGGCTAAGCGCTTTCAGAGAACTTAAGTCTCCATATTCATAGCCTACTTTAATTGAAGTTTAGCGGTGATTTATGCCAAATTTATGCAAATTTTCTTTTATAAAGACCATTTTCTGGAGATTGCATAAATCACCACTAAACTTCAATTAAAGTAGGCTCTGAATATGGAGACTTAAGTTCTCTGAAAGCGCTTAGCCATATAACTCTTTAATAATATTTTAGACAAGCTTCACTTTTTTACGTAAAGCGCAATTTAAATTACTTACTACTCAAAGGTGAAGTAGAAAACTAGTATTTTATTTCAATAATTAAATGAGTGATTTTAAATTTTGGGACAGAATTTCATTGCTTTGTAATGTTTAACAATAATTCTCTTGGAATTTCAAAATAAAGTTCAACTAACAAATATTCATTCAGTTAATATTTTTATCACTAATTGGCAATCTTCTAATAAGAAAAAAATATTATTCTGATTACATATTTCAATTTATTTATTTATTATCTATATTATCAAAGTTGAAATATAATTCAAAAGTCACTAAGGATGGTCAAAAAAAGTTAGTAGTGAAATCATTAACTTTTACAGAATTTCAATGAAGACATAAATAATGGAATGAAATAAATCTGTACTATATAATGGGGGTATTTTAAAAATGTATACATCTAGATATCAAATTAAAAAGTAGGAAGATATAAAATGAAAATTAAAAAATAAAGTAAATGTGGTAATTTGATGATATAATTAAATATGTTGTGTATAATGTATTTAATTTTAAAATACATGTGAGGCAACTATTATAATATAATGTAGAGCAGGGGTGGGCAATTGTTTTGGCTTGGGGGCTGCAGAGTTTGGCAAAGGGATGCATTGGGGCCACTTTGTGGAAGTGAAGGGTCACACCTTTTTTTCATGACACAATAAACACACTGCTTTATTCTGAGTATTACCAAAGAAATATTTGTTTGTCCATTCTTCATTAAACACATGACATTCATCACCGATTTTACATTTTTTTGGAGGGTTCATGGTTTCACTAAAGTTGGAAATGTATATATTTGCTAATGCAAAGACAAAATTGAAATTAACCAGAACCAGAAAAGCACTGCACATCGTATCTACACTGTGCATGTGTATTGATGTGGCCATCCTAGTAGAAAATATGAGATGAATCTTTGGCCATGCAGGGGAAGGAAATCTCAGTTCAAGGTGGATTTTTCTGATTGTCTTGGTGGGCCACTATTTGCCCATCCCTGATGTAGAGGAAAAAATAAATGTGAAGGTTTTAATGATTCACAGCATATAGAAACTTATTAATAAATAGGAACAAAAGTAAAATATTTCATTTTTTAAATTCATTAATGAATGATTATTAAAGTATGACCCAAAAAGGTAATTATGGCTGCTTTAATATTAAAATGGACTGAATTGAAGAAAAATACTGCAAGAACATATATTTAATACCACCCCCTTCCAAAAGTATTGGTAATTATTAAACATGAAATAAAAACAATGGATTAACTTATTTGTAATACATATAAATTCTGTAATGTAATAGAAAAGTATGAAAATAAATATAGTATTTATAAAGGATATGAATATAAAACTTCTGAAAATTTTGTAAGTACTTCAGCGGGTTAAATCGCTTATATATGCTAAAATATAGTATAGTAAATTAATATAATAAATTTCATAATTTAATGTAACAGTAACTTTAATTATATATCTATCTTAATCCTAAAATTTCATTGTAAATAATTTGTATATTATAAATAGAAGAAAAAAAGAATCACAAAATAATGAATCAATGATTTGTGATACACATAAACAAGTGGAGAGATTAACATTTGTGCATAACAATTTGGCAAAAAAACTTGGTAATGTCAAATATCTCCTCTCCTAATATGATATGGAGAATGAAGCAAAATAATGATTTATTGCTAAATTGTTCATAATCAATGAATAAGACTTATTTTAAAAATTATGATAAGCATTTATTCAAGCATAAGATAAAAATAAAAATGGATAGGTCAGGATTATTATCTTATAAAATGCAGAAAGTAATGCAATTAATAGGGAAAATTATAAACTTAATTTGAAACTAAAGTTTAAGATAATATTTTATGATTTCAGTGATAAATAAAATTTATGCTTATAGACAAAATTTCCAGTTGCATCTTTCTCCTCTTCCATTCATTTTCGTGTATAATCGATATCTACTAAAAATATTAGATGATCATTTAACACACTAAAAAAACTTTATTAAATATTAGCAAATAATTTTTACTTAAAAAAACAAGTATAAATTTCATGATAATTTGGTTTAGTAGTGACACTATAATATTGATAATGAATAGAGAAGATAATTATAGTAATAATCAATCAATCCATGTTTTGGGTTTCTGGTGTGATTGGATGTATAGGCTAGGTATTTTCCTGCATGGGTGGGTTTTGTCATGAGGAAGTCTTGTCACAAGAACATCTAAGAATGCCAATGTTTATTCTTGTTCTGATTCTATTGTGAATTTAATTGAAGGGGATATGTTGTTAATGTGTTTCCAGAAAGCTTGTAGCAGTATGCGGCCATACAACTAATGTATCATCTACACAATGAAGCCAAACTTTAGGTGGATATGGAGTAGTTTTTATGGCTGTGGCTTTAAGTTCTCCCATGTAAATATTGTTAATCAGGACTGACTGTGTAATGGTGAGCCCATAACCATTCCTTCATTTTGTTGGAAGAATTCTATGTTATATTGAAAGTAAGTTGTTTTTATGCAGAATGGTAATAGTTCCATTATACTATCCAACACAAAACATGGAATTATACTATCATTATAAAACAGAGAAAAAGAAGTTTGTTCAGAAATCAGCAATTTGAAAAAAGAAAAGATTTATATAGAACAAATTCTTATGAAAAATGGTTATCCTTCAGCTATTATTAAGAAAACCTTAAATAGACAACAAAAAGAACCACCAAAAGAAAAAAACAATTATTGGTACTGTAGTGTACCCATACATTCCTAAAATAGCAGACAAATTAAAGAAAATCTGCAATTAGTATAACATCAGAACATCTTTCCAGAGCCATATCACACTATGAGGAATTGTAATGCCTACAAAGCCTAAACTTGAAATGCTGAAAAGAAAAAATGGCATCTATAAAATACCATGTGAATGTGGAAGAACATATATGGGAAAGACCAGTCATCCCATTTAAAAGCACTTGCAAAAACATAAATTGATGATTAGAAGAGAGAAAACAGATGTGTTTAAGTTAGCAGACCATGTATCTGCCAATGAATATATGTTCAATTGAAAAAATACAAAAATATTGGATAGAGAAAAAAAGGTACAAAGAAGAAAATTTAAAGAAGTTGCTCACATGACAATGGCAAACAATCCCATAAGCCAACCTAGTGTAACTACACATAAGGTATAAAAACCACTAATCAACTTTGCTCTTAGGAAAAGTGGAGAAATCAGGAGGACTCTCATAGATAAGTATATGAAATTTCTACTGACTGTTGCCTTTGGCAGGAATGGCTGTTGGTTAGAGCATTACCTTAAAATTCAATATTCAAGAATCTAAGGGCCCGGTTTGCATGCTATTACTATCAATGGTCAGGCCAGCAACACCCGAAGAAGAGGGGAGAACAATCCTTCTTGACACATTGTGCATATACTGACCTGTTTGATGTGCTATTACTAACAGTTGAATGTATTTGAAATATTTAAATAAAGTTAATTTTTTCTAAAGACATTCAATACTCATATTAGATGGTGGAAATAGTCCAATATAAAACTACAACTGAACCATTATCATCACAAACCTTCAAAAAACACTCTAATGACTATGTTGTTATTTCTTCAAAAATCAACACTTTTAATAAATAATATACTTTCTTTAAAATCTATATTTGTTTTTTTTTCTATGGATACAAAATTATATCATTTTGAATAAATTTTCATTATCACAATTCAGAAAAATGTGAGAATCTGCTTTAGATCTACTCTGAGATAAAAAATGTACTCTTCTACAATGTTACTTTTGGATTTGTTTCTAATTTTCATAACTGCTTACAATAAGGCTTATGTTTTTAATCAAATAAAATTACTTCATTATTATTATTGGTTTCATGAATTATCTTGAGAGGAAAAAGTAGAAATATTTTTTAATGGGAATAATAACATTGTTAGAGTTAAAAATCAATGGTTTCTCCAACAAATAATCATTTTTAATACACTTAAATTTCTTTATTATTACAAGAACATTGAGATATTTTAATTATAGGTTATATAGTTCTCATTTTTAGTTTATTATTTTTGATTTTCTTAGTCATAGTTGGCTTTTCCTAATTTATTTGAAATTAAAGTAATGTTATGCAAACATGCATTTCACTTACTTAACACGATTCTTCAATAAGTTGTTTTATATGATATTCTTCTCTTTCATGTTACAAAAAAATGTGGTTTCTCTTTTATCAAAATAAGAAATCTGCAAAGTCCCACAGAAAATTCATTAGCCTTCGTATTTATGTCTTTAGTATTTTCTAATTCCATGTAGTCTTTAAAATGTGATATTTATTATTTTCTATTCCATTATCATAGGATTATCTTTGTATTTTAAAGTCATTCTTATCATTATTCATTTTTAATATAAATTCAAAACATTTTTTTTATCTTCACTTAATTCATACCTATTTTCTATAAATTCATTATTTCCATTCTTTCTAATTGTCAATGCCTACACTATAATAATAAATTAATAATTTCTACATTTTTTTCACATAATTTACAAAATAAATCTTCCAGAATATTTCACTTTCTTTAATTGCAATGTTTCTGTTCAAGCTTTAAAGGATAAATTATTTTTCTTACTATTATCATAAAATGATCTATTCTTAAGAATCTATGTATTTTTATATACAAACTTTTTTTGTATTCTATATTTACCCTCTATCTTTCTAACTCTCTGCCTTTTATTAGTTATAATATTCTCTTATCTAAATCTTTATTTCTCATAACATATTTATCCCAATTTTTATATAAATAAATCAAAACAAAATCTTTCTCTAATATTTTATAAAATTCCTTTATGTTTATTATTTATCCTTATTGCTTGTGATTTCATTAAAACCTAAATAAAATCTATTTTAGTTGTTCTATTAATAACCATAAACTGCAAAAGTAAACAAACATTTTCAACTTTTTTTTTTAACCCTTAGCTAAAAACTTGATCATCCTACCTTTACTTGAATTGCTACATTTGCTGTCCACACACTAGCTTCTAGAGCATGGACATCCAACCCGTGGCCCAAGAGTCAATCTATGACTATAGCCTAATGCAAAATTATAAACTTATTAAAAACCTTACGAGATTTTTTTGTGGTTATGGGTCGCAATATGATTAAAATAAACATATATAAACTCAAATACATGAAATAACCAACATGCTTCAGGTTTCCCAAAGTGGGCTGTACCCCCCAGTGGGCAGTGAAGACTTCTAGGGGAGTGATAATGGATTCAGAAGCATTTGGGGGGTGTTCAGGTAGTCTAGCCTTTTCTCCAGATGCACGGATCACTGGCTTTAACTCACTTTCAAACTGCTAATGTTTATGTTATTTTACCAATTTTATGGTTATTTTATAAATTGTTTTAAGTGCAAGAATATATAAAAAAGGGGGATACTCAGAATAATTGTAAATGTTTTGCACATTTTTGATGGTTTTTTTCTCTATTAACAAGTTAAAAGGAATGCAGGTTATTATTGTATGGCTAATTTTAAATTTTACTAATAGATAAAAGTGGTCATCCTATTTATTATATTTTTTGTTAAAAAAATAAAGTAATTTAAGGCCAATATCAGCTGAGAGAATCTAAAAATTTGTCATATCTCAGATTTGTTTTGAATCTTTTGTAAAGATGGAAAAAGTTATTTCCATTGTATTAAAATTAAAATCTATATGTAAAATGGAATTCTTTAAGGAATTAAAAGGGTCTGAGTAGAAAATGAAAGAAATGAAAGATAAAAAGGTGTAAAAAGCTGTATCAAATGTGTTATGATCAATTATCATAGAAATTTGAGATAACGGCTGTAATAGTGAAAGAGGGGTATCAATTTGTATTGATATAGGTGTGCTATAAAAGATTTTCAACAGGTGATGTGGAAGGTCTCTTCTGAGTTTGTTTTCCTTGCCATGTTTTGTTTGCTGGGCGGTTAAGGGTTTGCTGAACTAAGAGAAATATTCTAGTTGTAAAGCAGTGGAGAACATTATGAAAGAAGGCAGAGCTGAGTCTAGCTTCAAATTATAATCTGTCCAGAATTTGCATAATCGACTCTTGGTTGGCTGCTATCATTATTATGAAGATTTCTAGAGAACACTGAGAAATATAAAAATGCCTAAATTTTTATCATTAAAATGCTAATGAAGTAAACTCCCAATGTTAGTGCACCAGCCAAACTCCTATGCTGCTGTCATGTAGTCACAGATGCTAGCTGATGATAATGAACACTTTAATGCCTACATTTTGCCATGAAGAAGGAAAGCCCTCACCACCTTGTTATCATGGTTTATAGTGCACTTAAAAGTTACTAAGTCCAGAGATGGCTAATGGAAAAAAAACAGAATGAAGCCGGATGGTATAATTTTGTTGTATTTTTATTATTATTTGTATTTTTTTTTTTGTTTCTCTATAAATTATTATTTGATTTTCCCACTTTAAAAAGTTGTACCAAATTATTTTCTGGAATGCTTGTGCATATGCCAAGATGTAGATATATATATATTTGTTTGTTGTTGTTTGCTTTTAACACACTGTTCTATTTGAGAAAAGAGTAACTTACTTTGCATGAAATTATTATTATTATTTTTGTAATCTCTATATGTGATTATTGAAAATTTATTGACATGCTGATTTGTTTGTTTTATTGGCAGTGGTATTTCCTTCTTGAAAGTGTTTTTTCCTTCCTGAAAGTGGCACATAAAGGTGAGGTTTAGGTTCAGCCTTTCAAAGATACACTGCCTAAAACTTTGTGGTACCAATTAGCAGGGTATTCGAGTTTTGGATAGGGAGAAATCACGAAATATAATCAATTTTGGTTTGATTTCACTCATTTAAACTTAAATCTAATAACTTTAACTTTGTTTTCTTTTTCTTCTTGTTATTGATATTGAGTTTATGTTGATGCCTTATTCCGATGTGTGACATTAACATCATGTTATATCTTGTGTGCATTGAATGCATTATGGGGTAGGCATCAGCTGGTACAGTATCATTAGTTGCTATTTACATCAAAAATATCAAACAGATTGAACATGGAAAACTGTTATACTTAGGGCAAGTGCTACAAAATTTTATGTCTTGCAAAGGGGGCAGTGGCCTAATAAAGTTTGGGAACCTATGTTCTAGAGCATGGATATCCAACCTGTGGCCCAAAGGTCAGTTTATGATTATAGTCTAATGCAAAATTGTAAACTTATTAAAAACATTATGAGATTTTTTTGTGATTATGGGTCACAATATGATTAAAACAAACATATATAAACTCTCAAATACAATGTGAAATAACCACCATACTTCAGGTTTACCTCTTTTTTAATATATATATATACAATGTTTTCTAACTTAGATATGTACACTTTCTATTTTAGTGATCAAAAACTTGAAATCTGCTCAACAATTTTAAAAGAATATTTGAATGGCTTCCTGTGTAATTATGATTATTATTTAAGAACTTTTTTGCTTATTTGTGGCAGTGGATATCATGAAAATTATGGCAAGGCATTTTTTTTTCTTATTAGCTATTGGTAATGTTTGTATATTTAATGTGAGGCCCAAGACAACTCTTCTTTTTCCAATGTGGCCCAGAGAAACCAAAAGATTGGATACTCTGGCTGTAGAGGAAAATCATTCCTTCTAGAATATTTAATATTCTTTTATGAATATTATTTCTAAATGTTATATTTTCTAACACAATTCTCTTCAATACAATTCTTGCTATATCATAATACTTATTATACAAAAATAAAATTAATTTTTTTGTTGTTGGTTTTTTTATTTATTTTGCACCATTTAACAGTTTTATTTCCCAATTCTTCAAATACTAATTTTGATTAATGAAATTGATTCCAAAAAATATATACTTATTTATCTCCTTCATATCTATTTTCCCTAAATTGTCTTTCCGTGGTATTTATTACCGTTATTTTTATAAAAATTAAATTAAACCCCCATTTCTTACCCATCTTTGCACAGGTCATCAATGTATTGTTACATCTTTCTTATTTTCTATATGCAAAAATATATCATCAGCAAACAGAAGGTTTAGCAAACATTTAACTTTATCCATTAAAAGTGATTAAACATTTTTCAAATCCTTTTATTGTCAACAACACTTTAAATAGTCAAGCGTTGTTAGCCGAGAGGTGAGCGCAGCTGCCTTGCAAGCAAGTAGTTGTTTGCAGACGGTTGTGGGTTCGCCTCCAGGCAGATGCTATGACATATGGGAAAAAAAAACACAACACTTTACGTAATTATAATAAAAACGATATAAAAGATATATATTATTTTTAACATTGAGTCTACATTTCTAATTGATAAATATAACAGTTATTTTTATATAGTTTCATAATTAGATTTACTGATTTTTCATCTAGTCTTCTATTCTGTCTACTAAAAGTCTCTCTACCTACAAAAGCTGTATGTACAAATTTGAGTACTTGTTTATTCATTTCTATAACTTTTATAATTACAAATAAACTATTCTCCCTACTTACATAGTTATCAGGTCTTTACCTACTTAATTACTTTTTAACTACCATATAAATTAATAATTTTATAAACTTCTGAAGTTGCTGCAACTAGTTTATAATTATTTTCTGTTTTTATTTTTAAATAATTTAATCTCATTATTGTACTTTTTTGAATTATTTGGATCGATCGATCCCCCCCCCCCCATTGCCAATATTAAAATATTAAAGCAATATAACAAAAGTTGTTCCCATATTCATAAAAATGTTTATCACCCATTTATCCCTATCTGCCACATTTTCATTTTTCAATTTTTGTGGAGTCTAATCAATTCATCCTCTGTAACATTTATCTTATTATATGTTCTTTTTTAAAATTTCTATATTTGTTCATAATTGCTTAAAATTATCTTTAATCATTGTCTAAGGTTAAATTATCATTATTTCTTGAATTATTTGATGTTTCCAGTAAGAATGACCTCCAAACAGTATGACACAAACTTACTTGACGAAACTCTATAATATAAAACAGAATGAATTAACCTAGAGAATTATGGAAATTATCACTAATAATAAAAATCAAATATATCAATGTCTTGATCATAACATTCTATTGCTATAACATCTGTTTAAAGACAGGATCCATAATATTATAGTATCATTTTACAAAAGATGATAAATTAAATAATTAAATATTTTATTTTGATTTTCCTCTAAGAAATTAATCTATTTTTTTAAACAAAAGATAGAATATATCTTTCATCTAATCAAATAAATAAATTCTAATACATTCAAAAATTAATCAGAATAGATTTTAAAGTATTCAGCAATGTTTAGATGGAAAAATTATTTGATAAGGAAAGTCGCTTTCAATAACTTTAAAAGATTTGAGAAATACGATATACATTTAAAAATATATATAAAACATATTTATATATTATAATATATATTTTATTAACAAACTTCATTAGCAATCCTATGGGATTATGTAATGCAAATATGAACTGCTGAAATATGTTTATGTTTAAAATAGATATTGTATTTTAATAATTGTCTGTGACAAAAGATCATCATCATCATCAACAACCATTATCAATCCACTGCAGGATGAAGGTCTCTCCAAATTCAACCAATCTTCTTTGATCTTTAACTTCTCTTTTCCACATCATCCCTGCACACTTTCTTATTTCATCCATCCATCTCACATGTGGTCTCTTTCTGGGTCTTTTATAATCTCTTGGAATCCAGTTTAAGATTTCAATTGTCCATCTATTATCATCTCTTCTAGAAATATGTACAGCCCAACACCACTTCAGTCTTTTAATTTTTTCAATAAGGTCAGTAACATCTGTTTGTTCTCTTACCCACATATTGCATTTTTGATCTCTTCTTGTTACTCCTAACATGCATTTCACCATACTTCTTTGAGATATTCTGAGATTTATGTTGTGCATCAAAAGCTTCAGTTTTCTCAGTAATGTTTTACACATACATAATCATGCAAGAGACATCAAATTACAAAATAAACATCATTAGAATCCATTTATAATCAAAATAAAAATTCATATAACACTACAATACTAGCCAAAACAAGTTAGTAAAATTCTTACACAATCATGATTTCATCTATTAACAAATAAATCTTCTCAATTGAAATTCAACTAAACATACAACATATATATACAAAACAGTATTCCCTTCATTCATTTTATATATATATATTATCTAACAAGCTTGCCAATAGCTTTTAATAAGCTTTTCAGAATATCCCCAACCCCAGACTAGTTTCTGTCTTCCTCATTGAGGTGCTAGGATATTCAAGCATTAGATTTAAAATACCACATCAAGCCCAGCACTTTATCTAATTAAATTAGGTCATGTGATATATGACTTGATTTCTTTGCATATATATATATATATATTGTATGTTTAGTTTGAATTGCACTTGAGGTCTATTTGTTAATAGATGAATCCATGGTTGTGTAAGACTTTTAGTAAATTTTTATTGTTTTGACAGTATTGTAGTATTATATGTATTTCTATTTTATTTTTAATTGCTAGTATAGTGTTGAGCAATATTTAATTTTATTTATAATTAAATATGTCCATTCTAACTAAAAAAAAAAAACCAAAAACAAATATAGAACATTTAAAAGCAAAGAAATCTAGAGTTCAAATTGCATTACATGTAAGTAAACAATGAAAACATAGTAGTGTAAAAATGCAATTTCATTATCATAATTAGGATAGAGAGATGACCAATGACATGAGAAGTTTACAATAACTGAGCCCTATGAATTTTCATATTTTTCTTGTAATTAAAGATAGCAAAATAAAAAATAGACAATGAGAAAATAAGTAAGAAAAAACAGGCAAAACTCTCCATACAGTAGTGCCACCCTGTGCCAACCAGAGTAATCAACCCCAGACTAGTTTCTGGCTTGTGGTTTTCATCAGTGAGGAGCCTTGGATCTGAGAGCACTGCACCTAGATCTTATGATCTAATGCAACCCTCCAGCAGCCACCTTTTATCTCTACTTAAATACAAAACTAGATGGGAATTTTATGCATAAGCCTTCTGGCATCCATTAACTACTCTGGTTGGCACAGGGTAGCATTACTGTATGGAAAGTTTTGCCTGTTTAATAACAGTTATGTGCTAGCATAAGAGATGGTGATCATGTGATGTTTAGTGATAAAATGAATAAGTCTGACTAATTTACTTCCAAATATTAGGAATAATAATTAGTAAATCAAATAAAAAAAAATATAATTTTAAATCATTATTCATTAAGTTATATATTTGCATATGTTCACATATAAGTTCAAAATTAAACACACTTCTATACATCAACATAATAAGAATAATAACAAGAATATGAAATCAATAATATATAAAGAACTACTACTAATTTAATCATCTTATTTTGTAAATTATGGCATGCAAGTGAGATTCTGCTAGGAAAAATTGTTTCTTCCAGAAAGAAAATAATTCTAGTAAAGAATTTCATATAAAAAATTATGAAGAGGCAACATAATATCTAATAAATAATTATAATTAAAAAAATTAATTTTATCCTACACAAATTATTTTATAAAGTAGACTTAAAACTTTCCAGCTTAATATTTCTTTTATACATATAATTATTTCTGAATAGGAATACAACTTACTGATATGAGTTCTAAACTTCACAGTTTATTAGTTACAATAAAGTTATACATAGTTATTATTAAAATAAATAATGATGCACACAACAAATAATGACAAATTATTATTGAAAACATAAAAGCATTCATGGACTTATTTCTGTTAGAAGTTTGGTATCTCTATCACCAATGAAAGTTGTAATCATATTATAGTATATACTTGGGTTCCCTAAAAAAAAGAACTGTTCTGAAACTTTTTCTAACAATGATCTTATTATTAGTGATTTGATTAAAATGAAATGTGGTATTTTATGTTTGAGAGAATAAATTAAATATGGAGCTTCATAATAAATATAGAGATAATTAAAAATGGAAATTCAATGACTGACAAAAATTTTTTTAAATGATTAGTAAATTAAAATGGCAAAAAAGATACATTTCACTACTCATGATAATTCCAAATCTTTTTCTGAGGCACTTAAAGCAACATATGTATTTGAGGAACAGTATTACAATCCTATTAAATCCAGTAATGGCACCCTTTTATAAGAAGATAATGATACCAAAGAAATATTTTGATTATCATTTGAATTGAGATGACAACTTTTAATGATGTATCATATTACATACCCGTTTAGATTTAAATAAACATATCCAACTTAAAAAAGTTAAAACAGTTCTCCGTAATTTTAAAAATGGGATGGTTGCAAGTCCTAATAAAAAAAATAGAAATTTTAAAGTATGGTGGTAATATTTTAGTTTCAAAATTATTGGTGCTTTTTAGGAATATTTGGACTTGTGAAGTTGTGCAGCCTGATCTTAAGAATGCTCATCCACCCAACTAAAGATAATAGGTGCAATAAATAGTGGTAATATCATTTATCCACTGCAGTAAAAGCATTTTCATTTTGTTGAATAGGTTGCTTCCAGTTATAGATGAACGATTATTTGAAACTCAAGTGTAATTTTAGAAAATTAAGAATCACTATAGATATAGTTTGTGTTGCCAGAGAAATAAAAGAAAAATGTCAAAAACTAAAGTGATTACTATAACGGTCAAATATCCAATACAATTTATTTGTCCATAATGTTGTCACAAATACGTAAATAAATAATCAATCAAAATAAGATTGAAATAAACAACTATTAATAACTATATTATAATATTTATCAAACCAGTTTTCATCTTCATTGAAACCTTCCCATATCTTGAGAAGGTTTCAAGGGAGATGAAAGTCCGTTCAATAAATATTATAATATAGTTATTAATAGTTGTTTATTTTGATTTTATATTGATTGA
Source organism: Epiperipatus broadwayi (assembly GCA_028023455.1). Taxonomy (NCBI): domain Eukaryota; kingdom Metazoa; phylum Onychophora; class Udeonychophora; order Euonychophora; family Peripatidae; genus Epiperipatus; species Epiperipatus broadwayi. The sequence continues at coordinate 11,778,698 of JAQFVV010000002.1, forward strand.
TTATTTATTTATATAAAATACTGATTTATATATTGTTTTTATAGATTTGGTCAAGATATTTGACCCAATTAATCAAAAAGATCTACAGCATTGTTTGAATTTAGTTAGTTGGCCAAAAAAATATGTGACATTATACTGATTTTACACAATTGAATGAGAGGGTTATTATTTCAGAAAGAAAAAATTAGATGTATTTGAAATGAAAACTGGTATTAAATAAAGAACTTGATCCAACATGAGTTGTATTTTTATGATTGGTCTTTGGAACTATTTATATGTGCCTTAATGAAACAGGAATCAAGATGTGATACAAGTTTGATAATGGAATTTTTAATTTGAATCAATTAAAAGTGAAGTCAAAAACTTCATTTTCATGGATTTAGGATTTATAGTATTCTGATGAAAATGCTATTTTTTCCAGGAAGAAAAATCCTCAATAACATTTAAATTGGATAATTGTCAACTTAAGAATGTAAATCAGTTTAAATATGTCAATAGTTTTATATGTAAAAAAAAATGGACATGCACAAATTCCAATATGCTGCTGTGCTTTTAACAAATTAAAAATTTCATCACCTAAAAACAACTATTATAATTGTATTATCTGTATATTAGAAAGAGTTGAACACTTATTAATGCAATATAAATATTACAAAAGTTGTTCTGTAAAATTTTAAAAATACAATGGCTTGACCATAAAACCGATTAATATGCTTTTCAACTTATTGGCTGTAATTCTATATGGCTGTAATTCTATATATTTAATAGTGTAAATCATATCTTTGTTAAATTAGATAATATAAAATAATAATCAAAACAAGACATCCTAAAAGGTGTCTTATAGTAAATTTGAACGTAGTTTTCATGGAAGAGGTAGACATCGTTTATGTTATAAAGATTATCACAAAAACATTCCAAAGGAATTCAATGTTACTGTTTCCATTGGAAAATATGGCAGAGAATAATGCATTAGAAAGCTACAAATAAGCGTAAGATTGAAATATTTCAGAAACATTTTCTACATAATAAGTTAACAGACCACATCATAAAATATCAAATAAGCAGAAAAATGGAACAGCATGTTCTAGAAGTGGACGTCTTTGTTGCTCATACATTAGTTCTTTTATTATTTGAGTTAGAACAATATTTATTTACAAGTCATTGATAATGACGTTTATTTTTAGAATCAGTTCATGAATGCTCACTTGACTACTCAGAGGATCTCTACTATCTATTTAGTAATAATTAAACACTTTATTATGGGCACTGTAAAATGCATAGCTGGTTGGCTATGGCATAACTATCTAAAAAAATCCTAAGCCTGATTGTGATTTAGAAAAAAAATTAATATTTAGATAATACAAATCACCTCTGAAAATATTTTTTTCACTATCTTCTTATCTGATACATTTTATATGTTTTTCCAAAAAAAAAACCCTCATTTTTAAAAGATTTTGAAAAGAATGGCCATCTTATCTTCATACCTGAATGCAATTATATAGGCAAATCTTAAGCATCCTATAAAGAGAATGTGAATATATTAAATTATTCACTAACATTTCTTTTTTATAGCCCATTAACACTTATGAATTATTGGAAATTTGCTACATGTCAGTATTAGAAAATATTATACTTAATACAACATTGCTAATTGAATATTAGAATACAGGACATGTGTGGAGGCTTGATAACCTTCTCCTTAGAATTACAGCTTGATACTGTGCTAGAAAAAAATTCTTGATTATTTATATTCAATTTTTATTAATTATAGTCTAATATTTTTTAGTAAATTACTGAAAGTAAAATGACATATAATCTGATTCCATGCATCATATCAGTGTTTTGGACGACTCACACCTGCAATTACCTGTCTAACAAATATTACTACAAAAATGTAAGCATTGATGAATAATAAGATTAAAGATTCAACCAAGAGAAAACAAGACCTAAAAATTGAAAAATATAAAATTGGAAATGAAATAATAGTAGATAAATAAAAAACTATAAAATCAACAGCTATTCAAATTAATGGGGCTTCATTTTTGTTGATACAATCTGTTTTCTTAGAATTTCAATGGCTCCTTTTATTTTTTTGTGTGGAGAACACTACATCTGAATGAATCCTAATCCTAGTACTTGAAAAATCTATATTATGATTATATCAATAGCATGAAGTGAGAAAAGCATTGATGTCATACCCACATAAAGTGCTCCATAAACTCTACATGGGATTACATCCACTCCAGCATCAAGAAACATTGAATCTTCAGACTTGAAAAGAAATTTATCATTTTTTTTAATTAGTAGTATCTGCTGTTTTTATACTATAGCCATTTTAAAATATATAAAATGCTGTCTGTAGTTCCTTTTGAATGAAGAATACAGACTCTAATACTCATGAGTTTTTTTTTTCTATTGGTTTTTCATTATGACTGGTTTGGACCTGAATTAAGGCTATGTTTATAATTTCATTACTATAACCATTAGCTACTTATATGATTTATTTTTCTTTTAGATGATTTTTCTGAAAGGTTAAATTCTTTAATGAAGATAGTTTAGGCTATCCAAAAGACCTGAACTGGGTGTTGATGGGATGAAAATAGTATCTATATGTATGTACAGGTTGTCTGAAAATTGAAAAAGTAAAAAATTATTCTGTTCTTTTATTTATTTGGTGATGAGTACATCCATGAAGGAAAGTTTCTGATCAATCTCTGTGTTCATATCTTAGAAGAAATAATATAGTTTATCTTTGCCATGTTGACAGACATCAAATTCGTCATTTATATACCTGAGCCAAATAAAAGATTTCAAAGATGTTGACTCTAAAGTACAAATCTCTATGTACTCCAAAAACAGATCAGCAAATAGTCCTGAGATGGGAGAGTCTATCGAATACCAAAAATCTGTTAATAATGTTTCTCACTATACATAAAATAAATGTTTAAAAGATAATTATAAGCAGATTTTTAATACTCCAATGAATTCTACCATCTTGGGACAACTTGCTGACTTGCTTATGAAATACATAGAAATTCATTTTTTAGAAGTAACCCTTTTATATTTAGATGACACATTTATTGTCTGCCAACACGATAAACTATATAATTTCTTCTCACATATTAATACCATCCATGCTCATATTAAAATTACAATGGAAATAAAAATTGATGTAAAATTTATTTCCTTAATGTATTAATAATCAAAAACAGGTCAGTTACAATTTATTCATTATTGCCCAGCTGAGATCTTTTCTGCAATCAAAACTCTCTTTACTAAAATAGTTGACCTTTCAGATAAATCATAACTAGAATAAGTAAATCATATTAATAATATCTTATAAGTTAATGGTTGTAATAATGAAATCATAAGAAAAACTATGATTCAGACCCAAAACAGTCCCAATAATAAAAAAAAACAAGAGAAGAAAAATTTACAACTATTAAATTCTGTATTCCTTATATGAGTTGCAGACAGCATTGGACATGTTATAAAATACTACAACATATGCAGATAGTATTGGACATATAAAATACTACAACATAAAAACATTATATACCTCTAACCAAAAATCTGGTATCATTCTGTCCAAGCCTAAGAACTCAATTTGTCTTGAGATCCCATGAGTTTATGAAATCCCATGTGAAATTTTTAGGCTCTCTTATAGTTGTATGGACATTTATTGCATCTAGAAGAGTTTAAATATGTGTATGTAGTAAAGCAGTAATCATCATCATTGGCACTCACATTCCATACTACAGATTTTTCAAAACCAGGATTCTATTCATATGTGGCACTCTCTGCCAAACATTAAAAAAAACAAAAAAAAACAGAATATATTAACAAATGTATTGATATATGTAAACTACCTTCAATTTGGAAAAAAACCTTTTAAAACCCCCTAATCCAAATAGTTGATAATTTTATACTGTTTTTTTTAATTATGTACAAACATTCCATTCTCACCCTTATATCTTAAAATTTTTTGTTGTCTTCTATTGGATAAACCTTTGTTCTTGTTATACACCATTCCTTACATTTTTATATCATTTATTACCCAGTTAATAACAGGCACCAGGCAGTCAAAATATCAGTAAAATAATACCATAAATCATATATGGATAAATCTGGATATGTTATTTATATTTATAGGCCATGAAAATCTTTATTGAAAACTATGTAGAAAAAAATCCTTTCTTACACTCAATAAATCAAATGAAAATACGATATTAGTAGCATAATACAGTTTCTTTAATTGAAATGATCTAATAATAAAATTCTTGGCCAATAACTAATGTCTTATTTTAAAAATAATAACTATTATTTTTTTCAAACTTTAATTTAATAACATTTTAATCAATAATAACATCAGATTTATTAAAAACAGAATTATTATGAATATTTTACCTATCAAAACTAGAAGCTTTTGAAGTAATAAAATTCTTATTTCTAATATTTTTATAAAATTCGATAAAATTTTCACTATTATATATGTGTGTGAGGATAGTAATCTAGACCAACTGATGATTGCTGGTTTAGCATGAAATACGAATATCGGTGATTATTTATCTTTTCAACATGTGTGTGATCAGGTGGGTCAGCAATATGAGATGGCACTGAGAGTAGTGGTCGTGTGAAAGTCTGAGTTCGACTCCCGCATATATTACATATATAAATGCCGGTTTAAGCCTGTACAGTGTATTAATTTATTAATATTTTTGTAAAATTCAATTCCAGCTTTAAGTAGATTTGCTACCACTAGTCTTTTTTTTTTCTATTAATAATTTAAAATAAACGCTCCTAGTATAATTCTGAATCTATAATAATTCACTAGTTAAAAATGTACTTTGTTCAAGACTGGCAGTAATGAAATTATATAATGAAGTCGAAGTTAATAAAGCAGATTTTATTATCAAACTACATATGTTATTACTGCGTACCTTTTTCAAAATTATTAATATTAAAAAAGCTTATATATAAAATCAGAATGTAATTTTTTATACTGTTTGATGTAAGTAATTACATTCTTTTAAAAATTAAAAATAACAATAATAATATTTTAATGTCTAAATTCAATAAAATAAATAATCTTCCTCTATTTTCCTACAAAGCTAAATCTTTTCATATAATCAAAATTATTTGAACAATAAAAGTGATGAGTCAGAGCAAACACAACTCTTTATCTGAGTGAAGTCACCAAGAACAAAAAGTATTTTTTGTCTACAACTATATGTTACAAATAATCATTCTATAAATTAATAATCTTGCTTTAGCTATTGCATCTCTCATCTTATTATTTTAAAAGTGAATACAGAATATGTTAATTCTATCCAGGAATAGGAAGATGATAACTGTTTCAATTTATTTTATAAAAAAATATATTTTGATAAAAATTTGAATATCGACAACAAAAATAGTTAAAAAAAAAAAACAAGAAAAAATATAAAAGTAACAATAAAATATGAAAAATAAAACAAAATATTAATAATTTTCTTTTTTTTAAACACACACATACAAGTTGACTTTATTTAGTCAGTAATATAAAATTTAGAGAAAGAAATTGACTTTAAAAGCATTTCCAGTTATTTAAAACAGTTATAAAAAAAGCAATTAAAGATAATGATTTATGCAAATTGATAAAAGGATTTTTACAAAGTATCTTGATTGTAAAGACAAAAAAATCCAGATAATGAAACAGAGGAGGGACTACAAACTGGGTGTAATAAAGGGTTACACTAGTTTGCTTTGATACTGAATATATTTGTTCTAAAAAGTAATATATAAGGTTAAGTATATGCTAATGCCTACAATATACGTTTTCTTATATTTCTAAATATTTATTTGAATATCCAAATATTAAATCACCCCATGCTTAAGAAATCCAGCACTGCCCTCTATGAAATAATATATAGAGTACATATTTCAAAATAGCCAGCTTCAAACTGATACCACTTTGAAACTGTATGCTAATAGATCTTGAATATTGAAACATGAACTAATCCAAACAAAGAGCATGAAATTTAAATAACAATTATCTTAACTTGCTACTGAACAAACATTTTTAGTACTCTTATATAAAGACAGACTAAATATTAATAATTTTAGTTTTTAAATACAGTTGTATATGAAAATAGTCCCAGTGCTTAATGCTATACTGAAATAAATATCCAAATATCAAATCACCACACATAATTAAGAAATTCCACACTGCCCTCTGTGGAAGATTAAAATTAAAATTGTCTTTATATAAAAATAGTAAACATGTTTGTTTAGTAGCAAGTTAAGATTGTTGCTTATTTAAATTTCACATGTTTCAAAATGGTATCATTTAGAACTGGCTATTTTTGAAATATAAACTCAAAATATATTTATATATTTATTTCACAGAGTATGGTGCTGAATATTTATTTCAGAGTAGCATTATGCACTGGGATTATTTCCATATATAATTATGTTAGGTAGTTTAAAGATTAAAACTTTTATTGTTTACTTTGTCTTTATATAAGAGTAGTAAACATGATTGTTTAGTAGCAAGTTAAGAAGACCATTGCTTATTTAAATTTCAAGTTCTTTATTTGAACTAGTTCGTATTTCAATATTTAAGATCTAATAGCATAAAGTTTCAAAGTAGTATCATTTTGAGGTTGGCTATTTTAAAATATGGACTTTAATATATTTATATATTATTTCACAGAGGGCAGTGCTGAATTTCTTAACCTAGTGGAGTGATTTAATATTTGGATTTTTATTTCAGTTTGGCATTAGAAATGGGATTATTTACATAATTGAGTATATAGTTAAAACTTCCACATTTCCACACATTTTAAAAATATATGAATAAAAACATATGAAAAAGATAAATGGTCCCCAAGATGCATTTCATGTTGAAACAGCATTTTGCAGATGGCTTAGGTCATAATCTTGTATACATCACCATTCATTCCATATATCAATATCAAATTATTATAATTTGATTAGCATGTGTAAAACTTTCTATATTCACATTCAATTCAGATATGTACATTAATGATTACTATTACACCTGAGTTAGGAATGATAATGTTAGCCTAATAAATAATTGCTCAAATCCAGTGTTTCCCAAAGTGGACAGTACCACCCCCCAGAGGGCAGTGAAAACTTCTAGGGGGACAATAGTGAGTTCAGAAGCATTTGGGAGGTGTTCAGGTGGCCTAGCCTTTTCTCTGGACTTTAACTCGCTCTCAAACTGCTAATTTTTATGTTATTTTGCTGATTTTATGGTTATTTTATAAATTGTTTATATGCAAGAATATATATTAAAAAAAGGAGAATAGGCAGAGTAATTGTAAATATTTTGCACATTTTTGATGTGTTTTTCCCCTTTATTAATAAGTTAAAAGGAATGCAGATAATTATTGTATGGCTAATTTTAAATTTTACTAATAGATAGAAGGGCTCATCCTGTGCATTATATTTTTTGTTAAAAAAACAAAGTAATTTAAGGTCAATATCAGCTGAGAGAATCTAAAAAAATTTCATATCTCAGATTTTTTTTTTTGTTTTGAATTTTTTGTAAAGATGGAAAATGTTATTTCCATTGTATTAAAATTAAAAACAATATGTAAAATGGAACTCCTTGAGGAATTAAAAGAGTCTGAGTGGAAAATGAAAGAAGTAAAAGGTAAAAAGGTGTAATAAGCTATATCAATTGTGTTATGATCAATTATCCAAGAAATTGGAGATAACGGCTGTAAATAGTGAAAGAGGGATACTCAATTTGTACTGTTATAGGTGTGCTATGTGATGGGGGTAGTTTCCTTTGAGTTTGTTTTCCTTGCTATGTTTTGTTTGCTGGGCGATTAAGGGTTTGCTGAACTAAGAGAAATATTCTAGTTGTAAAACAGTGGAGAACTTTATAAAAGAGGGCAGAGCTGAGCCTAGCTTCAAATTATAGTCTGTCCAGAATTGCATGATCGACTCTTTGTTGGCTGCTGTAGTTACTATAAAGATTTCTAGAAAAAGCTGAAAAATAAAAAATGCCTAAATTTTATCATTAAAATGCTAATGAAGTAAACTCCCAATGTTAGTGCACCAGCCAGACCTCTATGCTGCTGTCATGTAGCCACAGATGCTAACTGATGATGATGAATGCCTTAATATCTAATGCTGTGAAGAAGGGAAGCCTTCACCACACTGATGTCATGGTTTATAGTGCACTTAAAAGTTACTAAGTCTGGAGGTGGTTAATGATAGAAACCAGAAGGAATCCAGATGGTATAATTTTTATTTATTTATTATCATTATGACTTGTTGCTATAAATTTTATTGTATTTTTTTTTGTTTCTCTATACATTATATTTCCAGTTTTGAGAAAATGCATTGAACATTACTTTAGTCTTTATAACATTTTCTTTTAATCCTACTGTCTTATTTTCATCTGATAACTCTTGCAATATTTCTTGAAACTCTAAAGCATTATTTGCAAAAACAATACATTATATGCAAAATCTAAATGACTTAAATAATCTCCATTTAATTTTACTCCTTTAATCCACAAAATATTTCTTGCAAAACTTCTGTGTCAAGTTTTGGAGATATGGAGTCACCCTGCTGTACGTCATTTTCAATATTAATCTTCATAGTGTCATTATGTAATCTAATTGCTGCTGTTGTATTTTTATAAATATTCTTCAAAATATGACAATACCCTGGGTCTATACATTGATGATCTAATTAATGCTTTAATCACTGAAACAATACTTATAGAATCAAATGCCTTTTCATAATCTACAAATCCAAAGCATAATAGCAACTCATATTCATTGATCCTTTCTATAACATCTCACAATACTTGGATGATATCCACTATACTAAAACCACTTTTAAATTCAGTTTGTTCTTTTGGTTGGTTAAAATCAAAAGTTTGCTGTGGATGAGTTAACAGGTCCGTAATTTATAATATCTTGCTTATTTTCTTTTTTAAATATTAATACTGCATTCTTCTAATCTATGATATTGCTTTATCATTTAGACATTTCTTATATAACTTTGCCAAAAAAAGTTTATATTTCTTCCTCTGCTTGTTTTAAGATATCAATTATAATTCCATTATTAGTTTCTTAATAAATTTAATTGTATGACTCATTTCTTCATTTAAAATTCCAGACAATTCAGAATTGTAGTAGTTGTAGGTGGTACTTTTCCTTGCTCTTTATTGCTATGTAATTCTTGATAGAACTCATCTACATATTTCATGATACCATTTCTCTTTTTAATAATAGTTCCATATTTTTTTCTTATTGCAGAAATGTTTCCTACCAGTACCAAGTTGTTGTTTTACTCTGAAATCCATCAAATATCTAATAGCTGTAGGGAAGCAATAATATAAAAGTACTGTTTGCAAATTATTCCATTAGGTTATAAAATATGATTTTATTAGAAGAGCATTTTAAGCACGATAATCCATTTTAAGTGATTACTGCACAATATATTATGCTGAAGTTTAAATCCCATTAATATACACTTAAGAAGCATCAAACATCAATAGATGTTAATTTCGATGGGATTCATCTCATTTCTATTATTAAACAAAGCAAAACTCTCCATATAGTAGTGCCACCCTGTGCCAACCAGAGTAATCAATGGATGCCAAAAGGCTTGTGCATAAAATCCTTATCTAGTTCCTACTCATCCAATATCTCCAGACTAGTTTCTGGCTTGTAGCCTTTGTCAGTGAGGAGTCTTGGATCTGAGAGCACTGCACCTAGATCTTAGGATCTAATGCAACCCTCCAGCTGTCACCTTTTATTTCTACTTAACTACAAACCTGTAAGAATGAAATTGAAAACACAATAATGTTTTCAATCTAAGCTCAATACTTTATATAGTCATATGGTTCTGAACTCAGTTCAGCACCCATACATTTTAAGGTCTTTGGCTCTTTAACAACCATAGCCACCACTATCCTATTAGGCAGGATTGGTCTAGTTGGCACAGGGTGGCACTACTGTATGGAGAGTTTTGCCTTGTTTAATAACAATTATGTGCTAGTATAAAAGATGGTGATCATGTGATGTGTAATCATTTCCATTATTCATAGTTTTCTTTGAAAAGTAATTATCATTCTATCTATAAAGGTTATTGCATGATCTGTAGGCATTGTGATATATATTTGTAAGCATGATATAAGTTTAATAAAGGCTTTTATCACTATATAAAAAATAAAATGATTCCCATAGGTGGCATTCAGATTGCAATGACAAGAATATAGAATATCAAACTTTAGTATTTCTTAATAAATAATTCTTTCAGTATAATACACTAATATTATACTTTAATGTCTCTGACAACATTATTGATTTTATCCACTGGCATTTGCTTCATATTCCAAGTACATGTACAAGTATTTTACTTTGGTCTTAAATAAGCATTTTGGAAATCTCTGATGAAAATAAAAAACAAACTTCTAGAATATGATGATAGTTGCATTTCAGCTGGTATTCAAGCCTTAATTTACATTCTGTTGTCCTCAAGAGCAGATGTCAACTTTCTTCTTAACACTTCGTGTTAAATATTAACAAATATAGCTTCTCTAACAAGCGTAAAAGCGCATAATTTTTGGGAGTAAATATCTTTATAAATATGTACATCACAGTTTTGTAATAAAAAATGTCTGTCAATAGTTTAGCTTATCTCAAAGTAAGCAAAATCTATATAAGCAAAATACCCCCCCCCCCCAATAAGTCCCAGCTTGACAACATGGACTTTTATATAACCTGTTTGAATGATACAATATCCACTGCTGCTACCATTTAACATGCTCAAGTTACTTGTTTTGTAACATTTATGGAGTGATTATTATAAATAAATACTTTTTAAAATATCAACTATACAAATATATATATAGACTCATACATGTGAGAATGTAACCTATTATCTATTTATTAAAGTTTCCTGATGAAATATATATATATAAAACAAGCAATATCATTTTGGCAAAATGTTTTTAAAATTGAAATATGTTGATTAATCTTTTTATAAAAAAAAAACAAGATGCTAAGTTTATTGGGTATTGTTTGTCTTTAAAATGGAATAAAATGAACTGCAACTTACTCTTAAATGATACAATAAAATAAAACAAGTGTTATTTTGACTTCAAAATGTTTTTTAAAAATGAAATAATGGTAGTTGGGGAATAACTATCCTGCCACTGCCAGAGACGTCATTTCTGCAAAAATTGCAGAAATATTCAGAGTAGGGGCCCAAAAGCAGACGACGCAAAGTTCCAGCCGCTAGATGGCGCTGTTCACCATGCGTATGCACAGAAACATTATGCCAAGTAGCAGAAATGACGTCCCTAGCAGTGGCAGGATAGCTATTTCCCAACTACCAAAATGAAATAACTATAGAGTGAGATTTTAACCTTATCAATAACTTTAAAAAGAAAACATATACAGGCCTTTATATAATGAAATTAAACAAGATATGATTCTAATAATTAATAATCCCATAAAACAATGATTTAAAACTCAAATAAAAAATATTTTTTGATAATATATATGTGTGACAATAGGTGGTCAGGGTATACCATATGGTGCAATATTTATCATGTTTAGATTTATGTATCCTGTAAATAAAAAAATAATTTAGCTTTACATATTTTAAAAGCAACTTAATTATTAATTTAAAAGTTTTTTATATATATATTGTAAAATGCATATGTGTTATGTATATGTAAGTGTTCATATCTCAGTCAATTTATTTTTTACATGTTAACCTAATGGAATTATATCTTAGCAAAATGTTTTATCCTTATTACAAGATTAAAACAATTGATAAATAAATAATGGGATATTTGTTGTACGATTTTTTTATACAGGCATCTGCAGATATATAAGTATTGTATTTGTGATCATATATATATAAACGTTTTATTATTGCGTTTAATTTGGTTTTCAATCTAATGAGATAATATTAGTTATTGTTGGAGAATATTTATGATGGATGTCAAATTTTATTATTACTATCACTGATATTTTATAAAATTATTAATCATTATTTTAAATTATTACAGTAAATTTATTTAATATAGATATTTGGGATTTTATTCCTCTCTCTATATGTTCAGCAAACGTTCTATCCAGGAAGCTAGCTAGCATTAATGGAATTTGATGTATAAGTGGATTCTATATAATTCTTTTTAGTATTATATAGATGGCACCTAAGGAACAAGATTTATTTTACATAATGATTCTGTAGCAATATTAAGAGTCATTTTAAGTCCATATACTTTATCTCTGCTTTATGATTAGTTTATTTATGTTTAATACACTCATGCTATCAGATGGCCTTGAATTGATCATGTTAATGATTACAGCATTTAATTCACATTTATGTAGCATTATCGTTATCTCTTTTAAATTTAAAGCACAACAGATTGCCTGACACAAATGATCTATATTTTACATTCCATTATGTTATAAATAATTCCCCAATATAAAACATATTATTGATGATTATCTACTTATGTTTATATCTTTAGGATTCCATTACAAATATATACACTATTGTATGTATTTTTAATTCAAGTGCTAATGATGATGATTTCTTATATATTTTCCAATCTATTATGGATGTGTGTTTGTGAGTTTGTGTATCATTATAATTATTACAATAAAGATTTTCCTTCCAGTTCGATTGATCAGGCAGTTTACAATGCATTGTTAATTATTATACATTTTATATCGAAATTATAATTTTTGATTTACAATAACACATTTCTAAAATATATCTGTTATATTTCATAAACAACTATAAATATAAATTCTGTACTGATCTATGATAATAATATGATGAAACTAAGATGAGATACTGATCAAAAGCAAAAAAACTTGAAAAAGTACATTCCATTTAAATTTTTGCTGTCAATAATTTCCATATATATATTTCATGAACATTCTGTTGGTCATTTTTTATCTTTTTTATTAATGGGTATATGTGTTTAAATGCAAGAAGAAAAAAAATATTTTACATGTTTCTAGTAAATTATTGCTTTTTTTTTTAAAAGAAAAAGTAACGAGGATTAAAAGCATTCTTTAACTCAATATAAAGAGTGAATTTATATTTGGAATAATTTAAACATTTCTTTAAAAATTAATATGTACATACAACATATCTTTTGAAAAATATCTACTTTTATTAATAATAGACCATTTTATACATGTGAATCTCTATTCAATATTAACATTTTAAAATTTACTTCTCTTATTAACTTTCTAAGCCTTAATGCACATATGATTGATGGGGAAAATATTTTAAAAAAATCAATTTTTTAAACGTTGGTCAGCCATACATAATAGTCACATGTTCTATTGTTCAGAAGATCATATGATATTAAAACAGGCAAAACTCACTATACGTATTGCCACACACAGCAAGCTAGAGTAATCAATGGATGCCAGAAGGTTTATGCATAAAATCCCCATCTAGTGCCTACTCATCCAATATCCCCAGACTAGTTTCTGGCTTGTGGCCTTCGTCAGTGAGGAGCCGTGGATCTGAGAGCACTGCACCTAGATCTTAGGATCTAATGCAACCCTCTAGCATCCAAGGCTCCTCACTGACAAAGGCCACAAGTCAGAAACTAGTCTGGGGATATTGGATGAGTAGGCACTAGATGGGGGGGATTTTATGCATAAGCCTTCTGGCATCCATTGATTACTCTAGCTTGCTGGGTGTGGCAATACATATAGTAAGTTTTGCCTGTTTTAATAACAGTTATAAGCAAGCATAAGAAATGGTGATCATGTGATGTTTATTAACTTAAGATCATATGATGTTAAAGCATTCAAATGGCAGATGCAATACAACAATTTCACTCAAGTGACCCAATTCATTTTTTTTTACAAATATTCTCTACTAGAAATTGATCCAGAATCTTTATATTTTCAAGTCCACCATTCTATCACTAAATTAAAGGTACACAGTTATAAATGAATCCACATGAAATGCTAAAATGAATGAAATAAAAAAGTTTTCTGGAATGATTAGACAAGAGAACAATAGATTGTAGAAGCTATATTAAATTTAAGAAGTTTATCCTGCAATAAATTGGTTAATAGGTAAAATTTTATGATGATAATAAAGTACTACATGTGTCAATAGATTCTTATTAGTTGTTTTCTGTTAGATTTTGGAATAATAATAAAAAAACAATTTAATCTCTTGGTGTGACTTTGTCTTTTATTATGATAAGACTGATAGATCATCATCATCAACCATTATCAATCCACTGCAGGATGAAGGTCTCTCCAAGTTTAATCCATCTTCTCCAATCTTTAGCTTCTCTTCTCCACATCACCCCTGCACACTTTCTTATTTCATCCATCCATCTCACATGTGATCTCTTTCTGGGTCTTTTACAATCTCTTGAAATCAGTTTAAAATTTCAAATGTCCATCTATTATCATCTCTTTTAGAAATATGTCCAGCCCAACTCCACTTCAATCTTTTAATTTTTTCAATGAGGTCAGTAACACCTGTTTGTTCTCTTACCCATACATTGCGTTTTCGATCTCTTCTTGTTACTCCCAACATACATCTCTCCATACTTCTTTGATATTCTTATATTTTGCATGAGTAAACTTCTTGATATTCATAAAAAATTGTTAAAAATCAAAACAAATTACCACATTAGATTTTAAAATCAGTGTTGATGTTATTCACATCACAGTAATAGTTATAATATTTCTGTTTAGCAACATTTTCCAGTATTTCTAAAAGAAATAAAATTTTCAATGAATGCCAAAAATACATGCATGTGTTTAATTAAACTGACTATTAAAACAAATGTCAATATAGTCAGTAAGAATTATTAATTAGGAATTATATTTATAAGTTAATTTCATCTTGTGAATAAATCTATAAGAACATCACATAGACAAAAAAAAAATAATTAATGAACTGCAAGCACATAAAGTAAGGTTCTTAATTTTACTAATTCATGCAAATTTTGTTGAGTTTCAGGAATCCTTAAATAATGCAACTTAAATGATATGTATATTGTGAATTGTATAAGATTATAATAAAATTCCTTATATAATCAAATGCCATATAAATAAAACATATATATATATCTTTAAACAATTGATCATTAAAAGATATGGAGCAAAATATTAAATACTTCCAATTTTTAAAAATATTAGATATCAGATAAGAGTATTCTGATTTTTCTACAGTAATATATGTGTTGATTTATTTATATATTTTTTATGTATGTATATTTTTATTCCTCCTTTTTTAAAAATTACTGATGCTATTTTTTTAATTGATTGTTATGATTTTCATTTTATTATAAACGTTTGTTTTTATATACTTTATTATATAAATAATCATATTTTTATATATAAATAAACAGTGCATAAAAATCAATTCTTGTCTGAGAAGTTGGGATTTTTTGCATTTCTATTATTTGTAAATAATAAAAGCAAAAGTTATTATTACCATATATATAAGAATATACTTTTTGTTGATGTGTAAGAAATTCTAAGAATTTGACATCTTTAATACTATGATCTTATATGTCCAATGACTCATTTAATATTGCTGGAATACAGATATAATGCCATTATTTCCCTAGAAGAAGCTGCCATTTGTTTGGTTTTCAGACTTATTGCACACACATTCATTCTTGTGATGATATATAGATTTCAACTGTCTTATAAATAGATAGTTAGCCTCTTCATCTTTCAATATTTTTTTTTGCGATTTTTATCTGCCAACTGTTTGAGTTGGTCATATATACACTTTTTGGCTTTCAGCATTTCAAGTTTAGGTTTTATAGAGATTGTATCCTCCATCTTGTGTTGTATTTTATCCAGATCATTACCTTAAAATATATTGGGCAATAAAAAATATCAATGAATATTTAAAACTTTATAATCCTTTTCCTACTTCATTTCTGTTTGAGAGTACATGTCATCCAATAGTATTTCATTTCTTTTGATTTCCATCTTGACATTTCAAATACTAATATAAAAAAAATCTTGTCAGCAAGTTTTGTCAATTTCTCTGTTTACCTGTTCAAAAAACCTGATCAATTTCTTTGTCACTTGATCAAATTGCTACAGATTGTAATTGCAATGTCCATCATAGCAGCAAAAAGCTACACCAATCCTTTTTTGTTTTGCAAGTCGGAATATTAGATAGTAAATTCTCCTGTCCAAATTATTTTATTTCACTAACTCTTCAAATATTAAATTGTAAGTAATTATTTATTTACCATATGAAGTTTTCTTTATTCAAGCTCCACATATAGCAGGTATCTAATAAAAATATTTTAGTCATAGGGGTTTTTCTTTTTTCCATACAATCATCATGGTATCTAGATATTCAAATGTCATTAATTTAGCACTGTATATAGCATAATAAAAAGTAAAACACTCTTAAAATAGCATCTTGTAAGGATAATGTTTTTCCAAATCTCTCTCACAGAGTAACAATGAAAGAAAAGCATTTCATGACAGGTTTGCCACTGAGGGAGTGAGAAGCATTCTATTCTTCTTTCAATTTAAAATAGCTTCATACCTATTTGGCAACTAATATTGTATGATTGACTGGATTTTCTGTGTATTCTATCTGAAAGAAAAATTCAAGCCTGATTAAAATCTGAAAAAATATTTTAGCTTATTTAGCCCAAATGTGAATCCAGGTTGTAAGGTATAATAGATTGATACATTACGTTTAAACTATAAATCTTATTATCAGGGGATAACAATATTGTAAATATATATATATATGCAAGCTTTGTGGTCTGAATGCAATGAGTTCATTGTTATACTATTTAAATATAACTGCTGCTTTCTTAGTAAAGCAAAGCATTATGTATTTTAAAATTAATGATTATGATCATACAACCATATCTTCATTAACATATATTATGTGAACATTTGTTTGAATACTTATATTAAATTATAAAAATAAACTTATTTCATAAAACACACATATATATATAATATCAGATCTTTCTCAATAACTTAATATTAAAAGGAAATATGTATATGTCTTTGAAAATAAAGGTTTTAAAAAAATGTATTTTATTAGTTCTTGCTTATGGATCTAAAACCTGGATACTCAGCAGAAAAGCAATGCAGAGACTTTACCAGTCAATGAAATATGGAGAGATGTATGTTAGGAATAACAGGAAAGAATCAAAAATAAAATATATGGATAAGAGAACAAATAAATATTAGTGACATCATTGAAAATATTAAGAGGCTGAAATGGAGCTGAACTGAACATATTTTTAGAAGAGTTGATAATAAGTTGAAAACTTAAATTGGATCCCAATAGATTTAAAAAGAGACCACATGTGATAGACAGATGAAATAAGGAAATTTGCTAGTGTGACAAGAGATCGGAAAAAGTAGAGTAAACTAGGATAAATATTAAGCTTGCAAGGAATCGATAATGCAAAGAAAATGATGAATTATTATTGTGCATAATTATGCAATTAGATATTTAAATAGAAATGATACGATATATAAACTTTTATTTCTTCAGAGATTAACAACAAATAATTTAAATTATGTGAAACATTTGATGTCACTTTTAATTAATTTTTTTTTATTGATTTATTTTTAAACATTTGAGGCCATATATTATGTTTTAAATATATTTCTTTTTTGAACTTCGAAAATAAAATACTTCCTTTTTAGCAGACACATACAAATTTGATATTTTAGTTGTTTTCTGCAATTCTCGTTTAAAATTCTTTCTAGAATTAGTGAATTTTTTTTTTTTACAAAAATAAATTTTTAATAACATTCTTTCTATCTCTAAAATGTATATATCTATATGAATGGGTAGATGTACATAGTTTATGTATAATGAACTTGTGTTTATAGTTATAAAAGTATAATGGTAAAATAATAATATATATGATAAATAAATCATATTTACATACTCATTACCAGAG
This sequence comes from Epiperipatus broadwayi, assembly GCA_028023455.1. Classification (NCBI taxonomy): domain Eukaryota; kingdom Metazoa; phylum Onychophora; class Udeonychophora; order Euonychophora; family Peripatidae; genus Epiperipatus; species Epiperipatus broadwayi. Next base: position 11,796,651 of record JAQFVV010000002.1, read on the forward strand.
AAGTATCTTAAGTGCAATACTTGAATTATTTTTAAACATGAAGAATTCTTCAAAAGTTCGGGTAAAATTAAATGAAATTATATAATATTTTACAAAATGAAAATGTTTAATAAGAATTCTGCAAAAAATAAGGAATAAAACAAATGCAATCAAATATATATATACAGCTAAGTCCAGCTGTTTATTAATTATCAGACACCAAATAGACATCTAGTTATTTTTAGCTAGAAGATAAAGCAAAGAAAGCAAAAGTCTCATCTCCAGCATTTTAACAGTAAATATTCTCTTTTTCTTCATTGTTTCTTCTGCAGAGAAATGCTTAAATGACATATTCTCAGCAGTAGTTTATTAAAAATTCCTTTTATCTTTTTATTTTTAAAAGTAAATTTATTGACTATGAGTACAAAGAAGAGATAGTAAAGCAAATACAAAGGGAAAAAACAACTAAATTGACTTGAATCATAATGAGTGTTCAGACAGTTTGAGCAACATGCACTCTTTTCAACAGTCTTGTCATTCTTTTTAAAATTGAGGGTTCACTATCTTTACTTGATAAAATATGGGCAGTGAAACAAAACACATTCCCCAGCCTTATGATCATTATAGAAGACATGATCCTTTGGCTCTCAAAAAATGGGCACACCTAACCATGGCTAGAGCCATCTTAGTGGCTTATGTAGAGTGACTTTTGGACAACTTATTAAGGATTTTGGACAACTTATTAAGGAAACCCTCCAGCACTGACACAAAAACTATTCTGTCAACACCACAAGTTTCCAGGTATCATTATAAATTCTTTCCAGCCAAATCATATGATCCCTCTTTCTGACAGCCTTGATCTTGCACAAAAGATGGCATCTCATTGTCCAGACTATATAGTTCATCATGATTGACAGTCTAATTATTCCCAAAGATTCCAGTTTTCTGGCATTCATTCCTTTTTTAGTATTACATTTGAAATATTTATTTTGGAAATTATTCTCACCATTTTCAATGTAAGTAGCATTTTTCAATAGTAAATATTTATAAGTTCAAATTAATTTATAAGTATACAAAAATATATATAATCATTATATTTATAGCAGAAATAGAGAAATAATGTATAGTTTAGATATAAAATGTTAAATTATTTTCAATGCATCATGGAAATAAATTATCTTCATAACTTTGATCCAAAATAAAAATTAAATTACAAATTGGGTAAATGCTATGATGTGCCATTCATAAATATCTGGCTCCATTTTGTTTTCCCTATAAATCATCATAAAAATACAAATAAAGCTTACTAAGCTCAGCATAATAGGATGCTACTAGCATTACATAAAAAAATCATGAAAGTACATAAAAACATGCATAACACATTCAAATCTACATAACGTTAAATAAAACTAGCATTACATTTTGGTTTAATAATCCATTCAATATTTTATACTTTCTTTTACAAATGCATTGATAGTGAAAAAAATAAATCACTTTAATGTTTTAAGACCATGGACATTTTACTTGTCTAACAATATAAATTTGTTGATAAGTCAGTTAATATATTATATATGTTAACGATCTCAGTGATAAACTATTATAAGACAATTTAACTTTCTTGATATCTAACTTGATATTTATAAACTTTTTATATTTTTCTTCTTACCCATATTGCCACTCATTCATTCTCTGTCTTTATTCCAGATTTGAAATTCCAATAAATATTGAGTACAATATCATATAGAAATTTGCAAATGAAACAGAAGAAAAAAGTTTTCTTCCAAGAAAGGTATAATATAATGTATACATGGTGTTTGTGCTATCTTATATTAATTATAGTTTATTTTAATGGTAGGTAAGTATCATTTAAAAAAATAAAATAACCATCAGACAAATAATTTCAATAAGGTAATATTGACACTGAAATTGATCTTTTAAAAAAAGGAAAAAGTAACGTAATAAATTAAAAAATTGAAATATAACAAATTCAAAAATACTAGTTCTGTAATTATTAAAGATTAAATAAGTTAAATGATGAGAGAAGAAATTATAAATAATCACAAAACATCAGAATTGTCATAACTAAAATGAAAATTAAAAATGAATGGTCAGTTATTTGTTGGAATATGCTTTTCTACAAAAGCAAAAAATAGACTATAATAAAAGTAAAAAGTAATCAGAAGGAAAAATTAACAACTGTAATGAAATGAAAATAATAATAAAAATGATTTATTAAGAAAAATATATACTAACAATGAATTTGACTGCATATTTATTTAGAAATAACAGAAATATTACAAATATGCTAAGTAGAAATTATGATAGGCCAAGAAACATCATGAAAAGTAGTAAAATTAAAAAATTATTGTAAGAAAAAAGTATATATAATTTTCTACAATATTGTCAAAAATATAGAATAGATCAAGAATATAGCTGTAAAGGATATATGGACCTAACATTTTAACACAGACAATATTGATAATCAGAGTTTAAATTTTTAATATTTGACAAAATAATTTAAATACAATTACTCATTGAAAAAATAATTATCAACAAGTTTTAAATAGCTAATGAGAAATGAAATTGAGACTAAGTTTAATTCTAATGCAAAAATAAATAGTCAATAAATAAAATAAATATTTGCTTTAGAGAAAGGTGGAGTTTGTAATAAATTATAAAACAATAATACCATGTATGTTTAATTTTATATATGTCAAATTTGTTCAAAGGCAGGTTTATTTATTTCAATAAGCTTTATTTCAGACTGAGATGAAACAAAAAAGAGGCAAGTGTGTGACAGTGAAAATTATATCTTTATATACATACACACACAGAACACTTTTAAATTTTTTTATTTCAGAGCAAAAATCAGATCAGAAATTTCTCCATACAGAAACAGTGACTGCAGTATCAATCTGATATCCTTAACTTAATAGTATTACTGAAGATCTCTTCTCTTCAAACACTAAGATTCTTCTATCTTTTTTCCTTCGCACATTCGTGAGCTCTTATATCTCTATCATGAATTTTGATTATCAAGACTTTCATCCCTTTAAAAATTATTAGTGTATTGCAAATAATAAACATATTCATAACTTCTATATCATCATTCACAATCAATTTTATTTTTGACCATGGTCGGTTTATCCATTTTAAAAATTATCACTGAATTCCATACACCAATCACATACATGACCATTAAAAGCAGAATTCATAATCGAAAATCCATGTTTATGAAATAAATATTTCTCATCAGCTTAGTCACATAATTGTTTTTTCATATGATTTTATAAAAAATCCCAAACTGAATAATTTTTATGGTTTTTCCTTTTTACCTTAGCTAAGAATATAGAGACACCCATTTACTGACTAATTACTGGATTTTATTGGATTGATCATGGGCTGGCTATATGCAAAATTTCCAAGTTTCATCTAGATTCAAATCTCTGATCACGGGCTTGGCATATAAATGAACCAACTATCAGGGTCATCACATGGAAAAGAGGCACCTTTGTTAAATAAATTTTGGTATCCCTAGTCCTATGAATGAACAGAGCCAGTCTGAGGATGGTGGGATAGAACAACACCTCACATTTGTCAAGAACCTGGTCCTGCATGATCTATATCTTTTGTGAAAATCAAAAAGTTAAACATTTTATCACATGTTAAATGAAACTACATTTACTTTTGTTTGCCAAAATTCTGTAATTTGTATGCCTACAATGAATATCATATGTGGTGTAATATAATTGTAAAAGCACTGATTATGGCAGGGATGGGAAAATAGCGGCCCAAGGGCCACATGTGGCCCACCAAGACAATCAGAAAAATCCACCTTGAACTAATATTTCCTTTCCATGTGTGACCAAAGATTTATCTTGTACTTTCCACTTGGATGGCCATGTCAATACACATGTGCAGTATAGATATGATGTGCAGTGCTTTTCCAGTTGATCTGGTTAATTTCAATTTTGTCTTTGCATTGGCAAATATATACATTTCCAACTTTAGTGAAACTATGAACCCTCCAAAAAAATGTAAAATTGGTGATGAATGTCATGTGTTTAATGAAAAATGAACCAACAAATATTTTTTTGGTAATACAGGGAATAAAGCAGTGTGTTATATTGTGTCATGAAAAAAAGGTGCGGCCCTCTGCTAACCTTCACTTCCACAAAGTGGCTCCCAATGCGGCCCTCTGACAACCTCTGTGGCCCCCAAACCAAAACAATTGCCCACCCCTGGATTATGCAATAAAGCAGATTTTTCAGTTACATTATTTAGCTAAATGTTTCACAATGTTTTAGTTTTATTTATGTGAAATCAGGATAGGTCAAGAAGGATTGTCTTTATTAGCAATTCTATGTATTGAATTAGAATTTGCAAATAAATAAATGAGAATGATATTATTAATGGATCTGAAATAAAACATTGAAGAAAATGAAATATATTTTTTTTGTATTATATGTACTTTATTTTGTTTCTCAAATAGTGATTCAAAATGATATTTGTAATAAATAAATAAATATTTATACATTATAATTATCAATTTGTGCAATTTTAATACATCTATATATGCATGTAAGATAATTTATTTTTTAAAATATCTAAATGTTTTTTCCATGTGAAAAAAGACTACCTCCTCCCTCTAACCCAGGAAATAAAATTAGTTAATTAAAACAAAATAAATTCTATATCATTTTGTTTAAAAAAACATAATAAAATATATTAACATTTTATCTTTTTACTTGCGTATTAACTCTCCTGACTATGGTAGCTGCAATATGAGAAATAAGAATCAGCTTTAACTAAATTAATTCTAATCAACATATTAATTAGCTAAAAATAATTCTTATTTTTTTTACTTACATACATAACTTGTTATGATTCTATTAATAATGTTAGCTTCTCAAATATTAGTTCAATAATAGCATACTTACACTACTTCATGATTTAGTTTTTTGTATGCTTAATAATTTCAATATAAAAACTTAGTCACACTATATATTAAGATATCTAGGATTTTAAAGATTTGCATTACATTTATTAAAGGGAAGAAATTTTCACACTTAAATAGCTTATTCTTTACATTTTTAGAAGCCACTATACCATGTTTTTCACTTTCTTTTGTTTGATGATAGATTATAATAACTAAAAAAAAAAAGATCAAACAATCAGTTTCTTCCACTGAAATAGATAATTTTGTAAGCACTTTCCCAATAGAATGATTACAAATGATGTTGTATAGTTGTTACAATCAACAGAGGGGCATTAAATGCTAATCATATTTTAATGAAATGTGTGCAATAATATCTTTTGAAAAATTGTTTTTTTTATTATTATTATTTATTCCTTGGATTTTGGACCATCATGTATTTGGGTAATTTTATGTATCAATTAAGAATTTTAATAGTAAAAATCAGTCATATATCACATGACCTATATAGCTTGTATTACCAATATGTAATATATAAAAAGCCTGCTACTAGCTCTAAACAAGCTTAATTATTTTATTTTTTATGATAAATGCTACAAGAGAAAATACATGAAGCTTTTATCTATGATGGTCCCCATCCCCAGACCGTTTTCGAGCTATGGCTCTCATCAGTGAGGAGCTAGGACATAAGATTCAAAATATTAACTCAAGCCAAGCATTTATCTAATTCTTAAATATTAAGAAAAAGATCCAAATCTTCAGACACCTACATGTCTTCAAATTCAGCTCTTTAACCAAAGAAACTATATGAGCCTGAACTAAATTCAGAGATCCCATATATTAGTAGGCTTAGCAATTTAATATAGCCAAAGCCCTAATAGCAAAATTATAATAGTAAAAATCAGTCATATTTTAACAAATTCCTCAATAATCCAAATCCAATAAAAAGAAGATAACACATGTAAACAAAGTTATATTGATATTAACAATAATATTAGTAGTAAAAAGAAAAAAAAAGATATCAGTATTGAAAAAAGTATGAGTCTACATTGAAATTGATCCCGCAAATTCTGATGCTCTAACCCTGCAGCCATACTAACATCATGATAGAAAAGTTTATAAAATATGACTGATAAACTAAATTATCTACTATGCACAATTATTATGAGGTAATGTTTTGAATAAGTTATTTTTAAAATAAATTACTAATAGTAATGTTTCATATTTTACATAAACTAGAATGTTTAAATAAAAGTTAGAAATCTAATCATTTTCATTTGCATATAACTTTTATTAATTATCACAGTGAAATGGCAAAGGTCTGTTTGGTTTAACACAATGAAAGACAATATACTATTTAGTATATTTCAAATAATTGTCACAAGTCAGAGTAAGAAAGTAATCCTTTAATATTTAGAAAAAAAAAAATTTGCAATTAGAACATGTTTTTAACAATGGAGTGATTCAGAAATCGTCATTAACATATAAATTTTATTATTTATAGTGGCAAAATGGCGCCCATATTTTCAATATAGCTCAAAAGTAGAGTATATAATATTTAATATATTTTGAACAATTTAAGTAAAAAAGTAATTCTCTTATATTTGAATAAAAAATATTTACAATCAGAATATGTTTCAAATAATGAAATGACCAGTAAATTTAAGCATTTTCATTTACATATAAATTTTATTAACTATTGTTGCGATTTGACCCCCCCCCCCGGTGATGAAGCATCTTTGGCCCCACTCAATCTGCACACCTGTAAATGGTGACCCTGACAACTACTATATAAATATATAAGATGACTGTCTTTATTAGTTAAGTCTAATTTGAAATGTGCTTTTGAATTTTAATCTAAAAATATATATCTTGATCGATTTCAATACACAGACATAAATATACATATTTGTATAAAAGAAAATACAGAAAAAAGACTTATAATATCCATTTTTCAAATAAAAATGAGAATAATATTTCAAATTCAATACAAAGAACAAAAAAGTTTATTTAACTATGCATTTAAAAGAATCTTTAAGCTTCCTTTTTCATCCTTTACAAGAGAGGGAGGGGCCAATACTAAAAGGAATAATATGTTTTAAGGCATAAATACAAAGTAATTTGAGAAAAACTTTCTTTAAAATATCTTATTAAAATGAAAAGATTATAAAAGGTCTAAATTATTGAGACAGAAAGAGAAAAAAAGTTAAAAATCGTTTAATATACAAAATATCTTTTTTCTATTAAATATATATTTGCCATAGTAAAAAAAATATCATGCTGATATGTATATATCATTTCTCTTTTCGAACGTGTGTTTAGCTTGCATAAAAAAACTTTATATATATTTAATAACAATAATATGAGCACATAAATATAAATGTGCTTATGTGTAAGTACTTTATTGCCTAGTGTATGATCATGCCTCTACATGAGCCTATATTTGAAAGAATATTCACTACTATATGTTTTAGGAAATTAAAAATCGAATTTGTACTAAAATTAATTAAAATTATTGAAAGTTAGTGTATGCACGCCCATTCTAATCAACAAACAACATGAAAATGTAAAAGTTGTGTATAAAACATTAATGTATTAAATATGTCATTAACATATATAAAACAGACCATTTATATTCAGATTATTGCTGAAAAAAGCTTAGATTTTTAAAAATTATTTATAAATGATTGAAATAACTGAAACACAGGCTTGTTATATACCTGTGGCTATATATATGTAATATAGGGTATATGAGCACAGACTTTCACACCACCCACCTCTCTCCACTCTATCTAATAACACTGATACACCTAAACACATATATGCTGAAAAGACAAATAATCACCAATATACGTATTTCATGCTAAACCAGCAATCATCAGTTGGTCCAGACTATCATCTTTACACACATATATAGTATAAGTGCTCAGATATATATTAAGTTGGAGTGTGGAGTGGATTGAAGCCTGTCCATTAAACTATGAGGATAGTCTATCTTAATAGATATCTGAGCACTTATATTATATATGTGTGTAAAGATGAGAGTCTGGACCAACTGATGATTGCTGGTTTAGCATGAAATACGTATATTGGTGATTATTTATCTTTTCAGCATATATGTGTTTAGGTGTATCAGTGTTATTAGATAGAGTGGAGAGAGGTGGGTGGTGTGAAAGTCTGTGCTCATATACCCTATATTAAATGATTGAAAGTATAAATTGGTGATATTTATCCTATTAGTTTTGGTGCAATGTTAGAGTGATAGACTGAAGCTCAATCTACAAAGTTTATTTATTTTTCTAAGTATTTTATAAGATGGAATTTAAATAGGAACAGAACATCTAATGAGATATGACTGCATTTTAACAAATAACTGGAGGAAAACTATATATACGTATTTCTTTCTAAAATACCATCATGAAAACAAAACTGAAACGTATATTTATAGAGATTTTAAAAGAAAACAAAATTGTATTTAAAAATTTTGTATTTATTAAGAGTATGTGCCATAACACATGTACTCAATTATAAATGGAAATCACAAAAACATTTTAATTTAAAAGAGTTTTGATTGAGATAAGTTTTTTTTTGTTGTTGTTGTTTGTTTTAATCTATTTTAAAATTCTAATTTATTAAAATTGGATAAAATAAAAAAAAGAGCCCTGGTTAAAACTTTTTAATTAAGATCTAATGAGAAATAAAGAAATTGCTCTGGTTAAAATTCTAATTAATACATGGTGGGAGATAAAGACAGCCTAGTTAAATTTTAAGATCCAGCAGGAGATAACAAAGGCATATAAAAGCTTTGTGTTTTTGAAGAAGGAGTATATAAACTCTTTATATTTGCTAATTGCAGACTGCTTATAAAAAAATTATATTTTTGCTGATTGTGGACTGCTAATATAGATTGTTGTTTTCTTGGATTAATTGCAAAAGAAGATTGTAATTTGCCAATGCTAAAAAAAATCAGTCACAAAGAAAAAAAAAGTGAAAACACTTAAGACCAGAATTAGTGACCGTCCATTCATAATGCAGAAACTACTGATCTTAAAGAGCCCTATTAAATGTATGCAGTACTAAGCCATCTAAGATGAACCCCGGAGCTTGGAATTGTGCCGTCATAAACATGTCCTAAATGCCTAGTTCAAGACTGATCCTGAAGATTGCCTTCATGCTTCCTGACCAGATAAATGGAGATCCAAAACCATCATAATATACTCTCAAGATAACTAAAACCTTGTGCATATCACTGGAATCAATCAGACAGTAAAACTGAAGGTTTGAAAGTAACAGAACATTTTATAAACAGATATGCTGACATCACCAAAATGGAAAGGGAAATGATTTCTAATATTTTTTTTAAAAATTCCATATAATGGATAAAAAGTAATATTTGAATTGAATAAAGGCATATCAAAAAACAAATACCTCATAAAATATTAAATAATAAAATGCCCATTTCTATCATATTAAAAGATAGAAATCCTCTGTGTTTCAGATATAACAGAGTGGAGCAAATAGCAATTAATTGTGATGTTGAAAGTTGTAAAAAGTTTAATAAAGTTAATAGATTGGATCACTTATGTAATATGGATAATGGTAGAACCTGGGCTAGTGTGGTGCTTTCTCAAACAAATTGATGAAATTAATTTTGAAGCATAAAACATTGAGGAGACAATTAAAAAACTTAATAATAGTCCAAAATCTTCAATCTCATATACCTTATATGGGACTGAGTTTGGTGAAATACTCAATGAATGGGAAAATGAGCATACTAGCAATAATGAAACATCTCGCCAAATTGAAAAAGCCAGAATAAAAAAGATCATATTAACAACTAAGTCAAGACTGCAAACAAGATACATGGGGAAAAAACTTTGTTGAGTCAAAACCAAACACAAAATAATAATTGAGCAATGGTGTCAGTTGATAGTTCAACACATTAGTGATAATAATAAACAAATAATAATAACTATCTATAAACATATAGACTCGAATAGAAGATTAAAAATAATGACACTAAATTTAAAAGGAATTAATGGTTGAAATAAAGTAAATAAGATTTTAGACTATATACAAGAACATATAATCATAGAAACAAAGATAAATACTAACACATAATTTATATAACAAATTATCTAGTTAAACACTATATTTCATTAAATAAACCTAATAATAGATCAGCTTAAGGCCTTGCAATGTTATTTAATACTAATTCAGATTTAAAGAGGATTCAGATTTTAACTTTATAGACAAATTATATAATTGTTTCATTTTTTGAAAAGTACTGCATTATTTGATGGCAATTTAATCCATAGCAAATATTTTTTTTTTTTAATTCTATATAATGTTTAAAACAAACTGCTTCAACACTCAGGTGTGATAAGATTGGTGGAGAGCTTAATTGTACATATAAAAACCTTTTCTTCTAAAGAAATTAAAGTATAAAATAAAAGAATTGTCCATCCATCCTTTTATTATAAAATAAGTATCCCACTAATACATACTCTTTTTCCAATAGTAGATTCTCATCACTCATTGATTTTTCAGGACATAATTTAAATAATGCTAAAATAAATGCATCATTGATAGAATTTACTGAGTATTTAAGTATCAATTAATTGATGATTATGAGGAAGATAATATTTATGAATATTACTTTAAAAAATGTAACAGATGACATTACATTTACAGTAGATCAATTAGCTAATATTTTAGATATATTTAATTATTATTCAAATAGTTCAAATCTATCACTTTATAAAGCATGGTATAAGATTTTTTAAAAAAGGAACCAAATGAATTATGCAGAAAAAAAACCAAGTATAAGTGCAGATAGTGATAAATTAAAAATCAAATGAAACAAAGGATATTTAGATATGCAGAAAAAAGCTCCAATTATTATAATCTTTTAAGCCAAGTTATGAACTAATTAATAATCTATAAGAGGAGTATGATAAATTACATCAACAAATTCAGCAGGGAAAGGAAAAAACAATAAGAAAGCTAATCCCTAACTTATGATTCCTATCAGAACCAATAATTAACTAGGCCAAAATTTATAGCCCTCATACAAAAAGTATTTCTACAATTCTAGAAGCTCAAAATAAGCTTGCATCTGGTTTACATCTTGATGAATATATTTATAAGATGTTAAAAATCAAGTTTGGTGAATCTGAAAATGAAATAAAAATATATGAAAACATTATTATGGGTGAGCATAAAGAATATATAACTAAAGAAGAAATACTGGAAGATATTAATAAATTAAAGATAAAAATAAATCTTGAAAATGATGCAATCATATCATCTATTCATTTAGATAATGACTTAATATCAACAGTATGGAGATTTTATAATCAGATGTGTCACAAAAAAATGAATAGTTACACATTAATAAAAGAATAATGTTTAGTACTACGGTGAGACTCGGGCTAACATCAACACAGAATTTACCAACACAGGTATACATACAACAGGATTAAAAATAAAAATGAAGGAACATCAATCTTCTGGAACCACAAAGCAGCTACAGGCCATGTGTTCGAATCCAGTTCTGCCCAAATAACTTGCACAGAGAAAAATGATGCCAAAAGAAAGGTCAAAGAAGCTTTTTACACAGCAAATGATCTCAGTGCCATTAATAGAAGAGAGGCATGCTTTGCTCTCTCCAAACAATGGACTAACTAATTAAAAATTCAACCTCATTTGCATATGTGTACAATAAATTACAACAGTCTTCATTCGTAAAGCTATGAGTATGAGATTAGAATACTAAATCTCGAAAGCGCTAAGCAGACATATTAAACATTATACTATAATTACACTTCACTAACACATGCGAAAAAATCGCATATGTATAATTGTAATAAAAGAGCTAAACAGATACCAACCATAGAAGACCTAAGACATATTTCAATTGAAGATATTGACTCCAAAATATTAAATAGAATATTATTGAATAGATTACATCAGTTGATAAATAAAAACTATCTGCTGCACATCATGCTATAAAAAGAAGAAGAGCAGTGAATATAGTTTTGAAAATTCAAGAAGCGATTAAATGTCAGAAAATTAAAATTGACAAATGTTTTGCAATGAAAATTGATTTTAAATTAGATTTGCTTTGGTAAATTGGGAATACTTATTTAAAGCCCTAAAGCAGATATTACCAGAATGTAAAAAATTAGTTCAGTCAATAGAGAACTATATTAAAAACAGTAGAATCCCAATTAAAAACTATATGAGACACTCATAATTTTTTACTCCAGAAAAATGAATACCACAAGAATCACCATTAACTGCACTGTTCTTTGCAGTATATATAGATCAGATAGTGAAAAATACTGAAAATCAGATGTCAGATCTTTATCTTTCTCATTTAGTTATGATGAGGTGAAAATAGCTTTTATTGATGATGTAGTAACATTTTTTCAAAATGTATATGATACCCAAATTGTTATGAATATCCTAAATATCACAAGATCACATTTCCTATACTAGCACATTAATTGTGGATAAACAGAGCAAACTCTCCATACAGTATTGCCACCTGTGCTAAACAGAGTAATCAATGGATGCCAGAAGGCTTGTGCAGATCCAAAGCTCCTCACTGACGAAGGCCACAAGCCAGAAACTAGTCTGGGGATATTGGATGAGTAGGCACTAGATAGGGATTTTATGCACAAGCCTTCTGGCATCCATTGATTACTCTGTTTAGCACAGGTGGCAATACTGTATGGAGAGTTTTGCTCTGTTTAATATCCTAAATAGTTTTCAAAAAGATACAATGTCTTCTATACAATCATTAAAATCTACAGATTGGTAAGTGATTATATGTAGAAAGATATCACCAGAATTTCAAGCAATTCCATTAGTGTTTTCAGAAATCTCATTTTATATGTCAAAAACAGACATAAATCCATATTTAAACATGATAGTAATAGATAAAAGCAATAAAACATAACTTTTTCTCATTAATTATTGCTAAAACTAGAATTTTTAATGTTGTTGATATAGGAGTCCTAGATTATTATCCACCATGGATGTGTGTTTTTGATATAACAGTAAATAAATTGAATAAGGTAGTAAAGAATTATATTTGGGGGAAATCTTCACACTTATTATTAATTTCAATATTACATTTATCAATTGATCAAGGAGGCTTCAATCTTATTGATCCAAAATTATATGTGTCATATATAAAAGCATGAACATATATTAATAAAATACAAGTCAAATATTTTGTTTTGCTCTTACCAGATGCTAATTTAATTTATAAAATTGAAAACGATAGAAGATCATTTTATGGTAAACAAAGAGCTTTGCTAATTGCTCAACAAGCTTTGTGATAAATGCTTATCAAGAGAAAGCATATTAAAATATCTCTATCAGAAACCACACCCAATCCCCTGACCAATGGTTTCATGCTTTGGCACTCCTCAGAGAGATGCTAGGATAGTTTCAGACACTAGATCTAAAAATACCAAACCAAAGCCAGCATTTATTTAAGAGATAACCATTGAATAGAACATCTGAAATTTTTAGACACTTAAATGTCTTCAAACCCTGCTATCTAACTCAAATAGTTATATGGGGCTCAGAGATCTTCAGCCAAACCATATATTATATGACTCTATTTTTTATTTATTTATTTTTATTGACTATTTATAGTCTTTGCTTTAAGTCTTAAGTGATGTTATATTGCTAAGACTACTAATATTTGGTTTGGCTGAAGATCTCTCAGCCCCATGTAGTTATTTGAGTTAGATAGCTGAATTTAAAGATATTTAAGTGTCTGAAAATTTCAGATTTTCTACTCAATGGTTAACTCTTAGATAAATACTGGCTTTGGGTTGGTATTTTTAGATCTAGGGTCTGAAACTATCCTAGTGCCTCTCCGAGGAGTGCCAAAGCATGAAACCATTGGTCAGGAGATTGAGGGTGGTTTCTGATAGAGATATTTTAAATACTTTCTCTTGCTCAGCATTTATCACAAAGCTTGTTGAGCAATTAGCAAAGCTTTTTGTTTATATTTTACAAACTTAAAAAAAGAAGAGGAGTCATGTGATATATGACTATTTTTTATTGACCATTTTATGGTGTTTTATTTGTAGCATTTAAAGAATTTCAGGATGACATAAACTTAAGTAGTATGGTTAACATTAAATATAATGATTTTAAAAATACTAATAAACAATGTTCAGTACATTTGAATAAAAGTATCAGTGATTAAGGTTATCAAGAATCTTCACAAAATATGTGCTCCACAATCATACAACAAATTCTGTTTCAAATTTTTAAATGGCTTTCTACCAACAAAAATTTATTTAAATGTTTGGCTAAATATAAATTTTGAACCTTCCTGCATTTTTTATAATATTTTTTCAATTATTTGAGTAATATGTAGCATTTAAACTTTTAAAATCAAAAGTATTTCATGCTCCTATATAAATTTAAAAAGAGAAATTACAGACAATATTAAAAGATTTAATCCACATAATGCAATGTTTTTGTTTAGTATTCTAAAAACTATATGGATAATAAGATGTGAAATGATTTTTGATAATAGTAAATATAATTGATTAAAAAACATGATAATGATTGGAATAATTATTTTAATGATTGCATTTGATAACTCCCAAAAAAGATAACAGAAAAAAAATAATCTAGCACTGGTCTATCTTCATATGAATCATGAAAATAATATAAAAACGGAAAAAAAAGTATTATTTAATTAAAAGAAACTTCAACATTTTTAGAGCATTCCAAGAAGACAGGACATTTGTTTGAACCTTCCAGCCCTAAAATAGTCTGTATTCAGAAAAATGACATCAAGCGGAAAATCAGAGAAGCATATTTTATTAATGGCAATAATAACTCCATCAATAGACGAGATACCTGCTTTGACATCTCCAAACATTGGACTATCTAGTTCATTTGCATATGCTTTGCATACTGTTTTGTTTCCCTTGCCCTATTTTTTCATTCTGCAGCTCACAGTACCACTATGAATATGAGGCAAAAGACCTCGAAAGCGCTTAGCGTGTAATAATTTCTGTGTATCTTTATAGCTTCTCATTCAAGTGTGGCATACGCTTTGTTAATTTTGTATATTAAATTATCGAATAAGAAGTCTTAAAATCTTTAATACTTTAAAAAAACATTTATAAAAATAAGTAATTTAAAATTTATATGCAAATAATTATTGTAAAAATGTACATAACTTTGGTTTTTTGTTAATAAAGATTTTACTTAAAATATAAAAAAAATAAAATGCATGTTACAAAAAATATTAAACCTTTAAATTACATTAAAGATCAAAAAATAATAGATAAATATGTATATGAAACATTTTATATTAAGCATAACTTAAATAATTATATAAATATTTATAAAACAATAAATTTAGTTAAAAACTGGTCAATTGAAAATGAATGGAAAAGTATATAAGATATTATATATAAAGTTGTATAGTATATGTAATATTTTATTCTATACATTATGTTATATAGTCAATTCTTTGAAATCATGTTGAATCACTATATGAAATTTTTTTATTCTATTTTACTGGTTATTGTTATTTTATTTCCATTATAGAATATTAGTTAGAGTTCTATCTGCAATATTTGGTTAAGATTAAAACAGATATTTAACATTTAAAAAAAGCACCAAACTATGTGCCAAAAAAAGATTTTTATATGTAATTATTATTAATATATATTTATATAGCCGTTGAATATGATGGTTTTATTATTTAGTATAATTTATATGAAATAACAGTATAATGGACTTCATCAATTTCCATTTTTAACAATCATATATATATATTAATATATAGCTAAACTATCATAAGATTCTAAATCACTCTTTAATAGTACATATAGGGGATTTGAACTCAGACTTTCAAACCCCTTCACTATCCATACTATCTCATACTACTGATACACATGACCACACACATGCAGAAAAGATAAATAATCACCAATATACATATTTTGTGCTAAACCAGCACTCACCAGTTGGTTTAGCATGAAATACATATATTGATGGTTATTTATCTTTTCTGCATTGAGTGGTCATGTTTATGAGTAGTATGAGATAGTGCAATGAAGGGGATTGAAAGTTTGAGCTCAAATCCCCTATATTTACAATTAGATTCCAGGTATAAGAGTGCCTGGTATTTCAAATCTTTAGTAGTACCTAATATTTTTTCCCAATGTTGATAAAGTTTTAGAATAAATCTATTCTTCATAATTTGATATCAAAATTAGTTTTTTTTTTAAATAAAAAAACATTATAGATCAAAATAAAGATGTGATTTTATAAAAGATTATAGATGTTCAAAAAAAAAAAACAATTGCTACAACAAAATCATTAGTTATCATTGGCAATAATAATGAACTCAAAAAACTAGCAAATTGGACTAGAATGTTTTATTGGGATTAGAAAAACCATACAGAGACAATAAAAAAATATCTAGAAGAGGAACATATGGAAATAGAGAAATTAGAAAATTTTTTTTTTTTAAATTTATACTAGAGTAAAACTGTTAGTGTGGAGAAACCAAGCTCACAAGAATGAAGTAGTAATTGAAAATAGAAATAATACATTATTAGTGAAAATTAATTGAACAAAATTGATTAAATTTATATGATAAATAAGCCTTCATTAGTACTAATTAAAAAAGAATTGTTTAAAGATAAAATAGTTTGTGCAATAATGAGAATGAAAACTGACAAACCAGTGGAAATTGATAAGATTCCATTAAAATTATTAAAGGCTGTGAGAAAAGTTTTAGAAAATTGCTTGATATTTATAAACAGTCAATAGATATCTTTACAATACATCTAATTCCACTAAAAAAATAATCTAATTCAATGGATTATTAAAATTTTTAAAAGTTAGCTCAATCTCCTATATAGCTAAACTATTACTAAGAATTCCTCTAAGTAGACAAAATTTGAATTAATATTTATTTTGTTAATCTTCAAAAAGCATTGTTAGTTGTGTTTTTTAAAAAAAATGTACATAAATTAAAAAATATATACTATATTAAATAGTTTTCTTATGGAAAAACAACTATAAAAATATAACAATTTTAATAATCCCATAAATATTTTATGACATCAAATATGTAACATTGATATAAATGTATTCATGGAACAACCAAACTTAAAAACATTATTACTGTAATCAACAAATCAGATTCCCAAAGCATCATTTGAATAAGTTGCATGTAACTCCCAACTTTTCTTATATCAATACTAATATATTTGGATTGTTAATAATTATAGTAACATTTTTGGATTTGTTTGTCTTATGAATAGGTTTATAAAAAAACAGTGTATGGCAAGAATGTTGTTTTATGTGCAGTTTAAAATGGTACTTAAATATTAGACTTGCAGCATGTGATAGTGACATTAGAATGCTGTAACTTTTCCAGTGTGTGTGTGTGTGGGGGGGATGTTTGCAATGGCAGAATGCCATATTAAAAAGTCACAACCATGCATCCTACCATTGTCAACACCTTCATTACCACACACATACTGGAGAAATATATGGCATTCTCCCACCTCAAACACATTCAGCAGGTCTAATATGTAAGTATCCTTAAAATATATTTCAGATGAGTTGTTAAATTAATGTCATTTTGATGAAAATTTAGTTCTTGAGAATAGAAGGGTTAATTTTAAAAGAGAGTCATGTTACATAAACCTGACAAAGCTTATAGAAAATTCAGATTAAAAATAATTGTAAATATAAATAAGGCGGTCAAAATAGAATGAAAAAAATAAGAGTAAGCTCTCATAAGAAATTTTAGAACAGATTAGTTCTTTTATATATAGAATAACGTTTCAAACAATTCAAAACAAAGCAAAACTCTCCATATAGTAGTGCCATCTTTGTTTTGAATTGTTTAATAACAATTATGTGCTAGTATGAGATAGTGATCATGTGATGTTTAGTAGAATAACATTTGATATATATATATATAATTGCAAAGAAAATAAAATGCAAGTTGCAATGGTTAAGCAGGTTTGAATAAAGGTAGAAAGTTATTTTGTGAGCACATTGAAATTAGATCTTAGAGCAAAACTTTTTAAAGGTGTTCAGAGTTATAACTTTACATGAAAGGATAATATTGATAATTAGTAACAAAAGATTGAAAGCTTTAAAGATATACATTTAATGGAGAATGATAAGATCAGAATGTAGAAGTATTAAAAAGAGTAAGTAAAGAAAGACTATTTTTTGAGGAAATTTATGAAAAGAAGCTGAACTGCAAAATGTTTTAAATCAGACATATTGTAAAATATGTTGAAAGGGATTGTAGGAAATATAAAAACAATAAGAAAAAAAAATAGGACAATGAAACAAAATGTTTGAGAATAAAGTCTGGTTCTAAATGTGAGATCTAATATTTCACAGATAATTAATGACAATGATAAAAGCAGTGATACAAGTATTATAAAATAAAATCTATTAATCAAGAATTAATCAAAACTAAATGTCTTTATTAAAACGTTATTCTTTATCATTAAGTGGTTAGTTTTGCCTACATTATTTGTAGAAAGTTTTAATTAATAATAACAACAAATCTGTTTGACAATAATTAAACACTCAAAAAAATTGATCAGCAAGTGTGAGCCAATTTTAACATATGCAAATATGTAAATCACCAAAGTTGTTTTTTAAGAAAGATAAATAGAAATAAATCACTAAACATCACATGATCACCATCTCTTATGCTAGCACATAACTATGATGAAAGAGGCAAAACTCTCCATACAGTAGTGCCACCCTGTCCCAAACAGAGTAATCAATGGATGCCAAAGGCTTGTACAGTGCTCTCAGATCCAAGGCTCCTCACTGACAAAGGCCACAAGCCAGAAACTAGTCTGGGGATATTGGATGAGTAGGCACTAGATGGGGATTTTATGCACAAGCCATCTGGCATCCATTGATTACTCTGGTTGGCAAAGAGTGGCACTATTGTATGGAGAGTTTTCCTGTTTAATAAATAGAAATACAAATCATCCTCTTACTATTGAATGATAATCAAGAGTAATCAATTAATTATAATATTTATTGAAGGTTATTTGAGTTTGTTCTAAAAAATGACACCCCCCCAAAGGAATGATAAAAATTGCACCAGACATGATTCAATATGTGACAAAATGCTATAATTAAATTTATTAAAGCAACATATCTAAATGAACAAAGAGAAATGTTTTATAGCAATAATTGTTTTGTGTAACCATCATATAATTGAATTGGCATGAAAAATATCCATGATTACTCAATACAATAATAAAATGTTCAAAACAATTCTAGAAGTAGTAGTCTTACAATTGCTGTGTATATTCTTGATAGATTAGAAGTCCAGAAATTGAGATAAAAATGCATGAATATTTTTTTAGAGATGATTGAAAGATTTTGATGAAATACCATTGAAAAGAAATAAATAGGCAATACAATTTCTACAAAGTGCCATCAAAACCATTCATCTGAATATGTATGAAATGCTCAAATAACTTAAGATAACAATGAATAATAATCGTTGAACTAATCTTCCATGGTCACATTATCATGAAAGATGAAATTATTGATTATTGAACCTAATATATTGCAGGTAGCTATTTACATAATATTCAAATATTGTAGCTCTGATGAAGACTGTTGGACAGTCAAAACGGTAAGGAAAATGAAATGTTTTAAGAAAATTTGTTTGCATTGAAACATATATGAAAGAGGTATTATAAGCAATATACATAATATTATCTGAGTATAGTGATACTTTGTGGTTAATGGAAAATGTTGCAAATCTCATTTGAAGATACTAAAACTTACAAATTTTTCATTGACAGTCCTATAGAAAATTATGTTGTTATTTTTTTTTTTAATGTCAGATGATAAATATAGCAATCAGTTTGAGTTGACAACTATCTCAGTACATCAGCACATGCTTCTACTATGACAAATATCACACTAAATACATGTTAACAAATTCTGTGCTGCTTAATACAGAAATAGAATGATGGACTAAAGAACTACAGATCCTTGGATTGAAACTCAATACTGTCTTTTTCAGTGCTCAAATATCATGCAATTTTCTGAGAAGAAAAGTATTTGATTATATATTTTAACATAATACCTATTTGTATTTGTATACTATTGGAAATAAATCTTAGATATAATAAAATATCTTTATCTAACAACAATATATATATATGACAATATCTGTAATATAGTCATATAATCATAACACATAAAAATAACATAAAAAAGCTCTTTTTGGCAAATTTTAAATTTTTGCCCTTTTCAATATGTCATAATTACAAAAATAACCTATATCGCATACATAGTGACATCTAACGGCTCTATATAAAATTAATACAAGCCTATAATTACTTAAATATCTTTATAATAACAAATATTATACAACTCTCCATTCATTTTTCATTATCCAATTATTAGTTAAATTAATTGACGTTTTATAAATGTTCATACAATTATTTCTGTTATAATTAATGTAATTGGTTTCATATATCTTCCTTCTATTAATTTCTTTAATATAATTTAATGGACTTATATTCTTAACACAATCTATTCTAGGTCCATATTCTAAGTAGTGAACATATAATGCAGATCTGTCATCTCTTCTATTAATAGCATTATTATGTTCTTTAGCCCTTTCTTCTAATTGTTTTGCTGTATGTCCATAATAAACCATACTGCAAACCCCACAAGTAATTTTATATACCATACCCTTTTTATATTTTATATTATCTTTTATTTTATAATTCCCTACCAATAAATATATCAAGATTTTTACTGTTTGACCATCCTATTTTAATATTTTCATCTATGTAATTTTTATAGAAATATATGTGAATGAAAAACTAGATAGATAATAATAATAAAAAATACTATTTCTTTAATATATCATTAAACTTTGCAATAAAGTCTTTTAATTATGATTGGTAATTTACTAGTGTTTTCCTGAAGGTTTGTGATGATGATATTTTAGTTGTATTTTTATATTGGATTATTTCCATAATCTAATATGCGTTTTTTAGAAAATTTTTATTTTATTTAAATATTCCAAATACATTCAACTGTTAGTAATACCACATCAAACAGGTTAGTATATGCACAACTTTTCAAAAAGTATTATTCTTTCCTCTTCTTCAGATGTTGCTGGCTTGACCAAGCATTACCTTAAAATTCAATAATCAAGAATCTAAGGACTCAGGTTCGAATCCCATGCTAGTACGTCACTGGTCAGGCTAGCAATATCTGAAGAAGAGGGAAGACTAATACCTCTCGAAACATTGTATATACTAACCTGTTTGATGTGCTATTACTAACAGTTGAATGTATTTGGAATATTTAAATAAAGTTGAATTTTTCTAAAGACATTCAATACACATATTAGATGATGGAAATGGTCCAATATAAAAATACAACTGTTAATTTACTACTTCATCATTTCTAATAAGATATATATTAAACTAAACCATTAATACTATATTTATATACCATATGCACGCATAAATTCATGTATACCATATAATATTGCTTATTGAATGTTTCCTTTCATTCTGTAAATATTTATTCTAATATTGAAATCGTAATAAAATTTGTGAGAAAATATTGAACAATATTTACATGTTACGCTCATGCTTTGTTCTAGACAACATTCTACTAAGATTTAACTTTTGAAGACTGTCTGCCTTGACTTCCTTTCTAATCATTGTTTTGAAAAAAAAAAAATGTTTGCACTTTTCTCAAATTTATAACAGTTTGTTTAAAAAAGAATGAAACATTTTTTTTCCGTATAATCAATTTTCAAATATTCATATATATTAAAGCTTTTCATGAAAGGTGAAAATAAATGTTTTAAAATTAAAGTGACTTAATTTGTTGACTGCTATTTGGTTTTGAAATGAATGCTGGTTCAAATCTTAAATGTGCACAAGAGTAATTTGAATTTAGTTTTATGTATGTGCGAATATATATATAGCTACCTTATTTAATAATATTATTCCCTTAATCTATTGTCGTAAATTCGGATTATTACTGCATAAACATTTTAGAAAAGCGTAATATAAGACTAATAGATAGCTCATTTCTGTTTCTACTTTATTCTGTTTATCAATACAATCATTATTTGAACAAAGACATACACATGAGTTACATAGACATGTATGACAAAACTTCTACATTTGTACAATTATCTCAGGAATTTATTATACTAAAAACTTACATAAATAATATTAAACAGAATAGAGTGGATAATGTCAAAGTTGTACATGGAGTAAATGTTGGATTATTTCCATTATCTATCATTAAATGTTGAATGTCTAGAAAATTTTAAACTTTGTTTAACTTTTCAAATACAAACAGCTGTTAGCAAAGACACAAATAGACAACGCAGATTAGTAGATTACGCAAATGGTAGTATTCTGTTTTTCTTCAGGTGTTGCTGGCCTGACCAATAACTTATCACCTTTAGATTCTTGATAATCGGATTTTAAGGCACAAATCTAATCAACTAAACCATTCTGTCAATGTTTGATGCTTGTATATCAAAACTATTGACAATTACTGAACATATAATAAAGATATAATTAAAAGATGATCTGGACCAACTGATGAGTGCTAGTTCAGCACAAAATGCAACTTGGGATCATTTGTTTTTTATGTTGTCTTTATTCATAAGTTTTTAAAAAGAATGCATGGAGATTTTTTAATACATTTATAAACAAAAATACTCCATATTCATTTAAAGTACAAGCTTTTATTACTAAACAAAATTTACTTAGATATACAAATTAGTATCTATTTTTAATTAACTATGTTTGTAAATGCTAATCGTTATTCTAAATCTACAAAAGAAAAGAAGGGAGAAAAAAACAAAAAGGCAAATGAAAAATAACAAAAAGTTAATGTTGAGTTGTAAATCATGTTGCTGCTTTAGTCTATTAATTAGCCATGAGTTGATGCTATCTTCATCTATTACTTCAGAAAACTTTTTCATGATAAGACCTCAATATTATACCTAGCTGTAGTGCTCCATTGACTTATATCTTTACCCATATTCTACCAACAAAAGCAATCAATAGTGCACCTTTTAGAATATCTTTAACATAATCTAAACAATATAAATGAAGTTTGTCTTTCCCAAAATGAGAATCATGCTCAAATTCCCCATAAAATGCATATCTTAAAAAATATTCACTTCATATTCATAATCTAATAAAATTATAACATAGATTCAATATCATCCTGTCCAGAAAGTTGATTTCCGTCACATTTTCTAGAGCTTCCATATAAAACATTTGGAAAAATAGCATCTCTTTGTAACTTTAGTTGTAATCAATTCTGTATTTTTAAAAAAGCAGCGGCACATTGGAATCAGTCTCGCACATAAACATCCAAGTTCAATTTTCTATTTAAAAAACAAATGACCCAAATGCAAGTCTTTAAATACTCGAGTCTCAAATATTTATACATTCAGGTCCTTTGTTTATATTTTCCATTATTATTACTAATTTTTTTTTGTATCTCTTCATTTAAAATGTCTAATGTTTATCTATAAATAATATATAGTTTTACATTAAATGACAATCTATTCACATACCAAAATATAAGAAAGTTACATTTTCCTAAGTTTAAACATATTTTTTGGCATAATAATTATTATTTTAATATTTAAAAATATTCAGTTATTTTATTGATTTTAAATTAATTTCAAGTATATCACCTATATTAGAAGTTAAAAAAATATTTGATTGCAATGAGTATTCACTTTATTTTCTTCTGTTTTCTTAAATTCATATTAACAAATAACTAGATTCATCTTTGTATATATATAAATTAATTATATAATAAAATGTATATATTAAACTTTCTTGTATCTTAGAAAGGATGGATTTCCTGCAACATATCTGTGTTACTTAGACATGTGTATTTTGTACTTGTTATTAATTTAAATAATTGGAGATTATTAGGAAATCACACATTTAAATATGGAATTAATTTTCAATTAATGATCTATTGTACATGCCATTAGATCATATGTGTATATATTGATTGTTCATGATGTATTCATTATACATATATATCAATTATTTTAATATAATTTATATTCATTTATTAATAAATTTTAATATCACTTAAAATAAATAAACTTGTCTGATTATTATCCAATTGTCCAGAATGGATTCATTGATTAATAACATTCAAAATGAGGCAAGATAAAGTGACTATATTGTAAAATTTATTTGAAATAACTATATCATATAATCCAGAAATCAAATCTCAGGATTGGTGAGTATGGTTACATTATTTTTTTGCATTGAATTCAATAGTTATCTGACTGAATATAAACTTTATATGGTAATCATAATCAAATATTTGTGTGTTTTATTTAAATCATTATTGATTGGATAAATACTGTATTGAGTTCATGGTTGATCAATAAGATCATCTTATTAAATTATAAAGCTGATAGTAATACATTTTGTTCTATTATAAGTCAGAATGATTTACTTTAATTATATTTAAAATTTAGTTGATGTGGATTGTAAGTCCAATTAACTACTAAATGTTAATATTCATACTTGATTATAATAAATGCTAATAATTCTTTTTATATGTTTTGATTGTTTAATATGCAGTTTTAATAATTTAAATACTGGAAATTTAAAATAAATTGATATAATTAGTTAATTGTACTTAAATAAATATCCAACAGAATATAATAAACAGGCAAAACTCTCCAGTGCAAAACAGATTAATCAACGGATGTCAGAAGACTTGTGCATAAAATCCCTATCTAGTGTATACTCATCTAATATCCCCAGACATGTTTCTAGCTTGTGGCTTTCATCAGTGAGGAGCCTTGGATCTGAGAGAACTGCACCTAGATCTTAATCTGGCTTGCACTAAGTGGCACTACTGTATGGAGAGTTTTGCCTGTTGTAATAACAGTTATAAGCAAGCATAAGAAATGGTGATCATGTGGTGTTTAGAAATGTACTATTTTTTATATATACTGGTATGATTGATATTGTGGATTCAAGATTATCTTTTGGGTTTATTGATATTACATCATTATTAAATCTTTCATCTTATCATAAATAGCATGATTAGTAGCAGTAAATTAATATATGATTATAGTAAGGTTGAGTTAATATTACTTATCATTTTATTAAACTAAGATTTAAAATTAATTATTGAGTCTTATATATCTATTTAGATATTATGAATATTGTAAACTTATAGGACATACTAAAGCTGTTATCTCAATCATTCATGAATTATTTTATTTAGATATGAACATCTTTAAATTTTAGCATAAATTTATGTTATTATAAGCAATGTTTGACTAGATAGATATATCAAGATTTGGTTGTTGAATGATTTATCACTATTTTCATTTGATTATAAGTGAAATATATCTCAAGCATATATCATTGGTTTGAGACAATGATATTTGATTTAATTGCTTTATGTTAACCTAGGTTTGTATTTAGGTATTTGAAGTGATGATTTTGTTTGTTTTCTGTTCATCCTAAATGCTGTCTAAACTCATGATGCTATAATAAAAATTATCATTAGTTTTGTTTTAGTATAGTTAACAGTCAGATATGTGGTTAGATAAAGGATTATTTTAAATTCTTAATGATTATTCATTGATTGGCATTGGTTGGCTAGGTATATTGTGTTTATCCTGTTATGAACAATACTATTACTTATGTATATTATAAAATTAGTATTATTTTTCTTTCATTTATATTTTATTTAGTTACAAACGATGTCCAACTTTAGGACTCATTTTCATTCTATTGCATAGCATGACCAATAATTGGGCTATATATTTCATTCAGGCTATAGTAGAGTTATTGTTTCCTATTGCCTCTTTTTGATCTGTTACAAATGCCATCCATACCAATGGGGCTATAACAGAGGTTAGCATACACACATATGTATTGTTACAAATGGCGATGCAATTTTCAAGGCATAATTAAACAAGATCACTCCCCTATCATGGTTTTGCCATATCCAATTTGTTACAAATGGCTCTAACTTTAAGGGCAATAATAAAAGTTATTTCATCATAATCTTTTCATGTCAATTATAAAATGCTGCCCAAAGCTCTAGGGCAATTTTTTATTCTGTTACAATATATATATAAATTTATTTCAGAACTGCCACAGATTCACAATTTAAAACTTTTAAACAAAAAATAAACTTGCTTTATTGTTAACTAAAAATAATAAACAATTTACTAATCCTACTTCAATTGGTTTATGAATTATCAAAAATTTATCTAATCATTAAGTTTCTTCAAATGAAGTCCACCTATTGAAAAAAAGTTTTAATTGTATGCCAGCTCTTAAACTATTCCAGAAGAAAATATCTGTAACGTGGAATTTTCTTTAAAAAATACAGACTTGTAAGTCAATCTTATTAGATTTGAAGTTTGTAATGAAACTCCAAAATATAATTTACCTGAAGCACTTCAAAATTTAAGAAAAGATAACTATTGTTATCATTCCAACAAATAAAGGCAATTCGACTGTTGAATTTAATCGTTTAGATTATAACAATAAAATTTTTAAATTTTCCAAGTAATGACACTTATAAAAAAATATTAGAAATCTTGATATACTTACAAAATAAGACAAAACTCCTTATAAAATCTTCCAGCCTAGATGAAGATGTAAAAACTAAAATTTCTCCAAGAGAAAACTCTTCATTATACCCTACATTATATAGTTTACTCAAAATTCATAAACCTGAGACACCATTGAGACCACTGTGTATGCTATAGATTCTGCTGCATATTATTTGGGTAATTTTAGCCCAATGACAGATAATATTTTGATCCAGAATTAAAAATTCAGCTCATTTTATTTTTATTGTTAAAAACTTAAAGCTAGCTAAAAGTGATTTATTTGGTCAGTTTTGATGTCTCTTTTGTTTACTAGGATTTCTGTTGAAGAAGCTTTATCTATAATAACTCAATATAATGTCTTGAAAATACGTTTTTTATTTATGATTTTCAAAAATATAAGCAAATCAAAGGGCTTTCTATAGGATTTCTACTATCACCTGTAATTGCTAATCTCTTAACCAATTATGTGTTTATTTCGAGGAGACCCTGTAGCTAATTTAATGGCCACAAAAGTACAAAATACGGTTTTTCCTCATAGCATGCGCCATCTCTTGGTCAATTTTGGTCGCAATTTCTTCATTTTAGGCTTATTTTATAGGAAATTCAAAATCTAAAATTGTAGTTCTAAAAATGTCTGCATATAGCATTATATATTTTTTAAAAAATCAATTTTCTTTGCTGGCTATTGGAAGTTAGACCTGCCCCTTACTCTGATTGGATATCAGCCAAATCATGAAATTGGGTTATAGATATTTCTAAATGACAAAGACAGAAACTAAACCAAGAAGTTCTACACATTCGTAATTGATTTTGATGTAAATAATTATATTTATTGTAATGTTTTACGTTCATAAATAAGATTTTACATTACTCTATCAAAATATAAAGTTTGATTCGGAAAATTTTTAATATTACAAGAAAAATAAGATCGTGAATATAATCATTTTTGAAAACAATTGCTTATAATGTGGCAACTCTAATTTGAATAGTAGGCAGTTCTAAATAAATCAAAATAAAATCTTTTACGTATTCGTATTTTGAAGTAAATAATTGTATTTACCGTAATTTTTTATGTTCATAAAAAATATTTTACGTTACTCTATTGAAATATAAAGTTTGATTCGGAAAAATTTTAATATTACAAGAAAAATAAGATCATGAATATAATCATTTTTACAAGAAAAATAAGTTGGGAATGATAACTCTTCAGAAAAGTAAATTATTTTGACATGTAGAAATTGAATAATGACACCAATGATTGGTTCAAATATAATTCTTTTGTTTTACCACTGGCTATTTTTTAAATGTTTTTTCTTATATTTTTCTTCAGTTATTAAAATTATTTTTAATTTTTCGTTACATTTAACCAATTTGAATCTAAAATTATTCAATTTTTAGAAGCTGAATTTAAAAAATTATGTGTATTTTAGATTAACATTTTAACAATAGAAACTGACTGGAAATAAAACTGACGAATAATATTGTTCTCAGATTTAAGTAGTGGGCCAATAAAAAAATTAGACAAAGATTAACTCTTTTAAATAAGTTAAAAGAATCAGTTAAAAGATAAAAATTTAATGAATAATTCTGAAATCAAGAATTAAATGCAGCTAGTAAGAGACCTTTCATTTGGCTCAGATATGTGGATGTTACATTTGTAATATGACCTCATGGTATAGATGACTTGAATTCTTTTCTTGTTTTTCTTAATGGATAGCATCCTAATATAAGTTTTATCATGGAAGTTAAAAAATAACAAAACACTTTCTTTTCTAGATATTTTAATTTCTAAACACCCTGACGACTTTTTATCACCATCTGCTTATAAAAAATCCACCCATACAAACAGATTTCAATTTTAATTCTCCAGTTATTTTACTTTTAATTTTCATTATCATCCTGCTCATATATTTTCTGGGCAAAAACTCTTTGGAGGATAGAATACAGTTTGTCTAATAAATATCGTCTTGCTCAAGAAATACCATTAACTAAAAATATTTGTCTTTAATGGTTATAATAAAAAACATAATATATAAACCTTTACATACTAAGAAAAAAAGATGATAAATTGATAACTCAACTAGTTATAGAGTTTTTTATTTTATATTAAAAAAGTCATTGATAAGACCAGTAGAAGACTATGTAATTGTAATATTAAGGCTATTTTACCATAAATCTAAACACTGAATACTTTTAGAATACTAAGATGTCTATGAAATTCCATAGTTCTCAAAAATCTATGTGGGTCAATCAAATACATGTATTAGTATCAGAATTAGGAAGCATAAAAATGCCTTCAATCAAAAGTTGATTACATCAGTTTTTATTTCACTTTTTTTAGAAATCAATCACACATCTGACTTTGGTAATGCTAAAATATTAGATAATTTGGAAAAATATGATTTAATAACTATGAGAGAGTCCATTGAAATATTGAAAAGACTGAGTGGTTTAAACAAATATGATGAAGCACAATGTATTCCTGCCTGTGGAGACCACTTTTTTTTACTCTTTCTTCTAAAAGCAACTTGGAATGAATTAATAGTAAAACTGAAGAAAGTAAAAAAAAATTTGATAATCCATCTAATCTGAATAATCAATCATCAAATATATATATACAAGAATGATTGTTTTTTTACTTCTTATTTAATCTCATTATTATTTAAGACACAACAGTTCTTCATTAAGACTTTAATATCGACAAGCAAACATTGGAAATTAATATAAAATAATACATAGTATATCTTCATCATATAACCATGAAAATATTAAATATAATATATATCATAATATTTGACAATTATTAATCCCTTCAGGGTGATTTCTCCAAGTTCAATTCATCTTCTCCAATCTCTAGCCTCTCTTCTCGACATCACCCCAGCACTTTCTTATTTCATCCATTCATCTCACATGTGGTCTCTTTTTAAATCTTTACAATCTCTTGAAATCCAATTTAAAATTTCAGTTGTCCATCTATTATCATTTCTTCAAGCAATATGTCCAGTACAACTCAACTTCATTCTTTTAATTTTTTCAATAATGTCAGCTTCATCTGTTTATTTTTGTACTCATATATTTCATTGTTGGTATCTTCTTGTTACTACTAATGTGCATCTCTCCATATTTCATTGAGTCACCCAAAGTCTCTGTATTGCTCTTCTGTTAAGTGTCCAAGTTTTAGATCCATATGTAAAAACTGGTAACACTTTTATTAAAAACTTTCCTTTTCTAACAGACATATTTTCTTTTAATATCAAGTTATTTCTACCAAAAGCCCTCCAATCAAGTTTAATTCTATGATTAATTTTATGTATTACATTTTCATATGTAATAATAATCTGACTAGATTATTTATAGTTTGTTAATTTTTTCTCAGTCAATCTTTCTGCTCTTTTTTTGACACTTGCAAACCAAAATATAATTATTTGATATTGATAAATATGAAACAAATGATAAAGTCATATGTGAGAAATTAGTACCTGGGTCAACTAAAGAATGCCATTTTAATACACATCTTGAAAGTCATTTATTTTTTCACACATCTTTAATCATACACAGGGTATATTTCTAGAATATGTGGTAGAATGGAAGTTTGACTCTCAAGATGTGCATTTTATGTTGAATTGGCATTCTTCAGTTGACTTACATGTTTAAAACATCCATTCTACCATACATTCTTGAAATAAATTCAGTATATGATTAAAGATGTGTGAAATAATAGATATTTTTTTATATTAAATGCTTTTATTTGTGCACTAAAAAGAAAAAAAAAGTTTCTTCAACCACAATTGGAGTTTTAGATTTAATTTGAAATAAAAGCATGGGGGATCCAGAAAGTAAATAAGTCAATTCATATTTTTGATAATAAGAAATTCAGTTCCTTAATTTCTGCTCCCCCCATGCTTTTATTTAATTTAAGTCTAAAAATTCCAATTGTAGTTAAAGAGACAATCATTTTTTCTTTTTTTTACTGTACAAATAAACATATTTAATATATGAAAAATTATCTTTATTATTTTTAAGTTTTTAGTATTGGTATAGCAAACAAAATATAAAACTATATTGTATTTTAAAGTGACTGGCCATTTATAGTTGATATATATATATATCATTAGATATTTTGGCTATAAGTTAAAATATTTATTCAATACATATCATATTTAGTATGTGTACATAATATATATGTATATACATGCTTAAATATAAAAATTTTAAGTGAAAAGTGTTTAATATTTTTGTTTTTGATTGGAAATAAAAAAAAAAGCTTAACAAAACTATATTGTAAATGAACTTCACTCAATACATATAATTTTACTTAAATAAATTTCAAACATCACTAGATATTTCTGTAGTAAGTTAATATGCATACTTTTATGTATATATCATAGTTAGTATGTGTACATAATTATACATATATAAGACATCAGTGGATAACTTTTCTATTTAAAATTGTTTGATATTATTTTTTTTATATGAATTTTTTTTTTTTTTTAAAAAAAGCTTAACAAAACTATGTTACAAACAACTTACTTATTATTTAAATGAAACTACAGTATATTTTAATAAATGAAACTATTAAATCATCTGACTCTTTGTCTAATCTTTATGCAGAAGATTATAATTTGATGACGATCATGAAAAGTAAAGAGTTTTCCAATATTTTTTTATAAAATAAAAATATTTTGTTTGATCATCATTATCCCAATCATTTTAATTAAGAGAAGTTAATATTATATAAATGGGGAAATCAATATATAAAAAATTACTACAGAAGAGGTAACTTTTACAGCCTATTCCAATATGTAAACATGATTTGAATTATTTTTGAAAATCTAATATGTACCTGGGTCTCATTTTATGTGGTAGATAGGTTCCGCAGAAAACCTGCATTAAAAAAAATTGCACAAAAATAGACAACTTACCTTGAAAAATGGGGGATAGGTTCTGTAATTTTCAGAATTCACATAAAAGCAAAGCAACAAGAAAAAATTACTTTAAAATTCACATTAAAAAATAAGCAAATAAAGTATGACTAATAAAAAATTTCAAATATTTGAAAAAAATTAATACAAGACAAACGTTTTTTACTTTTTTTATTAACTATGCTATTTAATTTTACATTTTTCATACATATTTTAATCATTACCACTATTTGACAATATGCATTCATTTATAAACTGATAAGAAATCAGATTCATGAAGGGATGTACAACTAGCGCCACTTTCAGTCTTGTGCTGTGTTAATGGTTTTGTTTCTATATTTAAAAAATGAGATCACAATAAAAACAAAAAGATTATACATTATCATTAGAAAGATTATTTTCAGTTTATAAAATTAATAAATAATCTTCGTTTTTTATTTTAAAAATCTAAAAGATTATTTCTGTTATAGCTAACAAAATACGTTTTAAAAGTTTAAAATTTTTGAATATTTATTGCGATATTTTTATATGTAAGTATAAATCTATTATTATTATTATTTACTCATTAGTATAAATGGCTTATTTATATAGAAGCTAAGATTCTAAATACAGCTTCAGGCCATATTAACGTTAGCTGCTAATATAAGATTATATTTTTGAGAAAAAAAAGTATTTCAAGTCAAAATAAGTTATTAATAATTTAAATTTCTTGATATCTAATAAATATAGTGAAATATGAAAGATATTAAGATGAAACATGAATCACATAACTTCAAAATCACATTAAAATAATCCGCATAAAACAAGACCCAGG
The DNA here is from genome assembly GCA_028023455.1 of Epiperipatus broadwayi. Classification (NCBI taxonomy): domain Eukaryota; kingdom Metazoa; phylum Onychophora; class Udeonychophora; order Euonychophora; family Peripatidae; genus Epiperipatus; species Epiperipatus broadwayi. The sequence goes on from JAQFVV010000002.1 coordinate 11,828,993, forward strand.
TGTATATAATTAAATGAAAATATTTAGAGAATTTCTCTCTTCAAATCTTTCACTGTCTTTTTAACTTCTCTCTCTACATAAATATTTATATTTATTGTCATAATACAAATGCTGTATCAATATCTATACAATATCCCATGTTTCTTATGGATATATAAATGACAACTAAATTGATGGCATGAATATTCATCTTCTTACTTTCTTCAGTTACATAAATATAGACCAACCTGATGGCATAAATACATAAATGGAATTATAAATTTTATCTCTATTGGTTCAAACTAAGTTCAAATCTGAATAAGCACTTATTCAAGAGTTACAGTTGGTTTAGTATTCATAGGTAAAGTTAAAGATAGAATAAGAAAAGAGTTGTAAATAGGTCATAAAGAAGATGATGAACACAAACAAATAGAGAAGAAACTATAATTAGTATATACAATGGAATTGATAAAAAAAATAGCACTAAATATATATTTAAAAATAGGCAAGAAAATAAAAAAAAAGAAATAATAAGTGATAAATAAGAAAATTCATAGCTAAAGGTAACAAATAATAATAGAATACATAAGTGCTAAAATGTTTTAGAATTACCAAAATAAATAGGTAGCATATCAAGAGATTTAAACCTGAACATCAACACTGCAGAAGGAGTACATGTATGGGATGATAAATGATGCAGTATTTAATGAAATAGTAATAAAAGAATACTACTAAACAGATACTAAAATGATCAAAAGTAAAAGCTAAGATGCAGATAGATTACATAAAAAATGAAGAAGCAAGAAACATTCTCAATATTAGAGATCAAGAATGACATGAAGTAGAAAAGCCAATATCACAGACAATAGAAATTGATGAAATGAATAATGAATGTAAAACAGATAGAGATTATGAAAGGCAAAAAATGAAAGAGCCAGAATCACAGATGATAAGGAAAAGAGACATGATAAGAATTTTGAAAGAAATCAAAAAGAATCAGAAAATAGTAGAAAAAATGCAGAGAGAAAGTAATAAAAACAATCAGTAAGTAATGAAGAGAACATTATGTGAAAATAAACAATAATAAAAAAAAACAAAACAACAAATAGTCAGATGTTAAAAGAAATTTAAAAAAAAATCCCAACAGAATTTAAAAATAATACAAAGAGAAAAATAATTAAAAAAAATCATCAATATAATACAGAAATAATTAAAAAAATGAAGTTAGAGACTCAGGCCATGCTTGAGAACATATCTTACAGAATTTAAAAGAAAAAAGACATTCAGAGAAAGCTACAAGACACCACACCAAAAATTTAAGAATAGAAAATTATAAATCAAAAAAATAATCATGTATTTAAGCAGCTGAGAAAGATTGAGATTGATGAGAAAGATGATTCAGAACCAATCTTCAGCTTGTACAACATAAAATCACTAAATGAGAGACCAACAGAGATTGGTTATGAAGGAGAAGTAGCAATCAAAATTAAATAAATAGATGAAGATAATCTATTGAGTTCAATCTCGGTAGACAATGCTACATGTCATAAATGATAACCTTTATGAAAATTAGGATATTGAAAGATTAATCAGATGAAGAAGCTATAGAACCTTCTAAGTAGCTTAGAAAGATATTTTCAGCTCTACTTAATTAATGTCTGAAAAGATAAAACTGGCATAGGGTACAGTCAACTTCGAGAAATCTCACAGACATGGTGGGATTCTCTGTTCAACAAAATTGATAATTTTCAAAAATGTAAAAAAGCTTTATTGGATGCTTTCTGGATAAGGTAATACTAAGAAGGTGAAATGAATTAAATCTCTTTAAGAAATATGACAATTTTTTTTCTAGGAAAAGATAGTAAAATTGAAAGCGTAATTGTTCACACCTATGAAAGCCAAATCATTAAGAGAATATGCTACAATTTCCCATTAAGGTTGAATAAATGCTCATTGGTACTGATCAGTGAATTATCAATCAATTATCCAAACTATTAAACATGTAAGATATGAGCAACCAGCCATAAAAAAGTTTTGAACTTAAAATAGGTGTCAAGATAAAGAGATCTCATACTTCCTATGAGTGCATAAATGATAACCAATATGGTGGCATGAATATTTATCCATTTTACTTACTTTCATTACAATCTATTTATTTATCAGTTTATAATAAACTTAGTAAAGGGTATATATTTTTTCTGATTTATATGCTTATAGATTATGCTGACTTCATTTAAAAAGCTACTTTATATCAGATAATAATATGTCACATGCACATAATCAAAGAAGTAATAATTTGAAATTACATTTCATATTTAATCATTATATAAAAGTGAAGTAAAAATGCTCTGTTGCTGATTTAAAAATTTTTAAGTATGGCTTAAATTTAAAAATATTTTATTTCCCACTAAGTGTAGTTATTTGCACATACATTCCATGATTAACTGATCTCTTTGAAAGAAGAAATCAGTATATGTAACTCTGAATGGCTTATAGTATACACTTCTTTTCTTTCATGTTATATTTAATATGATTTTCTAAAATAAAATAAATGTGTTCTGAAAAATAACTATTTTCTTTTTAATTTACTTTAACTGATAAAATTACAGAATCTTAAAAATGTATATGTAGTTTTTGTTTTAATTACAAATATAAAATTTTTTCCATTAATGTTTTATAATTAAACAATATTTTTAAACACTTTTGAAATTCTTATTTGTTTTAAGAAACAATTTTGAATGTTGCCAAAAAAAGAAGTTCTTGATTTGAAGCAAAACTGCTTTAAGATATGCAATTGTAATTAAAAACGGTTTAATATTTTATGTGATAACATACAAATTGCAAAAGTTATTTACAATACTGTTAACTTTTATTGCAATAAAAAATAATTTAGAAACATTTCTAATGTGTACAGTAAAGAGTATACTAAATAAATAACACACACACACACAAATGCTATCTCTTGTTTCATAAGAGACTATTTTTTAAATATAACTTTTCTTGAAGTTGTTTTTTAAAAATAAACATTTTCTCTTACATTTTATGTATAATGGTGACATGGCATCTAGAGGAATTATTTATTTCCATGTTAGTTTAAGATTGCCTAGTTTTTAAATAGGAATTTAGCTCAGTTATAATTCTTAAACTTAGTAAAAGGTTATATATACATGAAATGACAATGTGACAAATCTAAGTTAATTTAAATAATAATAAGAGTACTTAATGTTTACTAGAGATAGTTATAAGAAAAAAAGAGAAAAATATAATAAAAAAAGTAAAATAAATAATATTTTTTGCCTCTCACTCTTCTGTAATTTTATTTATTTGTTTGTGAATATTTAAAAGGGTGTTTATTAATTTTCAAAAGAAAAAAAAACAAGAAATTAATCATTTTTAAAAATTGTTATTAATTAATTAAAAATGATTTTTTTTCATTTTCTCACCTTCACAAAATGTGTTTTCCAAATTAAAGTACAATAAAGTCATGCACTACACTATATTTAACTGCACAACTTCAATTATATGCTATCTAAAGAAAAATGTAAATAAACAAATATGTAAATAAATAAAAATATTGAAATTTGTAAATTTTATGATATTTGAGAAGCCATTTTTTTTCTTAGTGCCATACGTGATTATATAAATTAATAAAATTTCTTGAGTTCATGTTGAAAGAACATATTTTATTCTTCCTTTAATATCCTTTGAAAATTTAATGTGCACTATTTTGCATAACAAACTATTGTCTAAGAGAAACACTTAAAGAAAATACTGATTTAACTAGTTCGTTATTATGCATGAAGACAGCACTATAGAATTTTCGAATTTGCAATATCCAGTTTCAGTTAAGAATTGAAACTATGGGGTCTACACATACATTTTACATCTTCAGATTCACCTTTTTCTTATGTTTCAGAAAATGTAAGTTCTATTTTTCTATCATAAAAATTGACAATTTAATGATAATTTTTGTTATCAAGTAAATAGAATTTTTTTGTCTTTCTCTCATTTTTTTTGCTAGTTAAAGGAAGAATATTCACTGTTAAAATTACATCAAAAAAAATATAATTTTTGACTGATGTATTTAGAAGATAATGTTATGAGGGCTTGATAAAAAATAACTCATGAATGTGTAAATTTATACAGCAAATTATCTGCATTTTTTGATATGTGGGTTTGGGTCCAGTATTTGAATTAGGTGATATGCGATAAACATATTTTGCAAATATTATGACACAATTTAGATTTTTCTATAATGTCTTGTCTGCATTTTAATAATAAAAATACACAAATGCTAAAAGTAAAGATTTTGACAGAATATATATAGTTAGGCTGATTATAGACTACTGCAATGTAAATTTCAAAGCTGCATATCAAATGCAAAGAGAGATGGCAGTTGATAAAGCTATTATTAAATTTATCATCATAGTAGCATGAAGCAATATGAGCCCTCAAAACCTAAACATAGGATAAATAATACTACATCGCACTGACTCTAAACTATAACTTATGTACCTCAAGCTTAACTCTATAATGAATTTAGTATTTCATTCACATTTTATTTTTATTTTATATGTAGTGATTATTTTAGTAATACTTTTTAATAAATTACAAACTTTATTGAAATTCTTTATTATAATATACAAATTATACTAATTATTGATCAATATTAACTACTTGTTATTAGGAATGACATATTCATTGCAAACCCCTGTAAGAAAATACATTGTGAAGGACTACTAGGAAAAATGAAAGGTACTAATGCCTTTATTCTATAAAGTTTTCAAATGATGGATTACCTTAAGTAAGTGTTATTATATACTAATTTTTTTATAAATTTTATGATGAATCCAACTAATTTACTAATAAAAATATAATTTTAAGGTGTATATGTGATAATTTTGAATTTATGAAGTAATATGAAAATAATTATTAGAAATATTAAATTTTATTCTTTTTTTTATTATTTTGAATATCAATGACTATATTTTTTCCAGATTAATTACATTCTTTGGTGTTCTGTGTATAAAACAATATATATTATGTCATTTTTGAATAAAACAAACTTAAGTTATGATAAAATTTATGGTTTAACATATTTTTTTAAATATTCAATATAGCCACTTCGCCAGGTAAAAAATTAAAAAAATTAAAGAGATTGTAACTATCATGTTGCTATAAAAAAAGTTATTGAAAAAAAAAATTCCAGAGCATTACTTTAAAAATAAAAATACATTAGTTTTTTTTTCTTGCTTTAGTAAATGCATGGATGAACATACATTTAGTAATATACATATATGTATCTTTCTCAATATTTTATTAATAATAATATTTTCTAAAATTTTGTTTATGCACACATATTTTAAAAAGCATCTATGTTATACATATAAATATGTGTGTAGTGCATTGAAAAGTAATTTATTTATGCTTATAATTAAATTAACAATGCATGTTCTATTCTGATCAATGTTTATCAACAAAAGATGAGCTATTATACCATATATAGGTTGAATGTGAGGGCAGTTTGGAACAAAATATAACATAATTTGCATCTTCAACATATAAATGAAATGTTATTTGTTTCAAGTAATTAAGAAAGAAAAACAATAACAAGGGATTTCCCCCATAATTAGGTATAATTAGTAATTTATTTATTTTTTTAAAAAAAAAGATAATCTTTTTGTAAAAAGAAAATCAACTGGTCAAAGTTTAATGCAGTCATATTTTAGATAGTCCTATGATTTGTTTAATTTCAAGTTTATTTTTAAAAAATAAGAATGTTGAGGGGGGGTGAGGGAAGAAGGCTGTAGACTAATATAAAACCAATCTAAGTCCAGTTAAGAGTGAGAAGCTAAACCTGGTAGTTTTAAGTTAAAGTGAGCTCACTATTATTAAACAATGATTTTTGAATTAAATTTGACAATAACAACATACTAAACTTTAGCTAAAAGCTTACCAAAAGGAATGTAAAACAAAGAAATACCCCTGGGAGTCCAAAACCATGACTATCTCAGCTTGTGTTAACCTGATTAAAAATTATTATACTGGAAACATAGAACATCGTAGCTGTGAAATGAAAATAATCATTATACTGCAAACTTGGAGAAAGAGAAAAAAGCTGGCACAAAAAGAGATAGTTGCTAAACTGGATTGTGTGTTAACATGAAATGAAAATACTTGTTAATTTAAAATTTGAAGCCAGAAGAAGAAAAAAGAATGATTAAACTGGAAACTTGTATTAATATAGATTGAAATAATTATTAAAATGAAACAACACATATAACTATATAAGGAAGATTAAAGGAAAGAAAATCCATTTTTAAATATTTATAAATATTTTTTATAATGTAAGAAATAATTGATAATAGTAGAATAATATATTTTGTCATAATATTAAGTATATGAATCTTATCATTTTCAAAAGGGAAAGAAGTTTCAAGTTAATTTAAAATTATTTTTTTCTTTATTATGAAAATTTGGGGGGGGGTTGATTATTATAAATGGGAATAATTCATTTAGATTAAATGTTAGTTAATTAATAATGGTCAGCAGGAAATATTATATTTGCTACAGTAAATATGTATTGTATGAAATTATATGCTAACTTTGAATTACTTATACTATCTTTTTTAATTTTACTTTTATTTATTAATTAAGTTTATTAACCTATTTATCTGAAAACTCTTCCTGTTTATTTTAAAAGAGACCTAGCGAGTATAAATTAAATTTTCTTCCATATTTGAACATTTTATTTTTGTAATTAAAGTTGTTTTTTTTTGCATAATATACATAAATTTTAACATTATTTATTACAAATGTAAGCTTTCAAGTAATAGCAGTTTTAAAAAATAAATACTTTTTTAAAAAAATATAAAAATAAATATCTAAACAAAGTTTGAACCTATAGCAATGGAGGAGCATATCATTGGATATAATTTACCTATTGAAAAGTTAGAAGAATAAAATATTAGATATTTGAATTTTATGTTTAGGATTATTTATCATCAAAGAAAAAAAAATCTAAAATTTAATAAATTATTTATTGTTATTAAAATTTTAAAAGTTTTTTGTTTTAACATTTTGATAAAGGTGGTTTGTTTTTACCAAATAGAAATTGCTTTCAATTGGCATAATAATCTTTTTAAGAGTCATTTTTTAAAAAAATAAATTGTTTTTCAAAAACAATCTCCTATTAGTGATGCAGTTTTTGACTTATAAATAAGTTTTTTACAAAATATTCCATCTTAACATTTAATTTATAAACAAATTAGTGAACAATGCAATTTTTCTTTACAAATTGGCAGTATTCATTTATTTAGACTCAGAATGAAACACTTGCCCAATCAAAAATTCTCATTTCTATTGACTTCTGGGCTGTCTCATGTTAAATAGAATACAGTCAATCACGTAAAAAGTCCATATAATGCTAATATCTTTTTTTTCAACTAATATATTAAAATTACTGCTGTGGGAAAAAAGGGAAATTGCAAACTATCACAAAATCATACTATAATGTTATACATATGCTTTAACACAGCATAAAAAAGATAGAAATTGCAATGTCATTGCAACATCTAAAATATCAAAATCTACATGTAGATACAACAGGCAAAACTCTCCATACAGTAGTGCCACTCAGTGGAAGCCAGAGTAATCAATGGATGCCAGAAGGCTTGTGCATAAAATCCCTATCTAATGTCTACTCATCCAATATCCCCAGACTAGTTTCTTGCTGTGGCTTTCATCAATGAGGAGCCTTGGATCTGAGAGCACTGTGATGTTTAGTGGTATATGTAGATACCATGGAGCTTAATCAAAATACTAAATAATTGTATAAAACAAATAATAATTTCTGATTTTTTGTTTGTTATCTTTATTATTCTAATTAACTATTCTGTGGAGTAGCAGTGTAAGTGACTGATGTCATCATAGACTTGTGATTTAGGACATTTGTAGATTATCCCAGTAAAATTATTTAACGTAAGTTTATATATGTATGTTTTCTCTTGTTCACATTTACAATCCTAGAATTCTTGTAATACCAAGCAAGTTTTAAGCATAATGGTGTTTAAAATATATAGATGGGTGTACATATATAAATATATGTCAGGGTGGGGCATCCAAAGAATTCTCTGGATGACTCAAAGTTAAAAATCACGTTTAAAGTTCTCTCACTTTATAATAATTACTTATATTTATTCTTTGCTAATCGTTATTCATGCTCAGTGATATTTGGATTTATGAGGTTTGGGATGATGATATTGATTCCCATAATTCCCTGATATTTTATGATTTGCCATCCTTTCTACTATATACATCTATTTCATACCATTAGATTATAGTTCATCTGCTTATAATGTCTATGACCTGGATTCAAGTGAGTTCGAAATTTTCATTTAGATAGGTAGCCATTACTTAACCCAGTTAGCTAACTTAAATTGCACATTAAATGGTTATTTACTAGAGAATAATTCAAGAATGGAAAATCAATGAAAATGTTATTCCCTGGAATTTGGCAAACCTTGAAAGTAATTTCTATTCTTTCACTATCCTCTAAAATAGGAATATTAAAAAGGCATTTTTCTTACAGTGAACTACTGTATTTAGAGATTGCTTTACCTCTTATCTATATCACAATCAAACTATTTTTTTTTGTAATACATTACATATAAAAAAAAATTAGGGCATCCCTCTTTGATTTATTTTTATTTTGTATTTTATATTATTATCAAGCCTAAAGGTATTGTTGGAAACCGCGCTCATTATCTTTCAAAGTGCATTAGAAATATGTATATAATTTAATAAATAATTAAAAAAAAAATCTAGGATTATTTATCTATATATAACATATAAACTAAAAAAGAATTAGAAATGAAATAACATTTAATAAATTTAAAAAAAAGTTTAAATCACTTCAGTTTTAAAATGAAAACATTTTTACAGATTAAAGTTAATTTAAGAAGGAAGTGCACTTAAGATTTTCAAGCGGATTTCCCCCCCCCCTACCCACTTAAGCTTTGTCTTATAAATATTATTTACTTTACACAGGTGTTTCTCAGAGAGAAATTCCAGTGTTATAAAGACAGGAATAGTTTAGAAAGTGTCAATGCAATTACAAATTCATTATATATCTTATAGACTAATAGTGAATGATTTCAAATTTGATGTTATAGTCTACTTAATTAATTCTTATTTACAATTCTCTCTCCATATGTATTTATATACAGTATTGTAAAATGAAAGGACAGCGTTCAATCAGTTCATTATAATAAAATGTGCAAAATTTGTCTCATTTGTTTAATGACTGTAAAACAAAATGTTTACAAAAAATTTAAAACAAATGGGAAATGGAGATCTATGAAAAAGGAGTGCAAAAACTCATCACAAGCCATGACAAGTGCAGCAATTTAATGTCACTTATGTATAAGTGTATCGTGTATTATTTATAAGATATTACCAATAGCATAAAACCTGATTTTATTTTATTTTTTTGTGAAAAAAATAACTTATTAAACTTATTTATATTCACAGATAAATTACTAAATCTTCTTTGTATAACGTAAAAGTTGTCAATGTACTTTACACATTTATTATTTCTACAGTAACGGATTATAAAATAATTTACCCATTTTATATATTTTTTTTACATGTCAACATGGACCACGAAAATTGTATACCAGTTTCGCTTAAAAAAAATGTCAGCAAAGCATTCCTTCCCATACTGTAGGAAGCCAAGTTCAAATACATGATTGTGATTATCTTTGGTTTTAAATAATAACCCTGTTATTCCCCTCCTTCAAGATAAGAAGTAAGGAAGCTGTTTAATAAAACAACCATGAAGCTTTATAAAGCCTGAACAGGATTTGACAGTAAAAAATCAATCTTTAATATCTTCTAAAGATAAAATGTAAATCAACAGAGGATTTCAATTACAAAATAACCATATAAATTAATAAAAATCCAACAATTAAATTTGACTGACATTACTATTGTTAAGATTCTCAAAAATATAACAAAAAATTTAATAAAGATAATAGAAGGGATGAAATATTTACAGAAAATACAATATTATATATTAGAAAAATAATTTCAATACATTTTTAGTTTTTAAAAAAAAATTTTTTTTTTTTACAAAATAATTGAGATATCCATTGATTACTCTGGTTGGCACTGAGTGGCACTACTCTATGGAGAGTTTTGCCTGTTTTAAATTGAGATATAAATTTAAAATTATTGCACTAGTCTTTAGAAAATCTAGCTATATATATATAAAGCTTATAAATATCTAATATTGTTCTTCAGACTAACAAAGAAATAAATATGAAAACAAAATTTGATATTTATGATTTTTACTATTCAAAAGTTGGTGGCCTAGAGGTTAGCATAGCTGCCTTCCAAGCAGATGGCCAGGGTTCGCTTCCCAGTTAACGCATTTGACATATGAAAAAAAAAAGTTAGAATAAACCCTGCCAATTAATAAAATGGCAGCATCTATAATGTTAGAATCCTGTGTGATTCATATTTATATATTTAATACTGTAATACATGAGTGCTAAATTTTTATTTCAATTGTTTTTCTTCATGAAAAATATTTTTATTATCAGTACTATATCTACCATATTATCTCTCAGTAGCTATGATTATTAATTCAAAATGATTATCAGAAATATGGTAATATTTAGATATGAGTTCAACATTAATTTATTAAGCAATATTTCATATACATTCTTTTCCCTTAATTCTGTGAGTTTTGAACTTAATTAAACTTAATGTTGTTAAAATTCTATATACATTTTAAAAAGGTTATTAAATATTCTGGTTTTAGCTCATTTAAAAGAAAGAATGATAAAGAAGTTATTGTAGTTTGTTGTTGGGAGCTTATATGATGAGAACTTGAAGGAATAGAGTTGAGATTCATAAAATTTAGTTATACATTCCACCACTTATTTCTGCCCCAAACCATACAGGGAATAAATAATATAATGAAATACTTATAATAAATATGTCAACAGTAATATATTGTTGAAAATATAACAAATTTCCAATCAACCATTCATTTTTTCTGTATCAAAAACAAAACTCTAAGTCAATATTGTAAATAATATTAAACAATACACCTAAAGATTAAGAATTTGAATTACAGTTTATTATTAGGAATATTTTATTATTAATAAAATACCTTCTATCTCAATCTTAATTTTATTCATCATGTAAATTAACTTATTCCTTTATTGTAAATAATCTAGAAAAATGTTTACTAGCACAAGTGACAAACTGTAATTCTGATAGAAAGCACAAAGGTCATATTTTTAATATTCAATTAGCAATGTTAAATACTAGTAAATTATCAATACAATCACAAGATAAAGACTTTTGAAAAAATAAAATGGCCATCTTATCTTTTGTACCTACATGCAAATATATAGGCCAATCTTCAGCATCTTAGACTGATAGCATGAATATATTATATTATTCACTTCACTTACATTTCTATTTATTACATATTAACACTTGAAAAATCTTTATCTTGTGACTTGGGTCAAGAGTTTGCTAATATTTCACATCACTAATTGAATATTAAAAGTACAGCACATATCAAAATTAGTTGACACAGAACTAGTAAAAAAAATTCTAGATTATTTCCATTAAAGTATAACATCTTATAATATTAACGTGTAATAAATTTCAAGATTTTGCAAATGTTAATTTGTAATAAAATAAAAATTTTAAAAAAGTGAATAATATAATATATTCTTGCTCTCAGTCAAGATGCGTAAGATTGGCTTATATCATTGCATGTAAGTACAAAAGATAAGATGATCATTCTTATTTTTTCAAAATACTTTATCTTGTGACTTGAATTGAGAGTTTACTAGTATTTAATATCATTAATTGAATATTAAAAGTATGACACTTATATGAAGGATAATTACCTTCATATCAGAACTTATTCTTTTAAGCAATATTTTATGAAATTTAAACTGATTAAAAAAATATTCTTATACTTCAAACGTATAGTAAATATATATTATCTAATAAATAAAAATTTAAAATAATTATTATTAAATGTAAATTAATTGATTTTCAAAACAGATCTGTTTATCTCCATTCATCATTCAATCATATATTTCACATTAATCTAATCTTATATAGATATTTCTATAAAGTTTCCGTTCAACTTTTCTGTAATTTTTACATCTTATATATGAAATAGTTAAAAAAAACTATAATTATCATTTTTTATGAATATCTTTTTTAATAATTATTACATTTTGATTTATCTGTATATCTAATTATAGATGTACTCAATAACCTCAGCACGGCACACTCTTAAAACACATGAATAAAGAAAGAGACCACAAAAGATTTCCCCAAAAGATGCATTTCATACAGAGCCAGCACTCACCAATTGGATCAAGTTATAATATCTCATATATATGTTGCTCCACTTACAATTTTGACATAATCCATTCTAAATATGTATATCATATGTTCCATATTTATCAATAGTAAATAGTTAAATTTTGATTTACAAGTATCAAAATGAATCCACTGACAACTTTGACATGATCTATTCTAAATAAATATATTAAGCAATATCACTAATCATTTATTAAACTTGAGATTCTCTGATCCAGATATAAACTTTAAACCTTTGAAAGATATTATATATGATTTTTAAATTAACACACATGGAATAATTAAACTTGTCTACTCTTTTTCTACATGTAATATCTTTTATAGATGTATTTAATAACTCAATCCACAACTTACTTTTAAAATACATAAGTATTATTTCAACAATATAATTTGAACACATACTGCATAAATGGAATTCAGTAACAAGTTTTTGTTAAAATAAAATGTGATTTAATAATTATTTTCAAAGCTTAATAAACCACATATTTCATTTACTTGATTCTAATAATTTCTCAAGATGAAGTTGTATTTATTGTTTATTAGTTTTATCTATTTTTACTGTCAACATATTCACTAATATGAGATATTGGTGTAAAAATGCAACTATAACATGGCAGCAAAATAGTTAATCATAATTCAAAATCAGCAGTGTGATATCTAAAATTATTAAACAAATGATAAAAAATATAATAAGATGATTTAGTTTTTAATTACATTAGTATATAATGTAGACTAAAAATGAGATCATCTTGATTTTGAGAAAAACAAATAATTCCCCAAGATAGCAGTAACAATGCTCTAAAGTGGATGGCTCTCATATAAGTATTAAGCAAGTTTTATAAAGATAAAACATAGATGCTCTATATCTTGATTATTCAGTTTAAAGTTCCATGCTGATTTTATTGTCAAGTCTGATTATTCTCTTCTCAGCACAGACATGGCATTTATTCTGGCTATAATAACTTGATAATTTTGTCCTATGATTGGGTGTGATGCATAACTTTAATATGATATCAATTGTTGCTATCATATTAGTATCAACTCTTAAAGTGGAGAGTTAATAAACCATGCTTGCAAAAAAGAGTACAGATAGCAAAATGGTAAATTTTAATAAACTTTCTTGATGGTGAATCACAATTTTAGATTTTAGGATTGTTGTTTCACACCAATTTTTGAGTCTCCCTCTCTCTCTCTCTCTCTACATATATATAAAATTAAATACTGTCTAATCCTATATTAGTAATGATAAATATAATAGAAATTACATTACAATAATAGCTAAAAAACAAAATTTTTCTTAAATTCTCTCATATCCATGGTTTCAGCTACTAACAAGTAGACTTTCTCAAGTGAAATTAAACTAGATACAAACAACATATATATATATTGAAACAGTAAGATTCGTATTCGAATCTTAAGTTTCACCTTTTTCTATCATCTCTTACTCACTGCTCTATCCTACCCAAATTTAAACTTTTTGGTATCGAATTGTGTGTGTAGTAATATTAAAAATGTATAGATATATGTTGAATTCACTATAAACATGCACACATTTCGATATCAAATTTAAGGCAATAAATAAAGATAAATAATATAATTTAGATTTCTTCTTTTAGTTATATAAAAATATATAATTTTAACTATTTATTTTGAATTATAAAATCCGTTATTTATTGCTTTGTTTAAATTTCATTTAGTAATAATTTTAGAAATAGATTGTAATATTTAATTAAAAGTAAAATAATCACATGTTCCCTTTTGTATTTGAAATTTTAAAAGCAATGATCGGTGAGAGGTAATAGATTAATTAAAGAAAAATTCCCCAAAATGTAATTATAAAATGTAAATGTAAACAATAGAAAGGCAGCTTTCTCTATAATTAAACTTAACAAAAATGCATTGATTATCCTCAGGGCAGATTAAGTGGAATCCAAAAATAAACTATAACAAAAATGTAAAAGATAAGATCTAAGAAAGGAGGCCATTTTAGACTTTCTAGAAACTTTCAGTTGAACTTTAGCTTTGTTCTTGAGCAGCTGAGAGTCTCCAAAGATATATATTGTTTTTATGTGCCACAGTATGCATGAGTAGAAAGCACCAAAGACTATTCTCTCTGGAGATGGTCGATTGTTTGCCAAGAACCTACGCCCATGCCCTCCATAAAATCAACCAAAGAAGATCTGCTGCCCCGAACAATTAGAAAACTGCTGCTGCTATTCAAGTAACTAAATCACCTAAATACTGTAAAGAACTGCTAATGCTATAATCATGAACAATTTGCTGCTAATCACTGAATTGGAAAACTTCTCATAAAACAGGTATCTGTATCCAAATTCTCTAGAGTACTCGACTAATATCTAGCTATTTATAACTTATAAACTATACACTGTAAATTCTCATTTGTAAAACTATAAATTTAATAATTAATATTATGTAAATTTCTTTAACAATCTAGCTTGCCTAACTCTATCTTTCTTGGGTACGTATTTCTAAAATCTACATTTTATTATATAATTATTGCATGCTCGTAATTTTCTAAGTATAAATCTATGATCGCTTGAAACAGTGGATGCATGTCAAATTTTCATTAATATTTACTTTCATAACTAACTTAATATTTTCATATAAATCGACACGCACTCAATGCTTCATTTATTGTAACGCAGGGGTCTACTGCTTAGAAAATGGCTGATGTATTAGTTATAATAATCACCCAGTTTACATATTGTTTATATTTTATTAAATTTTAATTAATAATTCCATAAAATTGCATTTCTTTGAGAGTCGCAAACATTCTTTATTAAATGTTGATGGTGAAGGGTCGAGTTATAAAATATATTTAAATCTTAACAGAATCGTCTGTACATTATACATGTGTTACATTTTAGAGATGCGATGACCCATTACAAGCCTTGAATATTCCGGATTCTATAGGGTTGAAATTAAACCAGTCGTCTTACACAAGCGGACATAATAAATGCTCCCGTTGGCCTTGACGACCATCATGCAGCCAGCAGGCAATCGTGGCACGAACCACTTGCCCCTGGTTATGCTTATGTGATACCTTACCTCTTTGGGCCTATGGTAAATGCCAGCCTGTTTTTATAAACTTATTCATGGCTTTGCAGTTTCAATACACTGCCATTCCCTATCGCCTTTCTAAACGTACCATGTGTTTCTTTTATTAACTTTATTATTCTATATATAACTCCATCCCTGCATTAGTGACATAATTCACTCTCAAATAAATGTTTGCCCCTAGTTATGAGTAAATATCTTTAATTAAATAAATATATGTCCACTGCTACTATTATAAATCTTACTTTAGACTCTTGTATTGCAAAAGTATAAATCCCTAAAGATATGCCTTAGAAATACTTGCTCGAGAATTTTAGGTAGCTAGATTACATCATCAAATAAATGTATTTCTCTTTGTAAACATAACAGATCGGAAAATACCGCTGCTGAGATCTTAAATATAAAGTATTATTGGTAAAATGAATTTGCATAAATGTTTCTAAATAAATAAAAGTATTTCTTTAATATATAACAGTATCGGAAAATTCCGTTACTCAATTTTAAATATTACCAAATATTATTAGTAAATGATTTATTATTAAAATGTTTCAATAAATAATGTCAAACTATATGTCTACCATTACTTCTTTATTTATTTATTCGATACCCATTCCATATTATATTTCCTCGATTCTGTAAGATAAATGTTTAAGATTAATGTTCTGATTGGCTAATTCGCAATAAAATTCTTGATTATCTTGCATCTCCCTGATCACCATGCCTAAAGAAATGTTTACTAAGGTGGCATCAGATGCGTTGTTTCATAGATTGTATTGTGAAACTGATAAACTATGTTCGAACTCAGTACTACGGGTGGCTTTGCTACCTAGAGGGTGCTGCCATTCTGTGTGGTGGTCGGATTCTGCATTATGTTAATGAACCACAACTGTTACAATATATACAAAAGTCTTCACATAATTCACTTCAAAAACCAATCACTTTTAAACATCAAAGAATGTATGTCTTCATAAGATTGATGACTTCAGATTTTTTAAATTCATTTTTTCATAAAAGATAATCTCTGCATTGTCAAATATTTTATAATCTACATTCAGCTCATGAATATACAAAGCTGAATTATAATATCTATATTTAACTCTACTTTTACGAATTTTAATTCTTTCATTAAGATTTAATTTATATGACTTATATAAATTTTATGATAACTGCAATAAATCTTAAAACTATACCAGTAATAGATTTGCTATCAATTGACTGTCTTTAATTATTTAATAATTAATTTAAGTCAAGATTTTGTTTCCAGGCCACTTTCACATGATCCAATAAATGACTGTCTTTATAAACCAAACTATAAATTGATGATTTGAATAGTATAAACTCTTTATTTCACTAACAATTAAATTTTTATTACTATCAGGCCTATAGATATTTTTGTTAAAAATAATATTTCTAATAAATTCATGATTATAATCTAAATCAATATAATCAGAAGCAAATGACTACTGAATATAAGCAATATTTTCAAAATTATTAAACCTTCTATTCCTATAACAAAAATTCAATAATTATGCTTGTTAATTAGCTGGCTAGTTCAGATAAATTAGCAGTTTTTACTTATTTTTGTAATAAAGATTTCATAATATTAAAATCATTTATACACATACATGTTTGGAGGAGAAGAGGTTATGCATATTTAAGTCATCATCATCATCATCAACCATTATCAATCCACTGCAGGATGAAGGTCTCTCCAAGTTTAATCCATTTTCTCCAATCTTTAGCTTCTCTTCTCCACAACACCCCTGCACATTTTCTTATTTCATCCATCCATCTCACATGTGGTCTCTTTCTGGGTCTTTTACAATCTCTTGGAATCCAGTTTAAAATTTCAATTGTCCACCTATTATCATCTCTTCTAGCAATATGTCCAGCCTAACTCCATTTCAATCTTTTAATTTTTTCAATAAGGTCAGTAACACCTGTTTGTTGTCTTACCCATACATTGCGTTTTCGATCTCTTCTTGTTACTCCCAACATACATCTCTCCATACTCCTTTGAGTGGTCTGAAATCTCTGTATTGCTCTTCTATTAAGTGTCCAAGTCTCAGATCCATAAGTAAGAACTGGTAAAACACATTTGTTAAAAACCATCCTTTTCAAACACATAGGCATATTTTCTTTTAGTATCAAGTTATTTCTACCAAAAGCGCTCCAACCAAGTTTAATTCTATGATTAATTTCCCCCATTATGTTTCCATCTGTATTAATAATCTGACCAAGGTATTTGTAACTGTTAACTTCTTCTAATTCTTCATAATCAATCTTTATTTTCATATTTTGAGCAAATCGATTAAACATTACTTTAGTCTTTTTAACATTTATCTTTAGTCCTACTTTTCTACTTTCATCTGCTAACTCCTGCAACATTTCCTGCAGCTCTGAAGCATTATTTGCAAAAACAACTACATCATCTGCAAAATCTAAATGACTTAAATACTTTCAATTTACTTTCACTCCTTTAGTTTCCCATTTTAATCCACAAAATACTTCTTGCAGCACTGCTGTAAAGAGTTTTGGAGATATGGAGTCACCTTGTCTTACACCTTTCTCAATGTTGATTTTTCCAGTATCATTATGTAATCTAATTGTTGCTGTTGCATTTTTATAAATATTCTTTAAAATATGACAATATCCTGGATCTATACCTTGATGATCCAATGCTTTAATCACTGAAGAAATGTGTATAGAATCGAATGCCTTTTCATAATCTACAAATCCAAAACATAATGACAACTCATATTCGTTTGTCCTTTCTATGACTTCTCTCAATACCTGGATATGATCTATTGTACTAAAACCACTTTTAAATCCAGCTTGTTCTCTTGGTTGGTGGAAATCCAAAGTTCTCTGTAGACGAGTTGTAATTATCTTGGTAAAAATTTTATACAAAACTGATAAAAGGCTGATAGGTCTGTAATTTCTAATATCTTCTTTATCACCTTTTTTAAATATTAATATTATTACTGCATTCTTCCAATCTTCCGGTACATCTTTATCATTTAGACATTTGGTATATAACTTTGCTAAAATTGTTTTTATTTCTTCACCTGCTTCTTTTAATATATCAATTATAATTCCATCATTTCCTGAAGCCTTTCCTTTCTTCATACACTTAATTGCATGTCTCACTTCTTCATTTAAAATTCTGGGCAATTCGGAAGATGTAATAGATATAGGAGGTACTTGTTCTTTATTACTATATAATTCTTGATAAAAATCTTCTACCAATTTCATGATGTCATCTCTCTTTTTAGTAATAATTCCATCTTTTTTTCTTATTGCAGATATAAATTTCCTACCAATACCAAAATGTTGTTTAACATTTTTGAGAATTTTATTTTCTTCTACAGCTTTCCTTGCTATTTCACAGTTATACTTTCTTATATCATTTTCAACTCTTTTCCGTACCATTTTACAAAATTCAAAATATTCAATTCTTTTTAATACATCATTTTTGTATATCTTCATATTCCTTCTTTTCTTCATAAATTCTCTAGTCTCAGTAGAAATTTTATTAGTCAATTGCTGCTTTTTTCTACCAGCTATGTTTGTTGCAGTTTTTAAAAGTGTATCAGTTATTTTCATATTAATTTCATTCAAATCTGTATCATGTTCAAAATCTCCTAACACTTGAAACCTATTTGTAAGTTCTAATTTAAATTCATTAGAATGGTTCTGAAGATTAGGAATATCAACTGTAAATATTGTTTTTCTTAATAATTTTTGTCTTTCTAGTTTTACATTAACACGTAACTTACACCTTACTAATCGATGATCACTTCCTGTGTTAAATTTATTAAGAACATTACAATCTTGAAATATGTATTTTCTGTTAGTCAAAATATAATCCAATTCTGCTGTACCTTCATTTGGATGCTTCCATGTCCATTTCCTTTTAACATTTTTCTCAAAAAATGAATTCATAATATAAAGTTTTTCTTTTTCTGCAAACTCCACAAGTCTATGTCCTCTCTCATTTCTATTACCATAACCAAAATTACCTACAGCACTTTCATCTTTCATTTGTCTACCAATTCTAGCATTAAAGTCTCCCATAACAATTTTAAAATGTTGTTTACTCTGATCAAAAGCCTTTTGTACATCCATATAAAAATCTTCTACTACTTCATCACTATGAGAACTTGTTGGGGCATAAACCTGAATTATCTGCATTTGGTATCTGCTATTAAGTTGTATAACTAATCTTGCCACTCTGTCCGATACACCATCAATCTCACAATATTGTTCTTCCACTTTTTATTTATAATGAATCCTACTCCACTTTATTTCCAATATGTGTGCCTTTATAATAGAGTATATGTCCACTTTTTAAATCAATTGTTTCTTCTCCTTTTCTTCTAACTTCACAAAGTCCAATAATGTCCCATTTAATATAAGACAGTTCTTCTTCTAATTCTTGCAATCTTCCTTCACTTGAAAGTGATCTGCAGTTGTAAGTACCTAAATAAAAAGTCATCATCAAATGGCAGCCTGGGTTCGCAATCAGGGAGATTCTTAGCACCCTCCGCCTTCGGCCACCAACCGCTGCCTTGGTTGGTGACTCTACAGCCTCCTGGGAATAAGGGCCATGCTTTATTTTTGTCTGTCATAATTGTATATATGTATTGGAAAAATATTTATCATTTACACAAACATTCATTCTGCCTTATCAGGCACTGAGAAGAAAGACCATGGTGTTTCTTGATCTTAAACTCAGAGGTAAAAAGCCAATAAACTCACCACGCTGGCTAATGCGTGTTGGTGAGCAGCCCATCCATGTTCGTATACTATATGAATAATCACATAGTAAGGGTAGCTAAGAGAAACAGCACACATAGCACCACCATAAAAAACTATCTATATATAAATTCAAGTTAAATTAATTTTATACTTATAAAATGAAAAAGGAAGACTCACAGCAGAAGTTAGAAAAAAGCTTATGACAAATATATGTTCATTAAAATTTAAGCAATGGATAACATAACTGCATAAAATTATTCCTTAATGAACTATTCAGAAAAAAATATTGAAGCTCAATTAAATTGTTTTATATTATACAACTTGTTTTTATATATACAACCACACACACTTGTACTGCATAATTCAGCCATATAAATTTAATAATCATTGTTTATTTACAGGATTATTAAAATTTACATCTTCATTGTTCTTTTAAACTGTCAGACTGATAATATAAAGTTTCATTTATTATCCAAATAGCATGAAAAATAGATAAAAGTAGACTATTTTGTAATAGATATAGGCAGTATTCTGAAACTAAGAATGAATCATATTAATTTTTAATTGCAATGCTACAGTTCTCATATATACAAAAACAAAAATATTTTGTTGTTGTTGTTGTTGTTTGCTACATAGGTTAAAGATCTATTCTGGATCATTTTATACATACTGCACATATGCATTAATAGAACAATTGAGAAAAGAAACATCATTTCTTTTTTTAAAAATGAAATGAGTCAAAAAAATTTAATATAGGTAAACACTATTAATTAATTTAAGTTTTTTAAAAATTAATTTATGAATTTTTTGGATGTTAAGAAGAGACATTTTGTCCTTGGATTATAGATATAAAAAAAAAAAAAACACAACCAGCTCAGTTAATCACAATTAGGCTTATTAGTTTATAAGTATTTACTAAATGCTTTAATTATTTCATTTTGTTTATAAATGTATGTTAAAATTAATTTATATATTTATAATAGTTTACTTTTCTTTGAATTTTAATTATTACCTTTTCATAACTCCATTATAATGAGTTTATAAGATTTAATTTATATACTGTAAAAATAAAAGATCACCTTTGAAATTCTATTGGGATAATAGAAGTTTCTGAATAATAGGTATTTGGATTAACAGTATTTAAATTATAATAAAAATATATTCAAATATGATGTGCTTTTTTTACTCTTTTTTTACACTTTAAAAGTTATTATTTGAGCCATTTATAAATATTTAATATCATTGCCTCATGGAGAATTTTAGTGTTTCTAAATCATATTTAAGAATTTTTTTTTTTTTAGAAATAATCTGATTTAAAAAAATCATGCATTAATTGAATTTCATGAATATAATTAATAAGTATACATACAGCAATATATATTATAAAGTAGTGCTGTTTTATTTGTTTAAAATATTATTAAAAAAATAGGAAAAGAATAGTATGAGTCAAAAATTTTAAATAATAAATAGATTTTAAGATGAGAGTAGTTTTGATTACATTAAAAAATTATCAATATTTAAGACATTCGTAAATATTTGATGTAATTCTTTCATTGAAAATGGTGTATTTCTAAATTATATTTAAAAGAGGATTGTTGTTGTAGTTGTTTTTTAAAAAAAGATAGCAATGAATTCCACCATTATAATTAACAGTACAAAAAATATGTAATTTATTATAAAGTAATGCTTTAAATTTAATTATTTGTTTTACTTTTTAATGGCCAATCTTGCAAAAATTAAGACCATTTGCTTCCGTGGAGGATTCATTCTTTATAGTATATGCATATATTATTAAATTTTCACAATTACTAAACTTTTATTGTTTTAATATGAGTTATAAATTTATTTAATTATTCAATTAATAATTTTGAATATACATATTAAAAACAAAAAAAGCCATATGGCTCTTTAGCTTATATTTTATTCTTCAAAATCAAACTCTGTTTAGTCTATTCTAATGCTGCTATTTGTTGTAAGCTTGAGCAAAAACTAAACACTAGATACATTGTACAGGCTTAAACCTGCATTTATATATGTAATATATGCGGGATTCGAACTCAGAATTTCACATGACCCACTACTCTCAGTGCCATCTCATATTGTTGACTCACCTGATCACACACATGTTAAAAAGATTAATAATCACCAATATATGTATTTCATGCTAAACTAGCAATTATCAGTTGGTCTAGATTACTATGCTCATACATATATACAATCAGTGCTCAGCTTTATATTAAGATAGCCAATCTTCATACTTTAATAGACAGACTTCAAACTATTCCAACCCACAACTCTTCAACCTTCCATTTCAATAAAAATCTGATCATGGAACATTCAAAGCCCTTGTTAGTGCCAAGGTTGTCATTCTATCCATGTTGACATACTAGTCATTCTGATCCCTCATGTACAGGAGAATAACTTCATATGAATATGAATATGAAATAATTGTTTAAATAAGTGAGATAAATAAATTTATAATGTATTTTTCATTTATATACAAACATAAATATATATCATTAAAACCAGTAAACTCTAATGTACTTATATAGACATTAAAGATTGCAATTTGACCACAGAGATTGAAATTATTGGTACAAAGAATTTTAAATAGACACTAAAGATTGCAATTTGACCACAGAGATTAAAATTATTGGTACAAAGAATTTTAAATAAACCTCTTTATACAGGTAAATAAAACCTATTCTGAATGCAGACTAATAACTAGTCAATTATAACATTATAAACTATAATTATAAATTTCAAATTGCACCCAAAGTACTACTTAAATAATAATTGTACTAATACTCAAGGCTAAAGAGATTTATAAGTAAACATTAACAACCAGTCAACACTTAGACATATATATATATGTAACAGATATAAACAACATTCTGAAACTGAGAATGAAGAGTAATTTTCCATGTCATTACTGTAGTTTTCTTAGGCACAGATAATAAAACAAGATTTTTTTCTCTTTTTTGATTTGTAATTAATTGGTTTTGAGAAAACTTTTGATTTTAGAACCAGATTTTGCTTCAATATAAACTGAATGAAGTTTAATTAAAAGTTTGAGGATTCATGATGAAGAAAAGTAATTTGGTCAGGAAATTTTTCTTGCTTCAGAAATGATAATGACAAAGAATACATCTAGTACACACTACTTGAAAACAGTATAGAATCAACACATTACTTAATGCAAATAAAGTAAAAAGCCATTTGTGTAATGAAAGCAACTTTCACAATAATCTGGTATAGTAAACATAAATAACACAAAATATTTAAAGTAAATAAAGGAAAAATTAAAATCAAAAAACAAATAAAACAAAAATTAATTATTTTTAAAAAAATATTAAAAAAAAATTATTTATTTATTTATGAAATTAAAAAACATTATTAGATATTCTGATCACTTAGTGGTAACAGTTATCTGTTCAATTATTAAATATATCTTTAAGTATATTATACATTATTTATCATAAAAAATGAAGGGAAAAAAACTTTATCTTGATCTTGGGTTTTAAAAAGACAAGATTTCTTCTCCTAACCATATCATTTGTCTTGACATAAATTCATGGATGATAGAAAAAATGTATATTCTATATAATACAGACATTTTCAACATTTATATATGATATGTATGTATTCCATCAGTCACTTTTAATAATCAAGATTCCAAAGTATCATATTTTTCAGTTATAAAAGAATCAGCAAGGGATTTGGCTTTCTATCATCATCTTTTCAATGGTATGAATGGCTGAAGAGTTGGAGGTTGGAGTGATTGAAGCCTGTCCATTTGCTATCTTAATATAAACTGAGCAATGATTATATATATATATAGGAGATAATAATCTGGACCAACTGATGAGTGCTGGTTTACATGAAATGGATATATTGATGATTATTTATCATTTCTACATCTATGTGGTTATGTATATCAGTGGTATGAGATAGTATTGGTGATTATTTATCTTTTCTACATGTATGTGGTCATGTATATCAGTGGCATGACATAGTATGAATAGTTAAAGGGTCCTTGAAAGTCTGAGTTCAAATCCCTATATTTATAAAAGAATCATAAGCAAAGCAAATTTTATTTCATGTTAACTACATTATTTTAATATTTTTTTTTGCAGCAATTTTTTTGAACACCAATAAAATAATTCATATAAAAAAAAGTAAAATTATCATAATAAATTTAAAAAGAGAGTCCATTCACATACACAAATATATATTGGACTGTATTAAAATCTGTATGCACACATGTGTGAATATATCACTTAATAACTGCCAAAAAAGTAGAAAATATGACTTGTTTTTATCTTTTTGACTTTTCTAGATAATGAAATATAAAATTACAATGTTTTAATGATAATAATAAATCAATCAAAAATTAATATTTAATTAATGATGGTAGTAATTATGTAATGTCTAAAAAATACCATAAATTTTTAAAATTCATTATCAATATATGAATTGATACACCCATTCTTTTCAGTAATTTCTTTGCATTTTCATAGAGTCAATGCTTTCTATCACAAAATATTTCATGTCTACTGGAACATTTTTTATTCATATGCATCATACATAAACATTTGCAAATTTCAGTCATCATATCAAATGGATAAGAAGTAAAAATAACTCTAGCATGATTTCATTTTTATGTTTTATAATCACTGAATTATTCTTATTAAGTAATCAGCCAATTCTGGTATATATATATTCTTTTAGAACTAAACCAATCAGTTTCACTTTATCGCACAAATAAAAACACTTCAGAACTTCTTCTTTTTTTTCATGTGTCAAAACATCAGACTGGAAGCGAACTGGGACAACTGCTTGTAAGGCAGCTGTGCTAAAGACTCAGCCACCAACACTTTTAAGTTTAAAACATTAATAACTTCATGCCATGATGCCATTGCAACCAATCTTTTAAAATGTTAAAACCTAGAAGAGAAATATATTATAATACATGCAAGAGTATAACTAAGTTATAAAGCAAGACTAAATGTGCGACTCAAAAAAGAACTATGAGACAAAAAAATGACCACTTCCATACAGACAAGCATGCAATTTGCAAATTTTCTATTTATTTACAAATTACCACTATTTATTTATTTTGATTAATTTAAAATGTGATTATTGAAAATATGGATATGTGAGCATAACATTTAATATATTGTATTTCTTGAAATGATTATAACTGTGTCCGCATGGTTTAAATCTGTGGTAGAATTTCAGACTATGAAATGTAAGATCCTTAAATCAATTACTGTTCTGGCACTTTGGTACTCAAACTTATTATGAATTTCTAAACAATAAAGCCATTTGATTATTTATTTTTACTGTAATTGAAATATAGCTATACATCACATGCTTTTAATCACATGATCACCATTTCTTATGCTTGCTTATAACTGTTGTTAAAACAGGCAAAACTCTATATATGTATTGCCACTCAGTGCAAGCCAGAGTAATCAATGGATGCCAGTCTGGGGATATTGGATGAATAGGCACTAGATGGGAATTTTATGCACAAGCCTTTTGGCAACCATTGATTACTCTGACTTGCACTGAGTGATAATACGTATAGAGAGTTTTGCCTGTTTTAACATCACATGCTTATGAAATATTGAAAGTCAAAAACATATTACACAAACTAAATAATGTTATTGAATGGTTAGATGCTCACCAGATCATGTGACTGATATTCTATTAAATGTTCAGTTTTCAGTGCATCACTTTATTACTGCACTAAACTGCACTGGGAAAAATATAGTAATAAGAACAGACTACAAAAAAATTAATCTTTATTGAAATAAAATTCAAAACTTCTCTTTCATCAAAAACTTACTTTAAGCTAAGCTATAAATAAGTGGTGTTTGCCTTTATTTTACTTGTTTAAATTTATATATTTTTATCCTAATTAGTGATAGGTCTCTATATAAGGATTCACCTTAGTAATTATCATTAATTTTTTAATTTACAATCAATTATTCACTATTACAATCTTTAAAAAAAATTTAAAACTTTTTTAAAAATAACCATTTTTTCAAATTGATGGTTATTTCACAAGATTAGTTATATTATAGAATATTGACTTCTTTAAAGCTTCAACATCTGAAAGTAGATTAGCAACATACATGCTAAAATAGTTAATATAGTATATAGTTTATTCATTATATAATGTATCATACTATGTTTAGATTATAGAATTCAAATATGAGTAATGTGCTTTATCTAATTTTCATCCAGTTACAAGACAGTCAATGCTGTCATTGATAACATATTCAAAGTAAAGAAGATTTTCATCTTTAATGACTACAAAATCAAAAAAAGCCAGTTTCATTCAGACAGTAACTAATCAACAATATAATTTGATCATGTACAACAATAAAGTATATTAAAATTAAAATTTAAAATATGAATATCTGCTAAAATATCAATGATTTTAACCAACACAAAATGATATTATGGCTAATTAAATACATTAGGAATATAAATCTATTATGAATATTAATTTATTTTATAGAACAAACATATTCAAATATATTACTAGAATACATTATAAGTAAATTTCACAGAATGATTTTTTAAACAAATTTATAAATACACTGATCTTTGTGAAATATCAATGCAAATCTATTTTATCAAATAAAAAAATATAACAAAAAGGTGAATGAATATATTTACAAACTTATTTAAAAAAATAATTCTTTGAATCTTCTTGTAATGTATCACAGTAATGTAGTTGGATGTGTTGCTGTGTGAAATAGACTTTTATTAACTAAAATATATTCAGTCAACCAGTTTTATTAATTAAAAGTTTTACAAACATTATTTTGACTATGGTGGAAATATGATCATCATAATTATAAAATACTGTTATTGTAATTGTAAGTTATTTTGAAAAAAAATTGCCTGTATTATGAAGTTAAAAACCAATTTTATATGATCATTTAGTTGTTCAGTTTTAAATTAATAACCTTGTAATTTGCTTCTGACATATTCAAGATAATAGTATTTTTACTAAAGATATGAAAAAGTACAGTATCAGCAAAACAAAAAGATTTAATCATTGACATTATTAAAACTATAATCATCGACTATATGCAACAATTCCTTATTTAATTTGTATTTAATTTTAACTGAATTTATACAAATAAATAAATCTATAACTTAAAAAAAATAATACTATTTCAAAAAAAAATTCAAATTTTTATTTGGTTAGGTATTCCAAAAATGAACACCTTTGACAATAGAACATAAAGTGCCCCCAAATAAATTTTAAAATGTACATTGTCTAACATTAATTTGTTTAAAAAAATTAAAATATACATTGTGGTTAGTTACTTTTTGCCTTACATACTCTATTTTAATTTAATGAATCATGATTCAAGAAATATTTTCTGGTTACACAAGAAGCAAAATGGTGATCAATAGAGACATTATAATTTTTTTAAAAAAATTATAGCTATTGAAATAAATGTATATTATATATTAATATCTTTTTGAATAATAATATGCTTAATAAAATGTTTATTGATTAATTAATAATTTTTGCAATTTAAATTTTATTTATTCAATTGGGTTTTTATATATTCTGAATTTAACATTAATTATTTTTCCCCATGGAAATTCATTATAACTGTTTATATTTTATGTGAGACTTTGATTTAAAATACATTTTGGGAAACCAGTTTGACTAACTATCCATGTATGCTTCTCACTCTTTACTATATTGACTTCTAGCCTGTATTATTATTCACTTCTAAATGATTATCTCTTTTCATAGTCTTCATTTTTCTTTACTCTTTTCAATATTACCATTACTAATCCAAAACAATGTTATTATTTAAAATTGAAATAGAATAAATGATTAGAAAAATTGGTTATTTTTAATATATTTGTGTGCATATTTGTTTGTATGCAATGTGATCACAATTAAAGAAATTTTTAAAGCTTTGAATAAAAATATCTATAGGATAAAACCGACATTGCTATGATTATCATTTTAAAAAAGCATATTTTCATCATAGATATATAAATGGCCATTTTTTGCCACACACACACACAAAATTATTAAGATATAATTACAAATAAATACTTTTAGAAATTCAAGAAATTGAACTGGTCTTCATCAGGGTACTTATAGTGTAAATTATTGCAAAATCTGTAGCATTTGAAATGAAAATGATGTTAATCATAAATATGTATTAGACTTCAATAATAGGCTTGTTTAGAATAGATTACAGCTTGCTTCATGATATAGGCATCAAGGAATAACATAAGGTTTAAATATAGTTTTTAATTTTGAACCAACTAAAAACAAAAACTTCATTTTCCTGACTTGTGAGTTTTCAGCATGCTAATGATTATCCTATTTTTACTAATTTAAAAAATGATCTATAAAACATTCTTCATAGTTAGAATGCAATCTATAAAGAATTTGTTTTATAAATTCATGTTCAAGAATTGAAATACCTTATTAGCCATAATAAAACAAAAATCTTCAATAATTTTTGGCTTAAAGGGTTATCAACTAGAAAAAACAAGTCCATTTAAAAATTTTGGCAGTTTTTTAGAATAAAAAAGCAGATTCAAATGTTGAAGTAAAACATTCTGCTAAAGTGCTGTGGGTGTATTTTCCAAATTTAACCATAATAACTACTGATATTAAAGTAAATGTAAAAGAAGTCAATATTCTGCCCAATTTATCAGATAGTGAACCACTACCAAATTTCTAGAATTTTTTTTTATTTAAAGATGTATATAGTAATTATAAGTAAATAAATATGGCGATTCCAACTCAAGTGAAAGAAAAAAAATACTCTGGAAGTAGTTTTGCCATCACTATACATACTAATCTATACAGTATAAATATGTCTACATATAAAAGATGCTGTTTCATTTTATTATCTGATATTTTGAATTGCTGTTATTGCAAAACTCACTTCTTTATCTTCTTGATTTTTTTCTCTTGTTATTGTCAAAATAATCATATTTCTTTATAAATGGCGGTTAATAAAATATATGAAACTACATTATCTTCATAAAATAGAATTACTTACTTTAATCTTTGTCTTTGAATAATAATATGTAGATTAAATTTTAATATTGTGAAAGATAACTTTTTCTTTAGTCGTATTTGTGACAGATGTATATACTGGGATGTCAAATACTTTTGAAAAACAAATAAAAGAGAGAGAAATAATTAAGTTAAAGATTTATGATAATGGAATAGATGAAATCTTTAATCACTTATAAAAATTTGATAGTTATATCTCAACTAGTAACAAATTAATTATATGTTTTATTCCAATCAGAACATTTTCAACATAGACAATGTAGATATCTCTTCATTAAGAATTAATATGCATACATTAGATATAAAATTAACAATCTTTGGTATTTTGTATTAATAATCACTGCAAACATGGCAGATAAAAAAAGAACCTTGAATATACACTTGATAAATTGATTTCTTTAATCAAGATAGAAATATTGGATTGATATGGTATCTACATCTATCACATGATCATCATTTCTATACTAGCACATAATTTGTTGGCATCCATTGATTACTCTGTTTGGCACAGGGTGGCATTACTGTATGGGGAGTTTTGCCTTTGTTTACAACAAATTATGTGCTAGTATAGAGATGGTGATCATGTGATGTTTGATGGTTTAACACCAATCCTGCCTAATAGGATAGTGGTGGCTATGGTTGTTTAAGAGCCAAAGACACCAAAATGTATGGGTGCTGAATTGAGTTCAGACCCATATGACTATATAAGCTATTGAGCCTAGATTGAAGATATTAACAATGTTTTCAATTTCATTCTCATAGTTTTGTAGTAAAGTAGAGTTAAAAGGTGGCTGCTGGAGGGTTGCATTAGATCCTAAGATCTAGGTGCAGTGCTCTCAGATCCAAGGCTCCTCACTGATGATGGCCACAAGCCAGAAACTAGTCTGGGGATATTGGATGAGTAGGCACTAGATAGGGATTTTATACACAAGCCTTCTGGCATCCATTGATTACTCTGTTTGGCACAGGGTGGTACTACTGTATGGGGAGTTTTGCCTTTATCTACATCTACTGTAAATTTTTCTTAAATATATTGCAATTATTTTATTATCTGAGAAAAAACAATTGAATAGTAATAATATTAGTGACTGGAATTTTTTTTGAACTCTGAATCTTTGAAAAATCAAACGGTGAGATGAATTAAAAATCTATATTAATAATTTTATGTAAATCCACTTTTGATCAAGCTGGTCATATTCATAGTACTATGATAAGTCTTGTGCCAATAGTACACCTAGATTAGTGTATCACAAATATATACAAAAACATGCTAAAATAGACCCCAACATAAAGTCAGTAGTTTTAGAGCATGAGATCGACTCGGGCCACAATTTCAATCTACTCGGCATAAAAGTGGTTGAGTGCAATGATCAAAAGAGAAAATACAAAGAGGTGTGATTTGTCACAATCAACCATGTGTTGCCTTATCATGCAAATGGTATATATGTAAATTCACAAACTTGCATACTAATTAACCTATACATTCTTTCTTCTACATATCTTAATGCTATGAATAAGATTGGCCTGGTTGAAAGCAGTGCTAAGATGTAAATCTGTAGATTAGTTATGATTTAATAATCTTTCCTGCATAGAGGACCTTCCCTATCACTTGAATTACAGATAAATAAAATAAAAAATAGATCGAGTTACAATTTTATGTACACTTGATTTTTCAATTAACATTAATACAAATTATAGAAACAAAATTATTAAAAAAATAAGTCTCGAACAATCTCAAGGCTTATAAAAATGTGAATGAAACAATGTCAATAAATGTTCCTTTAGAACACAAACTTGCAGGTTTGAAATGTTTCTTATACAGAAACTTGAATTTATGCAAGTATGAGGCTAATAGGAAGAACAGTATCGATGCTTACATCAATAATTTTACATATCTCAGATATAATCGAAATATACTAATAAGAACAATTGGAAATTTTACACTAATCTAAATAATAATAAAATTACACATAAAGTACCAAAGGCATGGATAAGACTTAAAATAGCAAAAATCTAAAGAATATATGTGCTAACATTTATTTATAGGATCAGCTTTAGATTGCTTCCATCACCAAACAACCCATTAAATAATTCAAAAGACAAACACCATTGAAGCATGCCTCTCAAGCAGTTTACAAAATTATATACAGTGCCCCATTTTATAACTCTGTGTATTATAATGAATTATGGGCAAATAAATCTATGAGAATCACCCAGCATACATACTTATACAACAGAACAAAACAAAATAACAAATGTATGATTTTCCTTGATCATGAGCTCACTATGGGTTATTCTTTCAGTCCTGCTAATGTGAAGATGGTTTGTGCCAAAGAAGATGATAGAACACAAAAATACAAAAAGACATGGGTGAGTTGAAAGGATTCAAATGCAAACAACAGAAAAGTTTAATGCATTCCATTATAAAAAAAATGGAATATTTAACAGCCTTATTTACATAACAAATTACTTCCATATATAGGCATAATTTTCAACTATTAAACAAAACAGCAATATGATTCTAGCAGTAGTCTGCTGAAAGCATGCTTAAAGCAATATAAAAGTTTTGAATATTAACTATTACCTTTTCTTAATACTTGATTATAATGAGTTTATAAGCATTACAATAAATAAAGAAAAGAGAGTCAAATGTCACTTAAAATTATTAATTTAAAAATTAAAAAAAAGATTCCATTTTTAAAGAAATGCTTCAGTATGTAAGCAAATAATTTAATTGTTTAATATCTTTATAAAAGTCAAACCTTATTTATATTTGTCTAAATACATTCCAGTGTTAATACACAGATTAATATAAATACAATGTTTCAGGTGACATTATTTTCTGCTCTTCTTTATGTTGTCACTGATCTGATCAGTTACAATATTAACACGAAAGTCTATCTGGCAATCTTTAGATTTGTAAATATTGAATTTAAGTTTATAATTTAATTGAGCGAATCCAAACTTTTTTCTCTCACATAACCCTTGACTAGATTTTCCCCTTTTACATACCCCTTGACTAAGTTTTTCTCTTTAATTTACCCATTCTTCAGAATCCCCTTTCTTCATTACTCCCACCTATCTCTTAAGAAAGTTTTTTTTTTTTCAAACTTTTTAGGTTAGCTAAATAATCAAATGACTAAAATTAACCTAATGATATTTATTGGCTTTTATTTCTGACTTTATATTTAACAATTTATTTTAATTAATTCAACATGGCTCTTAATAATTTTAATGCAATCCTTGAGTTTGTTTCATGGATCCCAGTTTTTTTAAAATCAGATTCAAATGAAGACATCAAATCAGGAGCTGCATCAAGTTTATTGTGATATTTATTCTTAGTATATACATAAGACAAGAATGCTCTTTGGACAAGTTCTGTGTTCATGAAAGGCAATAAGCATTTTTTTTATTTGTCATTGACTTCCTGTCACTCTTCTTTCACTGCTGTTCAGAAGTCAATGACCTTTCTTTTTTGAAATTAGATTGTAAACAAGAATAAGTCAAAAGTTCAATCAATTTTTCTTTTTCATAAACTGATAGTTTTTTGACTCATTGAATAACAATTCATTGAATGGATTTAAAATCCAGTTATCTTCACTATTTATTTCACTTTGGAAAATACCATCTGAATGATATCTTGTCCTTTTAAGGGTGCTATTATACTACATTTTACAAATTTTGCTAATTTTAGCTCATTCTCAAATAAAAACATTACACGTTTGTTTTTTTGATACATGATCCCCCAAAATCCAACTTTATGA
This sequence comes from Epiperipatus broadwayi, assembly GCA_028023455.1. NCBI lineage: Eukaryota > Metazoa > Onychophora > Udeonychophora > Euonychophora > Peripatidae > Epiperipatus > Epiperipatus broadwayi. The sequence goes on from JAQFVV010000002.1 coordinate 11,862,083, forward strand.
CCATCAACTTGATTTTGTCAGTCATTGTAAAGATCATATAAAACTTTTTTGTAATTCTAAGTTTAATTTATTTATTTCTGAAAAAAATCAGATAAGTATGCAAGCTGTTGAAACCGTTATTCACTTTCATGAACCTTAAAACTTAACATTAAAAGAATGGTCTACAAAAAAAACTTAAACTTCATGTATCAATTCAAACAATCCTGTGATTTCTTTTCTCCATGAAAGCCATCTTACTTCTGTGTGGAAAAGTAATATAGTATGGTCACTGTCCATCTCTTCACACAAAGATTTGAATAATAAGGAATTTATTGAATTGGACTTAATACAACTAATAAGTTTGCCAGTTTGATTGAGCACTTCTGTTCAATGAATCTGGCAGGAGTTTGGGCTTTGTATGCAAACACAACAATGACTACAAGCTATGTGGAGAGTGACTTCTTTGATATGATCATGTAAATCTATATGATAGCCAAACACATTTTCCACCAAATCCATATAAACATGATAGCAAGTGAACCAATGAATTTCTTTTTTACTGAAATAACACTAAATGACATTAAATATGTCCTCACCTTTACATCTTTCAGTTAAAGGATAGAAAAATAAAACATTTTCTTCAAGCACATTATTGTTTAAATATCTTACAATAGCAAGCAAAATTGTTGACAGATTGAAAAAAGAAAAAACTTCTTTTTATGGTTTTAATTTCTGTAGATTCAATGCCATCAAACATCCTTAATTTAGACACAGTCTTCATTGAATATACATAAACAGCATTTTTGGTACAAGGAGATATTAGATTTTCAGTGTTTGCATGATTTTTACCACATTTATCAATATGATAAGTTATTCTGTACAAGGCTTCAACCACATCATCATTGACTTTGTTCAGATAAGAAATAAAAAAGTTAGATAAAGAACCATTTGATAGTTATTGGGGAAAATATCTTTTTATTTATAAATTGGATGCTTTACCTGTAAATGGCACATCAATAAAGATGGTTTCATACTACCATTAGATAATATCTCTCCATAGACAATGCACATCTTTGTGAATCAAAATCCATATCTCAAATAATCACAGAATATTTTCTCTATTTTAGTGGAACATTGCTGTTTTGAGTTTTTTCATAGTGTTAACTTTATCTCTTGCAAGAACAGGCCTATCAGTCGCTGCACCCTTATCCCTTTGTGCTTGTAAATCATCAGACTGCTTTAAAATACTTGCAGCTGCTGACCCAGTAGGTTGAAATTCCATACTGACTGCAGTTCTCTTCAGTTTTCAACCACTTAATGCATTTTGGAGTACAAAATATCAATAGAAAGTCACTCAAATCAATAAATAATAGTGAAACAATTCAAATTAATCACTCATAATAAAAGGAATGATCTATGTTTATTAATACACATTACTCATTTGCTTCTCAATTAAACAAAATAATGGACTACTTTCAAACACCTTTGGCAAAGAGGGGAAGTCACATGCACAATTGTGCAATATGACTAGTAGTGGGTGAGTCTAGGTACAACATTCACATAATTTCCTCTTTGTAAACCAAAATTCTACTTTGTGTTTTTATTTTTAACTCCTTTTTTTTTTGTAGTTTTGTGCCATTACTAATATTATTTTTGCATATTCCCAATTGGTCCACCATGCACCAATGGAAATATGCATGCCACAGTTTGGGAACCTAACCAATTAGTCTTTCTGGCAGAAAGCAACAGTTAGGAAAAATTTTATATATCTATTCATGAGGATATTTCTGATTTCTACATTGTTTTTCTTTTTAAAGACATAATTAATTTGTTTCCAAACTTTATGAATTATTATATTAGATTGACTTATAGGATTATTATTATTATTATTATTATTATTATTATTATTATTATTATTATTATTATTATTATTATTATTATTATTATTATTATTATTATTATTATTATTATTATTATTATTATTATTATTATTATTATTATTATTATTATTATTATTATTATTATTATTATGTTTCAAAGAAAAGAACTTTATTGATAACCATAGAGTTACATTTGCTATAAGACACTTCATATACATATATTTACATTGCTAGTGAGTAAACCAAGTTTAAGTTGGTATCTGTGATGTACAAAAAGGAACTTAACTTAGGAGGGAAAGATATTTAAACATTGTTAGGGGGGTGAAAATACATATGTATACGTTACATTTATGAGTGCTGCTTGCTGTAATCATAGTTCTCCAAAGTCTTGGGTTATCATTGTTCAATTTGCAAAACTTCAACTTTGATGTATATTGCCATGCTGGGTTTAGTTTGCTTTCCAGTATTTGAGGTCTGATTTTGTTGTTACTGTCCTTTATATTAATATTATGCAATCAAAGACAACATTCTGTTTTTTTATTTGTAGATAATTGCCACATTTTTTTTTATATATATATATATTGGTTGAGGGCATAGATTTTGGTTATTGGGAGCCATCTTAGAGGTTTGATTGTTGTGTTATCAGTGACCAGGTTGCTGCATAGATGTCTGGATGTGCAATTTTATTGTCTCTGGCTCTAGTTTTGCCAGTTTGATATTGAAAGTTGATGGATGTCGCCTTGTGTTGTTACCTAGAGTGAATTGTGCATCTAGTGCACCAGTATGCATAAAGCATAAAAGTGGCTGCACGGACTGATGGAATAGAGCCTTGCAATATGAATTAATGATTGTTTGAAGGGCTGTGTTAGATTGTCTATATGCTCCTATCATAATAACTCGAATTCTGTCTAGTGCCGGACAAAGATAGAATAGATGTTCCTGTGTTTCTTCAGCCCTGTGACACAGGGGACAAACAGGATCAATGTTAGTGTATAGTCTCCGATATCTCAGAAAATATGTCGTGGGCAGTGCTTGTAGGTTTAGTCTCAGCAAAAAATCAAAATACTTTGGCTCCAGTGACCATTTTTTAAACTTACGAAATAATTGTAGATTATTGATTTTCAGCATTGTCAGATTTGGTGTCATGGGTTGGATTTGGATGGATTAATGAATAAATTTGCCAGTATGAATGCTTGTATATTGACTGAAGAGATATCTGTGGAGCTGTGGTTTTTATATGATTGATCATTGATGCTAGTTGGTCATAAGCAGGGGGTGGTCTATCTGTTGGTGTTATTTGAAGTAGGCATTCAAGCATTGGAAAGTGTTTGACTGTGGATGTTATTAAGTCTGTGGCCTTCTGTAGATGGAAAATATAAATACTATGAAGTCCTAGTCCATTGTGAATAGGTGGTCTGGTAAGTTGTTTTGCAGATATTGACACAGTCTTCCTCTGCCACAAGAGCTTATTACAGAGAGAAGAGATTTTGTTAATAAAACCTTTAGAAATCGTGATAATGGGTGAGTAATAGGTGATTTTTGTTATGGCTGGCTAGTTAAATAGCTGGATCTTGGAGTATATTGAAAGATATGCCTTTGAGAGAGAAGTAGTAATTCGCTTCTGTTTCTTCTTTGAGTTTGTTCTGGATCTTGACCCTCATTGCACCTTGCACTCATATAAAAAGGAAATCCCAAGAAAGCAGATGGCTTTTCCCCTATACATGCCCGTGTACTGCTTTGCATTATAAAGAGACCAAACTGCCGTCTTATTTAGATTGACCCTGAGTTTGTGTGTAAGCTGCAAATTCTTGTAGTATTGCATGCAAAGGCTGGTAGGTGTTTTTTAGATGGGAGGAAGACAGTTATATCATCCATATAAGCGATACATGTTACCTGCTGAGATGTGTTTGGTATTTGGATGCCAATGAATGTTTGCTGGATTTTTATTAATAGAGGGTTGATGTAAAAGGTGAAAAGTAAAGCACTCAGGGGGGATCCTTGTGAGATTGATTGTGTTGGAGTAAAAGATTCAGAATTTTTGCCACTGAGTGTAATATGTATATCCCGATTTAACAACAAGTTGGTTATAACATATAAAATAGTGCAAAATAGTGCGAGGTATTGCAGTGGCAGCCAACATTTTAATTAATATCTCGATTGCCACAGAATCAAAAGCTGATTCAATGTCTATTTGAACTGCAACTGGGCTGTATTTTTTCCGGCCTCGCACCGATCCCAATACAGCTTTGAAAAGAAGTGCTGCCTGTCCTGTAGATGATTGCTTTCTTGCAAACTGATATGGTGAAATCAATGGGAGCAGATATGATTCAATCCTGTCTTTAATGACTTTCTCAATGATCTTGATGGCTATTGGGCACATGGAGATAGGCCTAATATTATTAAGGGTGGTTATTGGAGCTGGTTTCTTATTAAATGGTACTATTGCAATTGGATAAAGATTTTCAATGTTGTATATTTTTTGTGAGAGATAGTTTGCAAGATTACATAATACTTGATTAGTTGTATGGCTAAGGTGTTCGT